>WHVA01000015.1:0-501741 GCA_015179125.1 Gautieria morchelliformis | reverse complement strand
ACGATGATGAATGACATTTTCCGTGACATGATGCAGAAGGGGTTGTCTGCGTCTACCTCGATGACATCCTCATTTTCACGCAAACTGTCCGAACATCGGGAAGTCGTGCGGAGAGTGACTGAACGGCTCGGGAGTACAACCTGTGTCTCAAGCCGGAAAGTGCGAATTTGAGCGGACGCGGATAGAGTATCTTGGGGTGATTGTGTCGGAAGGAAAGGTGGAAATGGACCCAGTCAAAGTTTCCGGTGTATCGGATTGGCCCGTGCCGCGAAACAAGAAGGAGGTCCAGTCCTTCATTGGGTTTGTCAATTTCTACCGGCGGTTCATCAAGGACTTCTCTGCCACGCCGTGCCCTCTTCGACCTCACCAGAAGGAGGTTGGATGGCGGTGGGGAGAGCCGGAACAGACTT
This sequence comes from Gautieria morchelliformis, assembly GCA_015179125.1. NCBI lineage: Eukaryota > Fungi > Basidiomycota > Agaricomycetes > Gomphales > Gomphaceae > Gautieria > Gautieria morchelliformis. Next base: position 501,331 of record WHVA01000015.1, on the reverse strand, counting down.
CCTTTGACAAACTCAAGGAGCTGATCACTTCCGCCCGGTCCTGATCTTTCCCGACGACTCTCGCCCTTATCGAGTCGAGGCGGATTCTTCCGACCAGCTACCGGAGCGGTCTTGTCACAGCAGTCATCGGAAGATGGTGGGGGTGGCATCCGATTGCCTTCTTCTCTAAGAGCCTTAGTCCGGTCGAGCGGAACTATGAGATCCATGACAAGGAGATGCTGGCAATCATCCGAGCGCTGGAGGAGTGGCGACACTTCCTCGAGGGTGCTCTATGCCCTTTTGAGATCTGGACAGACCACAAGAACCTCGAGTATTTCCGCATGGCTAAGAAGCTGAACCGACGACAAGCACGGTGGTCCCTACACCTGTCCCGGTTTGACTTCATGCTCCACCACCGCCCCGGCCGCACCATGGGCAAGCCCGATGCCCTATCCCGCCACGCGGATCACGGAAGCGGAAGTGGAGACAACGCGGATATGACACTGCTCCACCCAAGTCTCTTTGCAATCCGTGCCCTAGAAGGAGTAACTGCAGTTGGGGCGGAAGCAGAAATGCTCCGGGATATCCGGAGGCAGTACCGGAATGGAGAGAAGGAGGAGTCGGTGGTGAAGGCAGTGGAGGAACTCCGGAAGGGGCACTCACGGTCTGTACGGCAGCGGAATGGTCGGAACGTGATGGACTGCTCCACTTCAGAGGCAAGGTCTATGTTCCGGGTGGGGCGGACCTCCGCCGTCGCATCGTGTCCCAGCACCATGACACACGGGTCGCTGGGCATGCTGGCAGGTGGAAGACGCTGGAGTTAGTGGCTCGGAATTACTGGTGGCCTCAGATGTCCCGCTACATCGGACAGTACGTGAAGACGTGTGACCTTTGTCTCCGAACCAAAGCGCAACGACGTCCGCCCGTCGGAGAACTTGTTCCGCTCCCGATTCCCGAATCCCGCTGGGACACCATCAGTGTCGACTTCATCGTTGAACTCCCAGAGTCTCATGGCTACGACGCGATCATGAACGTCGTGGATTCGGTGAGCAAGGTGTCCCACTTCATTCCGACGCACACGACGATCACAGCCCTCGGAGCGGCCCGCCTGTTCCTTGCACATGTCTGGAAGTTGCATGGGCTCCCGAAGCAAGTCGTTTCGACCGAGGTCCGCAGTTTGTCGCGGAACTGACTCGGGAGCTCTACCGCTGCTCGGCATAAAGCTGGCTACCACCACAGCGTACCATCCGCAGGGTGACGGACAGACGGAACGGGTCAATCAGGAGTTAGAGCAATATCTCCGCCTCTTTGTCAATGAGAGGCAGGATGACTGGGATGAGTTACTTCCGCTGGCGGAATTCCAATACAACAACCATGTCCATTCCGCCACGCAACAGACTCCCTTCATGCTTGACTCCGGACGACACCCGCGGATGGGCTTCGAACCACGCCAGGCTGACTCCCGACTCGAGACGGTCAATGAGTTCCGAGACCGCATGGACTCCACCCTTTCGGAAGCCAAGTCGGCCCTTGTGAAGGCCAAGGATGACATGGCAAGGTACTACAACCGACGTCGGGTTCCTGCCCCAGAGTACCAAGTTGGAGACAAGGTGTACCTAGATGCAAGTGACATCCGCACCACACGCCCTTCGCAGAAGCTTGCCCACCGCTACCTTGGGCCCTTCACAGTGACGCGGAGGGTTGGACGGAATGCATACCGCCTCCGACTTCCGATGTCCATGTCCCGCCTCCACCCCGTCTTCAACGTGGTGAAGTTACTCCCTATGCTTGAGGACCCAATTCCACGTCGGAAGGCTCATCCGCCACCTCCGCCAGAAATTGTAGATGGGGAAGAGCACTACGTGGTAGAACGGATCCTGGACAGCCGGTTTGTGCGAGGACGACTCCAATTCCTCGTGAAATGGGAAGGGTATGGGTACAAGGAGAATTCGTGGGTCCCGGAGCAAGATGTTTCCGCTCCTGACAAACTCCGGGAGTTCTACAGGACACATCCAGGTGCCCCTCGCCGAATCCGCTCGCTGGCATTTCAATCCCTTGTGTCCCGCGCTTCGAGGACACAGCACGCTAGAGGGGGGGTGATGTCAGGGGACACCCTGTTTTCCATTTCCAGTTCCGACTCCATTTCCGACTCCGCTTCCGGTTCCGATTCCATCTCCGCATCCGCTTTCGGGAACGATTCCGCTTCTGGGAGAACTTCCACCAGTTCCGTTCGCCTTGCCAGTTCCACTCCAATTTCCGACTTCCGCCCCGGAACAGTGTCGGAAATCAAGCGACTCGCATAATAGGTGGCATCAAGGGTCGATCAAGGGTCAGGGGGATGCAGGGTTGATGGCGGGTGCCAAGCGTTGTCCCTGGCTGCGCAGCGTAGTATAATACGGGCTCGCTGACATTGGGGGTCCTTAGACCTTTCTCTTTGGATTTCCCCTTGTCAGGTGAGAACCCCCTCTCTTGTATGCTCTGTTCATTTATACATACTTTGGATTTCCCCTTGTCAGTTGTGTGGTAGTGTGATCTCCACGACTAGCCAGGGTTGCCCTTACACTGTGTCTGGCAAATCCTCGTCACTAGTTGACGGGTCTTGGATTTGGGTTTGGCGTCAAGCCTCTTGAAGCGGCGGCCATAAGTGAAGGCATCGGACAGGAGCTGCTGATGCAAGGAAGAGCAGGCATGACTCGGGACTCCGAGTCTTAGTAATTACATACTAGAAGAACTTAGTCTAATAATTATCTTACTGCGTGGCGACCCATTTCATGCTTGGTACATTTTCCGCACATTTTCGCTGACATTTTCTGAAAATGGCGACAAAAAATCCGACCAAAAAACGCCGACAAAGCCGCGAAAACGCAAGCGTGAAACACCCTAATGCTTCGTGCCTTTCAAATATTTGAAGACACGTTTAACTGCATTCCAATGTGTGCCACCTGGATTTTCGAGGAATTGTGAGAGCAATGACACCGCAAATGCAATGTCAGGTCGAGTGGCTACAGCTGCCCACATCAGTGATCCTATGGCTTGCCTGTATGGAAACTTCGACATGGCTTTCTTGCCTCTCTCTGTAGAAGGACATTGGTCTTTAGATAATTTAACAGCTGGATCAAGAGGCGTAGCATAAGTCTTCGCATCTTCGAGATTGAATTTTTTGATGATCTTCTCGATGTATGCGGGTTGTGAAATTGCAATGGTTTTCTTCTGCCAGTCTCTTTCAATTTTGAGGTTCAATAGCCAATGAATCTCGCCTAGATCTTTCATACTGAAGACCTGAGCAAGATCTCGTTTGACTTCGTCCAGGACTGACTGATTCTCAGCTGTGATGGTGAGGTCGTCCACAGCCGTTGCAATAATCACATGCCCCTTTCCGCCACATCTATAAAATACAGCCCCATCTGTGGCTGATGTAGTGAATCCTAACTTGTGGAATTCACCACTTAGATGTTTGTACCATTCTCTTCCAGATTGTTTGAGGCCGTAAAGTGCTTTCTTCAAAAGTAGCACTTCGTCTTTGTCTCCAGACTCATATCCATACGGCTGCTTCATATAAATAGGTTTAGGCAACGTAGCATTGAGGTATGCATAGTCCACGTCCATTTGATGAATAGGCCAGTCGTTCCTAGCAGCAATGGCGCATATGATCCGTAGGGAGGATAACCGAGCAACAGGTGAGTATGTCTCATCATAGTCGACTCCAAACTTCTGTGTGAAGCCTTGGGCGACCATTCTCGATTTAGGCATTATTGGTTTCCCTTCTGGATTACGCTTACAAAGGTAGACCCATTTATTACCGACAATATTGGCTCCAGGAGGTGGTTTGGCTCATTCCCACACTCCCTTGTCGATTAGGGCCTCGTACTCTTTGTCCATTGATTTCTTCCACATAGGATTATTCAGAGCTTCGTCTGCATTGCTAGGTTCAATTTGACTCAAATACAGCGCCTTGTCATTGTTTTGACCATCGATTGGAAACGCACTGATGGCAAACTCATAGTTACTGATGCCATCAACCTCGGAGGATAATTCTTGGTCGAATAGATTTTCTTTATGGTCCTCAACGTCCTCATAAGCTAGCGTAGTCATATGTGTGCCAGCTTGTCTCTGAGTTTGAGATCTTGTTAGGGACCTGTTGGGGCTGGCTGCACTTGTTGTTGACGAATCCTTTCGCTTCTCCTTATCGGTTCAGCTTCTCTAGGTCTGTCATCAACTCCCTGAATAGGTTGCAGCTCTTCAAGATATTCCTCTGGTGCGCTTTCATCAATTTCTTCGATCTTTGCCTCTTCGCTGACTAAGCGACTGGGCACAGGCGCTGATGCCGGAATGGCCTTCTTCTCTTCTCTAGACGTAGGTAGCTTGGATTCCTCAATAGAAATGATTGGGACTTTTCCCTTCTTCATCTCTGAATCAAATACCACGTTTCGCTCGACAGAAACTTTGTGAGAGTCAGGCCAATAAATATAATCACCATGGCTCTGTGCAGAAATTCCTATCCACCAAGCTCTTTTGGCACAAGCTGCCAATTTATCTCCCTGAGTGACCTTAACATAGACTTCGGTTCCCCACGTGTGAATGTCTTTGAGGTTCGGTTTCTCATGGTGAATCATTTCGTAAGGCGTTTTATCCGGTAGAGCTCTTGTATGCGTCCTGTTCCTAAGATAATTGGCATGCGATATTACATAGCCCCATAATATCTTAGGAAGGCCTGATTCAAATAGCATGGCACGAGTTCCCTCAGTGAGAGTTCGGTTCAGACGTTCGGCAACACCATTAGACTCTGGTGTGTCATGTACTGTCAACCGATGCTTCGTACCTTGTTTGGCTAGGTGCTGTTCAAATTCAGAACTCGTATACTCGCCCCCTCGATCAGAAACAAGTGCCTTGATGTGCACATTTCTCTGTCGAAGCATTAGAGCCTCGTAGAGCTTGTACTTTGAGAATGCTTCCGATTTGTTCGCCATGAGATAGACCACCGATTCCCTTGAGTAGTCATCCATAAAAGAAACATAAAATGACTTTTTATCCATTGTGAGGTGCCTTGCAGGTCCCCAGACATCAGAATAAATTCTGTCACCGAATTTTGATGTACGGTCTCTGGGTTCTTGAGGAAGAGGTTTGCGTGCAATCTTGGCTTGAATGCACGCATCACAGACAATTCTATCGCCTGTGGAGCTCAGTTCAATGCCCAATATCATGTCACAGTTAAGTAAATGTTGTAGGGACTTCTGTGAGATGTGCCCCATCCTTTGATGAATTTCCATGGCAGACAAACACATATGGGCTTGAGCACTTGGTGACTGGAGGTCTAGCCGATATAAGCCATTGACCTTCGGTGCTTGCATCAATATCTTTCCAGCAGTGTTAGATATTGTGCATTTCTGGCCACCGAGTCGAATATCATAGCCAGCATCATCGCACCGACCGATTGAGACGAGGGTAGCAGCAATTTTTGGTGCATAGTACATATCTTGCAACATGACTTCTACTGTTTTATCTCCAACCTTATTGGATAATATGAGCAGCCCGGAGCCGAAGGCATCAAAAGTGCCTTTGTTGGCTGCTCGGATAGTCCTCGGCTGTGAGAATTGACAGTAGTTCCTCAATAAATCTTTATGAGGAGTCATATGCGATATCGTTCCGGTGTCGAGTATCACTACAACTCCTGAGGATGTGCTCGAATTAAAATTAGAGCACTCGTCGAAATTGGTGAAGGCAAGATGCCCATCATCACTTTCCTCAGAAGAGGTCTCTTCTTCGGCAACATTCGCTTTTGCTTTACCCTTCTTCATCTTTTTGCCTTTGGCTTTGTTCTTCTGACGTGGTCCTTGACCTTCTTTACCACCTCCTTTAGCCCAGCAATTGTTCATAGAATGTCCAGGCTTTTTGCAGTTACTGCATGTATGCGTCTTCTGCCCCTTGTGGTCCTTCTTAGTAGATGAACCAATAAACACCTGCTCTTCTTGCGGGAGTGTTTTCTTCCTGTCATACTGAGCCTTTAGTACCCTAATAATGTCATCAGGGACTAATGGTCTCCCGCATTCTTCAAGCAAAGTGGTGAGGGCATTCATGACTGCCTCATAGGATGGTGGAAGTAACGCAAGGATTATGTCCATGAATTCTTCTTCAGAAACTCTGGCTCCCATCTCATTAAGACGAGCATATAGGTCTTGGGCCTTGTCCAAATGATCTCTCAAGTCTCCATCCTCAGGACATCTCATACTGTGGAGTTGTCTCTGCAGGCTGGTGAGGACCATCTTGGGCTTTTTGGTCATTTCATTGACCAATGCATCCCAAGTCTCTTTTGCTGTCTTTTGTTTCTGTAGCATCAGAGCTAGTGACTCTAACACTGAGACGATGATTTGGGTCTTGGCTTGTCCTTCTCTAGCAAGATATCTCTCCAGCTTCTCCTCAGCCTTATCCATCTGAGTTTCCTCAGCTTCTGTAAGAATATGGCCTGGGGGCATGACTGGAGGATCAGGAGGTCGAGTGACTCTCCCTTCTACATGCTTGAGTAGATTTTTGGACTCGAAATAGCTGATGAGAGTGGCTCGCCACAATGGCCAATTACTTCCATCTGTAGCAAGCTTCTCAACACCCAAAAGCTTCTGTGAAGTGTCTCCGGGGCCCATAACCCTGTAGAGGACAGGAATTATAGGCAGTAGGACTGGACTTGGTACTCAAAAGAAGACTAGAAATTAATTCACTCTCTCAGTGAATTTAGTGGTCACTGTAAATATATTATACACTACCTAGAAATTAATTCACTACAGTATTTCTAGGTCAACAAATCAAAAGGAAACAAGACTAATTTACTTGCCTCTCTCAGTGAATTTAGTTGTCACTGAGAGAGGAGGGAAATGTGTCTCATGCGCATGTACTACTAGCCGGCGCTTTAGCGCCCGTGATGCCACGGTGTGCCATGATAAGCGCCCGTAGAACGTAGCACAGTAGTGAACAGCCGCAGCTCAAAAAGGAAATTTGTCCACAACCACCCACAAAGGGTCGGTTGGACAGAACATGAAAAGAAGTAGAAATACAGCTTCGAAAAATCAAAGAAAAATTTGACAAATCATAGAATGAATGTCAGCATGGTTTCAAGTCAAAATAAAAAGAAATATGAATGGTGGAATCTATTTGGATTGATTTTGGTGCAGGAGCATAAATGCACCCAACACCTGACTTGCAGCAATGCAGAAGTTGATGATGAAAGACAGAAGTGCAGGCCATGTGTATTCCCATCATATTAGTGCTAAGGTCTTGTTTTGGCCGAAATGTCCCAAGAGTACATGATCATGTTTGTACTGTAGTACTCCGAAGATTGATCATCAGCATTGGGAACATATATACAGCTGTCATGGCAGAGGAAGCCATCGTCAGTTTGCATCCATCTCAGGTCAGAAATATTGCCAAGATGCCGAGAGGCTATGGGATCAGATGCCAGATTGGCTAAGATGTCAGCATGAAGCTTCTCCGAGTCCATCACAGTGCTCACTCAGAGGATGGGTGCAAGCCAGTAAGTTGCCCATAGGGATTCCAACAGTTGTTGATTAGTGAAAATTGGTCAGAAGTTCTGTGGATTGACTGCGCCATAGTCATTACCTCCCTCTTTAAGGTAGACATCCCATTGTCTAGTTAAAGCATCAGGTTTTATACCAAGCTTTCCAGGGCAGAACTGAATAATGAGGTTAAATTGTGAGATGAACTGAGACCAGTGGGCTTGTCATCAGGTTAGCAAATTTGTGGTGGCGAAATACTCCAAGTTCTTGGGGTCAGTAACAACATCAATTGGAGAGCCTGATGAGAGCAGTAAGGCTGTATATGGGACCAGACACCAAGCACACAGTCTTTGAGGCAGAGCTGGCTGGGGGGTGTATGGTCTTGTGCGCACTTCTGCACACTGGGAAGATAGGCGTGTCCTTCTTGCCTATTTTGTATAGGTGTCTGCTCAGCGCGACATGTCCTGTTCTGAGCTGCACGAGCAGGCTCGCGTGTTTATGCGGCATGTTCTTTGTGATTTTCGAGAACACTGCTGACAGCATTGTAGGGGTCAATCTCATGCACGAAACGAGCTCTGGGTGACTTAGCAAACATCCTTCATGCTTGCAGCTTCAGTTCAGTGTTGTGTCTCTGGATTTCAGCTGTTCTGCTTATCAGGAGCATCCCCCAGCACTCAATCAGTATGTCTCATTCCTCGCTGGCTTCTCCCTTTGCTGCTTTTTCGCTTCTTCATCTGCTCTCTCATTCCCTTCCACCCCCTGATGTCCTGGTACCCACCTCATTGTTGGGTGCATACAAGCTCCTGTACCAAAATCAAGCATAACATATTCGATTTGTTGTATGGTTTCCAATTCTTTCTCACATTGTTCTTGTACCATGCATTCACTTCTCTGCTTATTTTCAAAATTTTCCAGTCACTCTCTACCTCTCCATTTCATTCTGTTATTTCTATTTTCACAAGCGGCTGCACCCAGCAGAGTTTGAAATGACTTCGACGCGCTAGCCCTTGGGCGCTAAAGGGCTGGGTGCATGTATATGCATTCTGAGACAGAGTAGTACTCCTCTCCCAGTGACAATAAATTCACTGAGAGAGGCGAGTAGTATCTTTCATATTTACATAGCATATTGACTGAAAATCATGTAGTGTATTTGATTCTAGGTATTGTATTAATATAACAGTGACAATAAATTCACTGAGAGAGTGTATTTGATTCTAGCTTTCTAAGAACGGTACCGAACCTTCCCTGCCATAACCCCGAGTTGCTAACACTCATGACCACTTCTGCCCCTGTCTGCTGTTGAATGACACCCTGCACCTGCCTGTGTAATGCGTTAACAAGGTACTGCCCAGGGATCCCTCTCTCCCTTCTGGTCATCTGGATCGTGGCTTGATTGTCTATGACAATCGCATATCTCTCGCGCCTCTCTTGATTCAGCATCTTCGCTCCCATGGCCCTCTAGATAATGCTGCCAATGCTGAAAAGCTTTGAAAATTGCCAGTAGCTCTTTATCATGGACATCCTAATTGGGTTCAGCACCAGAAAATTGTTGTAATTATAAAGATATGGACTACAATTTTGCCTCTGCCCTATTCTGATCACTCACAAGCATTCAACTTTACCGAGGCGCACATACGTGTCTACACGCAAGTTATGAGTCAAGGTTATTCAGCACGCATTGCTGTATTTCATACTGAGTTACTGAGTCAAGCCGAGTCGAGCCAAGATAACATGTATACAACGAGTCAAGTCAAGTCGAGTCGAGGTATGCAGTCCATGTGTACACAGATAGCCATACAGCCGGACCGATCCCATCTCTTCTCTCCACCATACTCGAGTCACATCTATCATTCCTATTCAATCACACCTACCTCTTTGGCTTATCCCTCAAGTCACCAAACAAGCATGTAGGCCTGACCAGGCAGGTGAGTCACGGCATAGGTATACAGTACTGGCAGCATACACGCACCTACTGTATGTACATCCTCACCAACCTCATCGTCCGTTCTCCAGCATCGAGACCCCTATCCAAGTTAGTATAAGTAGCACACCATGTACAATTGAGAAAAATAACAAACTTTTTGATGTCTCCTTGACTTCAAGCCACTAAGTCTACCTTCGAGTCATTTTCCTCTCTCACATCACACACCAAACTTGGCCTCGAGTTAAAGGCCACATCTTTATTCTATTCGAAACTCATGTGCTCTGTCAAAAATGCCCAAGAGTGGAAAGCGACCGGATGCAGGACACCCTCATCATCAAACAAGGACAGGATTGCACCAAGGGCATAATCCAAGTGTCAGTTTCCACGACCATAGGACAGTCAGTGTAAGGGCAACCCTGGCTAGTTGTGGAGATCACACTACCACACAACTGACAAGGGGAAATCCAAAGTATGTATAAATGAACAGAGTGTACAAGGGAGGGGATTCTTACCTGACAAGGGGAAATCCAAAGAGAAAAGTCTAAGGACCCCCAATGTCAGCGAGCCCATATTATACTACGCTGCGCAGCCAGGGACAACACTTGGCACCCGCCATCAACCCTGCATCCTCCTGACCTCCCTGACACTTGATTGACCCTTGATGCCACCTATTACGCGAGTCGCTTGATTTCCGACACTGTTCCGAGAGTGGAAGTCGGAAATTGGAGTGGAACTGGCAAGGCGAACAGAACTGGTGGAAGTTCTCCCAGAAGCGGAATCATTTCCGAAAGCGGAGGCGGAGATGGAATCGGAACTGGAAGCGGAGTCGGAAATGGAGTCGGAACTGGGTGTGGTGTCGGAACTGGAAATGGAAAACAGGGTGTCCCCTGACATCACCCCCCCTCTAGCGTGCTGCGTCCTCGAAGCACGGGACACGAGGGATTGAAATGCCAGCGAGCGGATTCGGCGAGGGGCACCAGGGTGTGTCCTATAGAACTGATGGAGTTTGTCTGGAGCGGAAACATCTTGCTCCAGGACCCACGAATTCTCCTCATAACCATACCCTTCCCATTTCACGAGGAATTGGAGTCGTCCTCGCACAAACCGGCTGTCCAGGATCCGTTCTACCACGTAGTGCTCTTCCCCATCTACAATTTCTGGCGGAGGTGGCGGATGAGCCTTCCGACGTGGAATTGGGTCCTCAAGCATAGGGAGTAACTTCACCACGTTGAAGACGGGGTGGAGGCGGGACATGGACATCGGAAGTCGGAGGCGGTATGCATTCCGTCCAACCCTCCGCGTCACTGTGAAGGGCCCAAGGTAGCGGTGGGCAAGCTTCTGCGAAGGGCGTGTGGTGCGGATGTCACTTGCATCTAGGTACACCTTGTCTCCAACTTGGTACTCTGGGGCAGGAACCCGACGTCGGTTGTAGTACCTTGCCATGTCATCCTTGGCCTTCACAAGGGCCGACTTGGCTTCCGAAAGGGTGGAGTCCATGCGGTCTCGGAACTCATTGACCGTCTCGAGTCGGGAGTCAGCCTGGCGTGGTTCGAAGCCCATCCGCGGGTGTCGTCCGGAGTCAAGCATGAAGGGAGTCTGTTGCGTGGCGGAATGGACATGGTTGTTGTATTGGAATTCCGCCAGCGGAAGTAACTCATCCCAGTCATCCTGCCTCTCATTGACAAAGAGGCGGAGATATTGCTCTAACTCCTGATTGACCCGTTCCGTCTGTCCGTCACCCTGCGGATGGTACGCTGTGGTGGTAGCCAGCTTTATGCCGAGCAGGCGGTAGAGCTCCCGAGTCAGTTCCGCGACAAACTGCGGACCTCGGTCCGAAACGACTTGCTTCGGGAGCCCATGCAACTTCCAGACATGTGCAAGGAACAGGCGGGCCGCTCCGAGGGCTGTGATCGTCGTGTGCGTCGGAATGAAGTGGGACACCTTGCTCACCGAATCCACGACGTTCATGATCGCGTCGTAGCCATGAGACTCTGGGAGTTCAACGATGAAGTCGACACTGATGGTGTCCCAGCGGGATTCGGGAATCGGGAGCGGAACAAGTTCTCCGACGGGCGGACGTCGTTGCGCTTTGGTTCGGAGACAAAGGTCACACGTCTTCACGTACTGTCCGATGTAGCGGGACATCTGAGGCCACCAGTAATTCCGAGCCACTAACTCCAGCGTCTTCCACCTGCCAGCATGCCCAGCGACCCGTGTGTCATGGTGCTGGGACACGATGCGACGGCGGAGGTCCGCCCCACCCGGAACATAGACCTTGCCTCTGAAGTGGAGCAGTCCATCACGTTCCGACCATTCCGCTGCCCGTACAGACCGTGAGTGCCCCTTCCGGAGTTCCTCCACTGCCTTCACCACCGACTCCTCCTTCTCTCCATTCCGGTACTGCCTCCGGATATCCCGGAGCATTTCTGCTTCCGCCCCAACTGCAGTTACTCCTTCTAGGGCACGGATTGCAAAGAGACTTGGGTGGAGCAGTGTCATATCCGCGTTGTCTCCACTTCCGCTTCCGTGATCCGCGTGGCGGGATAGGGCATCGGGCTTGCCCATGGTGCGGCCGGGGCGGTGGTGGAGCATGAAGTCAAACCGGGACAGGTGTAGGGACCACCGTGCTTGTCGTCGGTTCAGCTTCTTAGCCATGCGGAAATACTCGAGGTTCTTGTGGTCTGTCCAGATCTCAAAAGGGCATAGAGCACCCTCGAGGAAGTGTCGCCACTCCTCCAGCGCTCGGATGATTGCCAGCATCTCCTTGTCATGGATCTCATAGTTCCGCTCGACCGGACTAAGGCTCTTAGAGAAGAAGGCAATCGGATGCCACCCCCACCATCTTCCGATGACTGCTGTGACAAGACCGCTCCGGTAGCTGCGTCGGAAGAATCCGCCTCGACTCGATAATGGCGAGAGTCGTCGGGAAAGATCAGGACCGGGGCAGAAGTGATCGGCTCTTTGAGTTTGTCAAAGGAGGCCTGTTCCAGCTCTCCCCACTGCCATCCAACCTCCTTCTTGGTGAGGTTGAAGAGGGCACGAGCATGGCAGGAGAAGTCCTTGATGAACCCGCCGGTAGAAATTGACAAACCCAATGAAGGACTGGACCTCTTTCCTGTTCCACGGCACAGGCCAATCCGATACACCGGAAACTTTGACTGGGTCCATTTCCACCTTTCCTTCCGACACAATCACCCCAAGATACTCTATCCGCGTCCGCTCAAATTCGCACTTTTCTGGCTTGAGACACAGGTTGTATTCCCGGAGCCGTTCCAGCACTCTCCGCACGACTTCCTGATGTTCCGACATTGTTTTTGTGAAGATGAGGATGTCATCGAGGTAGACGCAGACAACCCCTTCTGCTATCATGTCATGGAAAATGTCATTCATCATCGTCTGGAATGTGGCGGGACCGTTGGTGAGGCCAAAGAACATGACCTGTGGCTCAAAGAGTCCTCGGTTGGTGCGGAATGCGGCCTTCCACTCATCTCCCTCCCGGATCCGAACATTATTGAAGCCCCAGCGGACATCCAGCTTAGTGAAGTACCTTGCCCTGCGGAGTTGTGTGATTAGTTCGGAAATGAGTGGAATGGGGTATCGGTTCTTGATCGTGATCACATTCAAGGCCCGGTAATCCTGCACAAGTCTGAGCGAGCCGTCCTTCTTCTTGATGAAGAACACCGGAGATGCCATGGGTGACTTGGAGGGGCGGATCCTCCCTGTACAGAGGTTTTCCACAAGGAATGCATCGAGCTCTATCTGCTCCTTGGGTGACAGCGGGTAGACTTTGCAGTTGGTGGGCTTTGACCCAGGCTCCAACTCGATGGCATGGTCCCACAGCTTCCATGGAGGCAGGGCATCAAACGACTCCTTGGCAAAGACGTCCTCGAACTCCCGCAGGTCTCCCGAATTTCCGCCTCCACTCTATCATGCTTCTTGGAGGCTCCAGCAAGGCGTTGCGAAATATTTCCGGTGGCGCAGATGTGTTCCGCTTCCGGTGGAAGGTTTAAGTACAGCAAGCGCTCCCCTTCCGCCAGAGTGTCTTCCGGGCCGAGTTGGATGACGTCGGAGTCGGAATCGGAATCGGAAGTGGGACCCAGTTCAAATTCCGCTTCTGAGTCTTCTTCTGCAAGCAGTGGATGGGGGCCAGAACGACATGTCTGTATGAGCCGTTCGGTCTTCCACTGCTCCTGGTGCTCCTTCCGCACTTCTGACCGGCACATGTGACACTTGGCTGGGCATCGACTCATCAGTACCTTCCGAGTCTGCCAATTGATCTCCGGGTTGTGCTCCTGAAGCCCAGTAAATCCAAGGATGACATCTTGCTTCCCTAGGCTGGTGACTGCAAAGGATGTACGTTCTGAGTGTCCATTGTAGCGGAGAATCGTGTCTACTATCTCCGTGATGGACCCTGCCTCATTGGGTCTTCCATCCACATTGAACACCGGGATTGCACATTGCAACTTCCGCGTGGTCAGTCGGTTCCGTTCCACATAGTCCCGGTCTATAAACTGACCAGTGGCCCCGCAATCGACAAGGGCGGGTCCGGATTTGACTTCCGCCGTATCTGTCATCTGGATCTCCACCTTAATGACTAGTGACTTGGGGCCAGGGGTGGCAGCAACAACATAGCGCTTCAGGAGGCGTCTCTCCCAAGGGCGGATGCGGGATGGATGGGGTGTCGGATTTGGTTTTTGTGTGACTTTATCCGGTGGGTCTGTACGAAGTGAGGGGTGTGGGGGCTTTTCATTCTCTACTTCAAGACAGGCAAACCGGTTATGTACAGGCAGCAGGGGCACACATCTCACCCGCTGCGTGTCACAAAATCCGACGCATCTTCCACTTCCGATGCACCATGTTCCGCATTTTCGGAAATTCCTTCCGCAGTGGGCACTCCGCTTATGTCTGCGAGTGCGAGGAACTCTGGAAGGAGCTCAAGCTTCTCCTCTGTGGTCATAAGCCGGATGTCAAAGGCTTGGGGGCACTCGTGGGCATAGTGGCCTGGTTGTCGGCATCGGAAGCAGGTGATGGTTCCGTGGCCTTTTCCGCGCATGCGGTCAACATCCATTGGGGCAGGGCCACTCTTAGAGGGAGGGGGGCTAGGGTTCCTAATAGGAGCAGGCGGAACAACCATCGGAAATATTTTCCATGTGGGAATGAATGCACTTCCGGGTTTTGGCACGGGTGGAGTAGGACGAGCGGAACTGCGTGTCATGTTCCGGTTTGTCTCCACAAAGGCCTTGTTTGCTTCCCTGTTTCGGGACACCCTCCACGCAGCTTGGTACCACCCTTCTGGGTCATCGAAATCCAGAGCTCCATCCCCAAGCAGCGCAACTTGGTTCTGGAGTGTCGGATCAAGCCCTCGTTGGAATTTGATGACGATCATCTTGTCGTCGTCATACTCCGCAAGGTCAATGAGCTCCTGGAAGCGGTCAATGTAGTCATCGACCGGATCCTTGGCCTGGTACCAGCTGGTCCCCTCGAGCTTCATAAGGGCTGTGAGCCGCTCATTTTTCGGGCAGAACTGGTCGGAAAATGTTTTCTCGAAGGCGTCCCAGTCTCGGAAGTAGTTCCCCTTGCCCTTTGCTTCATGTCAGATCACCTTGTTTGCAAAACGGGCTGCGCAATCCGACTTGAAAACAGACAATGCCCAGTGAATCCGAGCCTGGTCGTTCGGAAAGAGGTCTCCGACAATTGCGAAGTAGATGCTGCATGTGTTGAAGAATGCGTGTCCCTTCTCCCGATCTCCGTCAAAGTCCGCCGGAGTGTCATGACGCGTTTATTTCTCATACTCAGGTGCTCTGTCCTGCCATTTCTCACCCCATTTCCGTGTTCGTTCCGATCGCCATTGTCGTGTTCGGCAACGGATTCTCACTGTTCGCACCAATTACCATAGCTACGCCGTCAAACGCACGATCGACGTCTTTGGACTGACTTAGCAGTCATCGCTGGGTCTACCACCTCCTCTGCTCGACCCTCTTCCAATGGTGTTCTGGTAAATTGGATTGTCATGACCTGTGTATTTCCTGCACCTTGTTATCCCCATTTCCCCTTTCGCTACTCCTCCCCAGTATTCGCTCGGCCTCGCCCTCCACCTCAACCTGTCCTCCTCTATCTCACCTCTGTTCGCCCTTCCTCGCATTTCGCTGAACGATCATTCGCTGCTCGCATCATTCGCCAACAGGCACACCATCAAATCACGATCGACATCCCTCTCCAGCATGATGGCTCATCAGTAACTCCATCAGCTTTTCGATCCAACCCCCTTCTGGTGTTCATATGAGCAGGGTGCGTTCGCGGGACGTCCTACCCGTAGGTCGTGTGGGATCAACCCAGTAGATGAAGAACCTGTGCAGGGCGGTGTATATGCGCCAAGACATGATTTCGTATACAGGTGTCTTCGCCACCTTCACTCTCCGTCGTTTCATGTTCTCCCTCTTCTCTCGTTCTATTGTATGTTTATTCCATCTATGTTGTATCATGACTGCGCACCCCTATCCAACCCTGACTCATGACGGCCTCTTTCTTATTCGCTGATACCCTACGAGCATTCGATATAAGTAGTTTACATTCGCATGTATATTCCCCAGTTCAATTATCATACGTCATTCATCTTGTGCAGCTTTGACCTCGCTGTGGTCATCGTCTTAAGCCTTCTCTTGGAGATTTCCATCTTCAGCTAGCAGAGGACTTAGGCATCACTGGTGAGTTCTCATACTTCGTCTTCGTTACCTTAGCCTTCGAACCATTTTCTGTGCTGTTGGTGAAGGGCTCCAAAGGAGCACCTTCGCCAGCGAAGGGATTGTCGAGACTTAGACAGCCCTTCCATGAGACCTTGCACGTTACATAGTCAAGAGCCACGGGCTATTTCGCTACGACTGTAGATAGGGGGAGCCCCGTTCAGGCAACCCTCTTACCTTGTGAACATTCATTGGTTCATCTATTCACCGAACGGCATACTTATTCGCACAAGTTATTCAGGCATTCGCTGTGTTCACTAATACACGATATTAACGCCTGAAAACCAATCTTGACACGGAGTTGCGGGTTTGACCTTTGCCAACTTCGCGGAAATCCTCTCTTCCGCCAGTTCCGCTTTTCCGAAATCCGGCTCATCCAGCATTGCATTTCCACCACCTTGTGGAATATCTAACTTAGCCAAAATTGTTTGTAAGGCTGTTTCAATCGTGTCGGTCTTCATCCGGTTCCGCGTCAATTCCTCCTCCATATTCCAAAGGCGATCATCCGGATCCATGTCAGAAGGGGAAATATGGGACGGGATTTCCAGGGTTGGGAGCTCGACGTAAGAAGAGGGGCTGTCGTATACCGTGTGCGCGGAAGAGGTTGCGATCTCTGAGTCGCTGTCTCCGATTCCGAACGCACCTATGGCGAATTCAACGTGCAGTACGACCGTCGGTCCTCTAGGGGAGAGACTTTTCTGCTGTAAGGGCAACCCTGGCTGGTTGTGGAGATCACACTACCACACAACTGACAAGGGAAATCCAAAGCATGTATAAATGAACAGAGTATACAAGGGAGGGGATTCTCACCTGACAAGGGGAAATCCAAAGAGAAAAGTCTAAGGACCCCCAATGTCAGCGAGCCCGTATTATACTACACTGCGCAGCCAGGGACAACACTTGGCACCGGCCATCAACCCTGCATCCTCCTGACCTCCCTGACCCTTGATCGACCCTTGATGCCACCTATTACGCGAGTCACTTGATTTCTGACACTGTTCTGAGAGTGGAAGTCGGAAATTGGAGTGGAACTGGCAAGGCGAACAGAACTGGTGAAAGTTCTCCCAGAAGCGGAATCATTTCCGAAAGCGGAGGCGGAGATGGAATCGGAACTGGAAGCGGAGTCGGAAATGGAGTCGGAACTGGAAATGGAAAACAGGGTGTCCCCTGACAAGTACACCTTCATCATCAAACAGAGACAGGATTGTGCCAAGGGCACAGTCCGAAGTGTCAGTTTCCACAACCATAGACTGATTAAGAATCCAATGTGACAGAATTGGAGCTTAAGTGAAAGCATCCTTGAGGTAATTGAAGAACTTTTGGCACTCCTGGGCTTTGAGTGAAACCTGATGCAAAAGAGTTTGGGAGAAATAGTGAAAGCTTGAGAGCAAGAGGGAGGGCGGTCTATTGGCTCAAGCTCTCATTCTTGTACTTGGCCGCTCTAACCCTCACACTTGTCTGCCTTGTCCTTTTCTATATCCCGCATTCATGCTTGTCCCAGCATGAGTGCCACTTATTGCTGCTCACATTCAACCCTCATCACTTTCATTATCATCCCACTCTCACAATCATCTCTACCACCAGCCAGATTCACTACCCCACTTGTCACTCTGGTATTCCCACACTGTCAATGGCTTCCATATCCAGCTGTAATAATGCCACTCGTCATGCTACTGCTCTTGCACTAGTCTCTACCATCAGCTCTGGTCTCTTCTCAGCATGGTCTGTGACTGTGTCCATTTTATTGTTCGCAATAGCTTTTAATCTATGTATTTCCAATTGTCTTTTCAGTAATAGAAATCACTGTTTTATTGTGGTCTAAAGCAGTGTTTATAAGTAACATAAGGGCCAAAAATCAGTGTTCTAAGATGCTGAAAGCAGACATTTTGGCTACTAGATTTCGGTACCCAGCTTATCGAGAGGAAGCATAAAATATCCACTCCCCAGTTACTTATTATCAGCAACTTGAGCACTGAAAAATTGGTGCATAATGTACTTATATTAAGTGCCCGAGTTACTGCAGTGGAATAGCTGCGCAAATGAAGGCCGTCATTTGATGTCTTGCTTGTTATAGTCTTCATGCTCGGTGTCAATGATAGGATGAATAGAGGAACAATGAGCTTTGTTAGAAATTTCTCTGTTGCGAGTCGAATCACTGGGCGATGAGTCGCAAGTTCTTTTGCGGCTCTGTCGTTCAGTACGGTGTAAGCTTTTGGTTCAAGCCAATGCTCGTGTTCCACCTCATTGGAAATAGTCATAGTGTAACAGGTACAAGTATTGACATTGAGACTCCACCATGTTTACCAAGCAGACCAGCAAGCTTACAAGGGTGTCCTATTTCCACCTGGACTGCCACCCCCGTTCTGATCCTACCCCGCTGTTAGGCACATTGAAGGAGTCATACAGGCGGACCATGCTGCCCATGGCCATCAAACTTCCGCCGTCCCATCCCACCTCTCCCGCACGAACGTGTGGGCTGAGCCCCCGCACCCCCCTCCAGTGGTCGCCTCAGCCAGCCAGGCCTCTGGGAGTGGCGTGGAATTCACATCCGCGTTGGACGATGAGTGAGACGACACATTGTATATACCTCTCTTTATGCGTTAATTGTATGAGCCCCATGGGACCATAATAATATTGGTGTTATCATATGTCGAGGCCCGATGTGATATGACCACAGCCTGTGGGCAAACAATAGCATCACATGTGAGACAACATGAAATGCAGGGGAGAGATTCTATTTGGCCCGATGCTAGCTTCATAGATAATGCCCATGGCTAATCCGTCGCTACAGCTGGGACATAGCCTGGATTGCGGTGCCTATTAACCATGAAACTCAGAGGGTGCAGTGCCGGCGGATATCCGGCGGTAACAAAACCGCGAACATTGCAGAGACCATCATACTCGGGCCGGGCGGCGAGCTTCTACCTGGTTCCTTGGCCATTGGGTGCCAAGTCCACGGCTGTGTAGTACATCGCAGAGGAACGCGTGTATGTGTAGAGGCAGTTCGGACGGTGGCGAATGAACATCTAACTGCTGGAACGAAATAGGGGGTTTGAGGAGGATGGCGAACCTGGCAAACCGCAACCAGTCATGCAACGAGCCGTGTAGACACCGTTCTGGGGGCCGATCCATTTGCTGCAGTGTGTCTCCCATGCAGGCTGACTGTCTTCGCCCGGCGGCCTTAGGTGTCACTTTCCCACTCAACCTCCCTAAAATAAAAGAAACATCCTTATTTCATAGATTTGGCCGTGTTACCAATATAGACGAGAAAGCCAGTACATGACCGTCCGATCGGCGATACTGTTTTGTTTAGGCACGGGTTTCGCACAGCGGACGCTATGTCCTCGAAGTTTGGCTGGCTTGGCGCCGAACAGCCTTAGTAAGTTAGTAATTATAAGTAAGGTCAGTATGCGGCCATCCAAACCTTTGCAAGTCCGTCCAACTTACGACTATCCACGTTTGCATAATAATGTACATCCCACTCGTAACCCCATGGTTGAATTCAAGTAGACTGGTACGGAGGAAGGGAGGTATGTTTGTAACATTTGTGTCATCCATGTTCAATGTTACTCAAAGACTCTGTGGTGATTCCCAGGCGGTGGAGGAGGTAAAAGTGGTGGGGGTGGTGGAAAAAGCGGTGGTAGCGGGGGAAGCTCAGGGAGTAAAAGTGGTGGATCTGGTTCAGGATCATCTTCTGTTCCCATAACTGGCGCCTCGGGCTCGAAAGCAAATGCTCGATCATATGGTGGCGGTTCAACAAAGGTCACTACTATACCTGCAGGCCAACTTTTTTCTGGCCGTTCATCGGGTGGAGGGACAAGGAATGACGTGTTTGGGAGTAGGTTCGTCTTATTCGTCTCATTTCTCGGAGAAGTGACACACTGACTTGTGGCGCTCGCAAGGCAATATGGGAGTGGCTATCCTGGAACGAGCACACCCGGGGTAGCTGGTCGTGGTTTCCCTTTCGGTTTCTGGCCTATTACTTTCGGTGCAGCAGCGGGGCTTGGCGCAGCCAGCCAGTTCCACTCGAACGAGGTGCACCACACAGTTCAACGTTTATTATTTGGTTTTTAACGCATCCTGTCTCATAGTACGGGGATCCCAACAATTCTTCACGTCCAGGTGGATCTCTTTTCGACGCTCCGTTCCAGCCTCCAGATGGGTCAAACACCTACCGTGTCTTGTCTGACAACACGACAGTCCAAGCACTCATCGCGTCTATCACAGCGAATTGTTCTCTCAGCACTACCTCTATCTCCGCCGTTCCCTATAACACGTCTGACCCAACCCAGCCCAAGCCGGAACAAGTCATTCAGTATTATCGTTCGAGTAGTATTGCGCTCACTTTGGATGGATACAACAACTCGGCTGTGTTTTCTTCAGACGTCAATGCCACTGACACTCCTCTTCCATCAAACATAAACGGCACGTTCTTGGATTGCTTAAATCAAACCATCGGAGCCGCAGCACCCCTGCTTGACGCAGCAGGGCCTCGTGCACAAGTTTCCAGTTGGCTTGGGCTAGCGTTGGTAGTGCTACACCTTCTGCGCTGGCATTCATTATGAGACTAAAGTATAGCACGTGTTGCTTGGTCGCTGAACTCTTTTATGTAGCAGTAGGTATAGATGTATCCCACTTCGCCTAGTACTAAATCTGGTGTATCTAATACGTTTTTACTTAAATCCAGCTTCCCCTTTCACGTCCGGGAAGACTTGCAGCAAAGTGGCCCGTTTTAGCTTACAGGCTTTAAACAACACCCTTTGGATCCCCGAGCGGAAAAAGTAGATTTGTAGTAGCCTATTATTGACTTGATGTACAAAG
Organism: Gautieria morchelliformis; assembly: GCA_015179125.1. Taxonomy (NCBI): domain Eukaryota; kingdom Fungi; phylum Basidiomycota; class Agaricomycetes; order Gomphales; family Gomphaceae; genus Gautieria; species Gautieria morchelliformis. The sequence continues at coordinate 480,365 of WHVA01000015.1, read as the reverse complement.
TTTGATATTTGCTGTACCCGGCAATGTTAGTTAGCCTGCGGGAGACCATCCTTTATTTCCTAGGGGGCGACGGACACAGACTAGACGTTGCAGTCAAATTCCATGCAAACAATCGAGAACCACTTCCTGCATATCTTTTCTGCGCTAACGTTGAATCCCTGCTCAGGCAGGAGTCTCTTCTGTGCGGGGACCTGGTCCATGCGAAAGAACGAGACCAATGTCATCTAGAAGTCCCAGAAAATATCTTGGTCAGGAGGTGCCTGTGTCCAGCTTAAGTGGAGTAACGGCACAAGATGGACCTTAAGACATAATATCTTGAAGCTTGAAGCTTGACGATGTCCGAGGGGACGTTGACGGTGAAGTACCACAAGACCATCATGAGATCCGTTCCGGACGTTGTAATGTTTTTGCTTTCCAAGCAGGAATCGGACATTGCGCATGCCCAAATATGACTGAGTCCGGTGACAACTTTCGAGTGCCTCATCGACTGAGGTGCTCCCGGCACATGTTCATATGCACAGGAGGTATGTGACTGGTGATATGATATATGACTTCATGCAAGATGGCTGTGATGCACACATGGCGAATGTATGGCGAAAGAATAAACATCAGCGTTCATCGGACGGGAATTGTCATGCTCTGACGCACATCCTGAACTGCGTCATGCGACTTGGAGCTGAGACCGTTTTCCTTCTAAGCGACCCGGTCCGACCCGACCCTTGCTGGCCCTTTCGACTTTATAGTGATAACGTGAACCCCGGAGTGTGTTTATAATATTCTTGCCCTGCACGGTGCACTGCCCTATAGTCCTCGGAAATGCAGAGGCTCGTGGGGAGGTGAAATCACATGTACTGGCATGCGACCTGTATAGACTGGCCAGCCATCAGTGAAGACCGCAAATTGTCCTATACCGACCAAGGCGCAGCTGTCTTTGTCCATTGTCCATGGAATTGCATGACCCAAGTATCTTTTGGTTCGATCATGAATATGAGCGCGCCAGATGAACCGCAGGATACTTATGCGAAATCAGGTGCAGAATCGAGGATTCTGCGGCACTATCTCAGGATATCGATATATAATCGCGATAGCAAATTGTGGTATCCATCGGGTCGTTACATTAACGGAAACGTGGGAGCCGCTGACTCAGGTTCTGGGGTCGGGTTAGCTATATTGAGTAGTGGAGGTCGCGGATCCAAATCAGGTTGAAAAGGGATCTATCTCACGAGGCCGCGGAAGCAAGTTCCTCTCCCTGGAGTCGGTGTCTGCCGGTGCGCTCTCATGACCTCTCATTTCCCTTCGCACATGGATGCAACTGGTCATGCAAGGTAAAATCAAAGCGTTGTTCGTCAATTCCCATGCATTCCTGTGCTGCATAATTAATTTAACGATACTCTTTCAAGCTCAGTTGGTTTGCCCCACGGGAGGCGGCCATCACCATGTCCAGCGCGCTCCATAAACCTTCAAACTGGGCTGGGGGTCCCTGATACAACCTTAGAATCTGTTAGAACCAACAAGACGTGTGTCGACATATCTTTCTTCGTCGAACAATGGCCAAATAATCTATACGAGTTTGGACCGTGGGAAGTAGGTCCCTGTTGGTACCCTGTCCAAAAACGTGAACAATAGGGATTTTGCGTCATTCGAGTTGATTAGACCAAACATGGCCTATCAAGAGAAGGTTCAATCCTCCACAGTGGAACAAGGCCCGGATCACCTTTCCGAATTATGCGCTCCTAACAGGGCTCGCATTTACGCTCGTGTTCGGCTGGCTCCCTGATTTCCCTAATAGCCGGATTCGCGGTGTATTTGAGAGATCTCGAAATTGCATTCCTATTTGGGCACAACATTCATGTCTCAACTGTGGCCGTCTTGTCTGCGCGTTTCCCGGCCAAACGCTGCGTCTTCCGATATAATGACTCGATCCAATCGCCGGTTTTGGCCACCGTGCCCTGAGAGCTCACTTCTTCGGTTCGTCTATCGCCCAAATCCCGGCACGGCATCCATATCTCCCGCCACATTCCACTTTTTAGATAAATACAGAACAATAAAAGGCCGCCTCCTACCCGCCTCTTTGTTCTGGCCCTCTCTTACTTTCTTGCCAGTCTTCCTCAGTTTGCGTTTTGTCTCTCTGCCTTGGCCTTTCGAACCGGAGCCAGACTCTTACCCTCATTCAGCACAGAACTGACCGATTGTGCTCTACTGTGACGTCGCCCCGACAAAACACGACTTACACAGCTCGAGAACACACTCGTGTCCATTGCTACGTTACTTCTGCAACTATGCCGGCTCATCGTACGCAGAATTCGAGACACCTCCGCGTCGAAGGTGCGTGTCGGGAAGCTTTACTCTCTTCTCCTTTAGTTCTGAAGCAATGGGCAGCTGCACCCACCGGGGCGCCACCAATCAACATCATCTCACCGACGCCGCAGACTTTCACCTTCAATACCGCTGCAATTCATGCTCAGGCGTCGGAGGCGGACTCGTACACTTTCGCTTCCCAAGCCTCTCGCTCTCTACCTAACCTTTTTACCTTCCACGCCTCTCCCACGGGCGAATACCCCAATTACACAGATTCCCAGTCGCCATCAGGCTCACAAACATCATCAATGTACACCACATACGGCGAATCTCCTACGTCCACTTCATCGTTCTTCGCCTCCCCAACTCATTCACTGTATGGGTCTTCATACGCATCTTCACCTCCCGAATCCTCAGGCACCCCGTCTCTTTCTCCATCTCCTCCACCTTCCTCTTCGCCCTCTCAGCCCGGCGCCGAAGCTGGCCGCCCTTTGAAATCGAGGTCAAGGTCGTCGTCGTCCCCAGCACCTTATCCGCATCCCCTTCCACCGCACTCTAATGGACAAGTACGCACACAACCACCTCGTCCTCCGAACCCGTGGATCTGCTTCCGCAACGTCAGATCGGCGCAGTACAAGGAACACAACTACCCTGAGCTTCCAAAGACTAACGAAGGCCGAGGCCACTCGGCTCCCAGCTCTCCTGCGACTGGAACGTTGGGATTAGACGGCGAAAGCGGTGAGTACCTCGTAGATTCATACGCCTCTCCCTTTCCTAAACGTGCCCATGCCAGTGCGACGTCCACGTCAAGCCGACCTCTCCAAGCATATCTCTCTTGAATGGAAGTCACTTACGGACGAAGAGAAGGCGCCTTACGTACGCATGTCCGAAGAGGCTAAGTTGGTGCACGCCCGGATTTATCCTGGCTATAAATATCAACCTCGACGCAAGATGGAAGGAGCGTCAGGGGGCAAGAAAAGTTCCCTTCGTCCCGACGCAAGTAAGAAGCATGGAAAGGCAAAGAAAAGCGGTAAAGGCAATAATGCCAAGAAGCAGGACGAACCACGGTGTGAGACTGAAGTAGACAGCAATATGTCAGAGGGGCTTGACGACCAATCGCAAGTTGCCAAAGACTTGGCAACCGCAGCCGCCCTGATCCAATTACCCAGTCTCGGAATCGAGCTCGGCGCTGATGGAGAAGAAGAAAGTCCAAGTGCTGGTGACCTTTCAAAGGAGTGGACGTGGCTTCCGGAGCAAACGCTCCTGCCGATTTCTTGGGGTCAAGACCAGGAATTTGGGACGGCATCCGACGAAGTGATGCAAACGTTGGATTCGAACATCGAAGGTGGGAACGAGAACGAGGAAATTGAGTTCGGGGTAAGCATTTATTCTTTTTCGGTGTCTGACGGTCCAGTTCACTTATTTCCCTCTAGAAACCATTTTATCTCTCGTTGCCTGCCGCGACGCATGATTCCGAGGACCATTCGAATGATGCGCCATACTTTTCCTTCCCTGCCGAGTCGGAGTCGGCTGCCGCCTTTTTCGCGGTTCCAGATTTCGACTTCGATGCATCCTCTCTCCGGTTGCAGGACGACCATCTGGATGTTTTCCCGCCGCTTCCTGATCATCCTGTCGAGGATATCACAAATGACTTTGAGCTTCGTACGTTTAACTGAACTTAGCTGGCCATCTACATTTTATTAATGGGTTCATAGGTCGCGACTCAATCAGCTCTACGATTAGTGATTATGAGCTGCCAGCATGTCCCGACGCCTATTTTCCCTTCTCTGAGTCCATAGGTGAATCGTTAGGGTTCACCTCAGAGGAGCTGAGTGCGCAATATCCTGGGAAAGCGCCAACGTCAGAGTCAACTGTGTCTGTGGACATCCCTGATCGCCTTCCATCACCAGTGCCCTCACTGCCATTGGATTATACATTTCCAGTCACCCCACCACGCGTCCCCCGTCGGAATTCCGTTGCCATTCAAACACCATGCACGTCTCCAGATGGGCACCTACGTCCTCCAATCGCCTCGCCAGTGCATTCCCATGGACGATCACGTTCCGTGAAGGTGTCTCGATCTCTATCCGTAGACTCATCGAGTGGATATCCCGACGTTCGCTCCATCCCGACTACCAATTTCAGCGCTAGCAGTGGAATCATGACATCGGTGCTTATCCCAATGACAGCACCTAGATATGATCCAGAGTTGGAGCGTGATCTTGAAGAGTACAGCCGGGGGGTGGAATCTGTAGCCCACTTGGAAGGAGGTCCTTCCTTGTCTTCATTCCAAACTTCACATCCGTCAAGAAAACCCACCTCAAATGGGAAAGACAAGGCCAAGGCGGTGAGGGGGCAAAATCTGGAAGACGGTGACCTTGACCTCAACGCCGAATTTGACTTTGAGGCCGAATTTGGGGACATCATCGATATCCACGCCACTCGTGCGCGATCATCTACAGCCTGATATGTCACTCCACCAATTCGACATCAGCCGGCTGAACAAGATATACTGGAATGCGACCTTTTCTACCCTACCTATCACGCCCTTCTCATTTTCAAATCTCCTCTCAGTCTTGTAGAAATATGTGGGGGCAGACTGTATGTATTATTTTCATTCGCTGAAGGACTTGTATGAGTATGGTAGCCAGATTTTTTTCGTATCTCCTTTCACGTTGTGTTACCACCATCGTGTCATTCCGGCGCTTTCGCTTTCGCTTTCACGTTGCTATCGAAGAGTCGGTGTGATCCCGGCGTTGTGTAGGAATGCGGAGCCATGCTTTTACAAGCAATTGGCTCATCGGTCTTAGGCATTATCTTGTATTTACAGCGTATCGGAATACAGTTGTAAGCTCAGGCTTAAATATGTAATGTGTAACCAAGCTAGGCGGCTTCTGAAAATGTATCTGGGTTTGAAAAAGCAACCATCGACGCCACCACGGTATGGACCAGAAAGGTAGAACTTGGATAGTGCTTACTCCTCTAAAGCTGGCCCCTAAGCAACCTCATAGAAACAGAGCTTTCGTCACCGCCATTCGATAGCGTGTCATCGCTCGAATTTTCTCCGACTTCTCCCAATCATTTGCTTGTCGCGTCGTGGGACACTGTTCGTGTTGAAGATACTCTCTCTTGCCTGCTGCTGACGTTTCTCAGTCTCTTCATCTATACGATATTGCAACAAATTCGCAAAAATCAAAATACGACCACAAGGCCGCTGTACTTGATTGCGCATTCTCCGATGGTGGTCATGCTTTCAGTGGAGGATTAGACACTTGGGTCCGAGAGTAAGAGCCTTCTTATCGGTCAAATCTGACCTCGAATGACATGGTTCCTACAGGTTTGACCTCGAAACTCAAACGACGAATCACCTTGGCCAGCACGACCTGACTGTCTCGCAAGTTGTCTACTCCCGTTCAGCCAGTGAGCATCTGGTTTCTTATGTCTTTGAGCATCAATACTTGTATAATTAAATGTAGACTCTTTGGTCACTGGCTCCTTTGATCGAACACTTCGGATATGGGACCCAAGATCTCCAACGCCCGCAACAGCGACTCAGACCCTACCTGAGCGAGTCTACCACATGGATGTCACCGGGACCACTGTCGTGGTGGGAATGGCCGGGCGCCAGTTTCATATTTACGACGTACGGAAGATAAGCGAGGGAGGGGAACCATTGCAGCGGAGGGAGAGTAGCATGAAGTTTATGACTCATGCCGTGGCTTGCATGTCAGATGGAAAAGGTAAGTCTTGTCCAGTGATACACTGCACCGACATGGGAAGTGCAAGTGATGCATTAGTATCATGCCTAATTGTTTCGTTTGCGATACCAGGCTATGCCACTGCCTCTGTCGAAGGCAGGATAGCAGTAGAGTATTTTGACCCCAGCCCCGAATCGCAATCAAAAAAATATGCCTTTAAGTGCCATCGTCAAACTGTCAATGGCGAGGACCACGTTTGGCCCGTAAACGCATTAGCCTTTCACCCCGTGTACGTCTTGTAATCTCCATTTCCTATTTTACTCTGGCCTGAAGCAACTGAAATTGCAGCCACAACACCTTCGCATCCGCTGGTGGCGACGGCACAGTGTCCATCTGGGACCACACAGCCAAGAAGCGACTTCGACAGTACCCGAAGTATGCTATAGCAGTTCAAGATATCGCGTTCAACGTCGACGGGTCCCATCTGGCTGTCGGTGTCAGTAACGGCTGGGAGAATGGTCCCGAACAGGCTGGCAATAATGTCGGAACCCCACGAATATACATACGCGAAGTGGGAGATGAAGTGAAGGTACGAATGGTATCGACATATTTATATCTCATACCACTTTTTCACATACCACGTGTGAGCCGAGAACTAACTGTCAATTAACAGCAAAAAACTAAAGCATGAGCATGTATAGAAATGCATCCCCTTTCGGCTTCACATATACGTTTGGAGAGGCGTATTTTATCTATGCTGTCTAGTTAATGTCAATGCCGGGCATGTGGTAATTGCTCTGAAAGGACTGGCCATGTCTCGTGGCGATCAGTGGCAGCTTGGACTTCTCCCCTTCCATTCTCGGATCTCCATGCATCGCAGTAGTGTTCAATATTCAAGTTTGTATTTTGCAGCTCATTCTCGTTCATGCGGTAGGTCAGCCACAGTGCGTGTAAATCCATTTTGCATTCATAAAACTTGAACTGAGCCCCATTTGACCTACTGATTCCGTTGCGGCGACCTCCCGAGTATCTCCGACACGATTGAACGTGTAATAGTGAGTACTTTTAGCTCCGGCCAGTGACTTGAGTCTTGAGTCATGGTACCGTTTGAGGACGCTTCCATTTCGGAGCCGATGTTGTGACTCGTATACGGCTCCGCCCTCGGCCTTTCACCTGTTGATGGGGAATTTCACGAGCATCGGTATAGCTGTAGCTTCCCTGGCTTCTCGATCGTGCCTACATCAGGTAGGCACATGCCGAGAAGGCTCTAGCTTCTCATATCGTATGGAATGACCTCCCTTATTGGGGAAGAGCGTCGCTGTCAGGAAGTGCTGCGCCACCCCTCACCGGATGCATCCTCATCCGAACTCTTAGTTCTAATTCCTTATGATGCATAAGGTTCTGTTACTGCTATTTGGGTCGACATGATAGCACGGTAGCCTCTCAGGTGCGTGACTATGGTTTCCGATGCTGATAGCACGTGTAGAGCGCCCTGGCGTTCTGGTTGTGTCATTTTCTGAGACCTCTCACGGGTGTTGCCACATTTCTGTTATTTCAGGGCCTTCATGTGCTTATCGTTGTTTGGCGGGTTTCATGATATTCCACGGACATTGGTAAATCCGAGGTCTAGGACCAAAGCTTTAAGATGGCAAGGATCCGAAGATTTTATCATGTGGCATTGTATGTACGTTAAGTAACGACTTGCCTTTCAAATGTCTCGTTAGCACACCGGAAAAGAACTTGATCAAATGGACGGTATTGTTGCTGGCGGATATCTTGGATCTTGGGTGCGCCCGTTTACCAGTTCTATTCGAAACACATACATTTTAATCATTATCCTTACAATTTAACCTGGCAGACCTGTGATCGATCGCTGAATTGTGCATGTCCATCACTAAGCATACCTAGAATGCTGACTCTGGTCTCGCATGGCGCATCCTCTGGTGAGAAATGATGCCGTTACATTTGGCAATGGCAGCCGTCAGTGATCTCCGAGGACCCTAGCGCGATCTCTGTGTCGAAATAGGGCGCAGCTGGTACGATTGTTGAGATCTGCATTGTCATAAGCTTTCGTGCTCACGACTTGTTCGAATGCGCTAATCGGCATGACTCGTATAAGGTTTCCGCCGACCTTCCAATTGACAACCGCGTTGACGAAGTTGCTCAGCCTTCAGGTTTCAAGGTTCGTGCCTGAATGGTTTCACCTTCAGTCTCGTTCCAGAGATATCCTGATCCTCTCTAATATTGGCTCGTTTTCTTTGAATATGATGATTATTTGAAATACAGATTATCGTGAAGTGGTCTACGTTATCAAGATATGGTTGACGGCTTTATAAGTTGGGATTGGTCGAGGGTTGGAGGATATTGGTTTGCGTATCCCGGATGGTCATGACCTCATTCTCGCCTCTCCTCTGAGTTAGGAAAAAAGCCTTGTGGCATTCCTAAGATTGTGTTGGTGGGGCAAACTACTCGAACAAATAAGAGGAGTGTTATGGTATTATTACTTCGCGGGTCGGTATATATATAGCTAAGTAGTGCACTGAGACTTCTGGTTATATAACTGACATGTTTATTCTGGTTTCCACTAGGTTGAGTACTAGTTATTGGGAACATGTCCATCCGTTGGATCATTGCTCGTAAATTAAACGACAGCTGTATACTGCTAGTATATAGTATCTGTGGCCCATACATAGAAATGTTCTAAACTCTGCGCACTTCACTGGCACAATAGTGCGTTGCGAGCGACAAGCTGGTGGAGTCTGCCATCTCTCTCTCTTTCAGTAACAGAAATGAATCTAAATCTCTCTCCCTAGTCGAATCCTCTGAGCTCCCAGGCCCAGGGTCTACACTATCCCAATGTTGGCACGGATACTTCACCAGACTACATGCACTATTCCTGCTCATATCGACCACAACCCTTTCATATAATATTATCTTGCTCATGGCCCAAGTTGTATGTCTACATCCGCTTCTCATTGTAGAAGATTTTTTTCACGTTGTTCATCATTCTCTTGTTCATGCCGAGCCACGGCCAGAACAGAGAGAGGCTACTAACCAGGACTATATGATGCTTTACTCTGTTCCACGTCGACGCTCAGTTTACCCTTGCTGCTGGGTTTCAATATCTTAGTTTCGCCCCATAAACTGATGTCCTAGCTGTGTCGTCGAGCTCCATGACTTCTTACGGGCTATTGCATCTATCCAAAAGTTAAGTAGCAATATTATCTCGCCTTTTCTCTTGCCAACGAAGCTTCAGATCCTGTGCATCGAAAAGTGACACTTGTGCTTTAATTGGTTACTTTCTTGTAACCATGGGAATTTTGTCCGGAGAAGGAAGTGCATCCACATATGCCTTGTTGTCGATGTCACCCGGTTAATTATTAACAAAGGGGAACTGTATCCGATCCTTGTCTGAACATGGTCTGATCCCAGAACGCGCAGACCTATTTGACCTTTCTTCTTTCTGAATACAGCTAAATCAGGCTTCGATACTGCTAGGGATGTCTGGCATTGTGTCCGCCCTCAGAATCCGGATCAGCTCCGAGCTCAAGGAGCTGAAGAAGTTCCATCAACGATGATGGGGGCTTACGCGGTTTTCATATTACATTAATTGTTTCCTCTTCAAGTTACGACTCTAGGCATAGACGCCAACAAGTCCAGAACACCCAGGAACTGGATTGTTCTCTTTCCTTTAGCCCGTGGGCGGGCGCCTCGCCAGACACCCCGCCTTACTCCCTCAAAACTCACTCACCAAGCCCCACTGCTAGGCATTGCAATTCGTATTTTTTTCTGATGATCTTAGTTCCACTGATATGCCACTAAGAAAGGCCAGCTTGCTCTCCAGGCTAAATCCTTGGCGCCGACAGTAACAATCAGTGACTCCATAATGGTATCCGAGACATTACATTAAATCTCTCGGCAGAAACGAAGTTCCACTCTTACTGGCAGAATGTTACCGAGCTCAGCAAGTTGAAGCCAAGAACAACTCCGCGGTGCTCCGAGAAATGTCATGAATGAATGTGTCTATTCTTCGACTCCCTTTCCTTTCAGCTTCCCACGCCAGCCATTTCATGACAGGCTTGAATTTTGTTAGTCTCCTCGCACCTCTTCGGTATGTAAATCCCGGTGTCCAATTCCCTACTCCTCTTCAGACGTCAACACAAGCCTGTCAAGTGGACTTAGATGAAGGCCTTGTATATAACCGGCCATCTCGGCTTCTTCAGAAGAAAACGCGTGAGTACGCTTTCATCCTTCCCATCGTTTCTGGCGCCTTAATTTTGAGTTGTCATTCAAATGTGGGGTACGCCGGGTCCTAGCTTCCTTGTTTCATGTTCACGCCCAAGGCGGCAAGTCGCTTCAGCTTCGTTGTCGTTCTGAATTCGTTTTCGTAAGAGCTCCAAAACCCATTCTCAAAACCTCCCGCTAGCGTACATATATGGTAAAGGCACAACTGCTGTGACACCATATGATTCCCAATATAGCCACCTTAAACGGACCTCAACTCGAGCCGAGCTTTCAGCGTTCGATGCGATCCTGCTGTGCAAAAATTTGGAGCGAGCTTTCAACCGGGCTTCTATCTGAACCTGTGGGTGTGTTGCTATCCGATCAAGCGTGTAATACCGCAGTATGTGTCATGTTCCACTTCTTTATCGTTGCTGTGAATCTCTCCCGGAGTTCAAAAGGGCTGACTTTTTCTTGTTCTTTTTTGTTTAGCAGAGTCGTCATTAATCTGCCTCTACATCGCACCACTCTGCCACACATTCCCTCCAGCACCTGGTCGATACTGCTCTCACTCACGTTTTCGCTGATTTTGACACGCTAACTTTCTGACCGCGCTCTCGGATGCATCTTAAACTTGCTACTTGCTCACTATACTCACGGCTGTCGCTGTTATTTCCCCATTGAACGCAACGATATTGCCTTGGGGGCATTAATCAGGAACCCAACGAGCCTTCAGTTCATCTATCTCGCAAATAAATTATTAGACCTTTGTGTGGGTGAGCCGATGACCGGACAATTACGGCGGGAAGGCGAGGTGAGGGAAAGAGAGAAACGGCGAGAAGCGGTGAGCCGTAATCGAGGCAGGAATTGTGTGGAGAGAAGTTGGGCTTGGTAGAGATGTGGCCCATTGTACCTGGTGAGAATTGGCGCATTCGAGCTGGGGATACGTTCAATGGGAAAAAAACAGCCACAGCTGTGAGTATAGTGAGCAAGTAGCAATTTGAAGATGCGCCCGAGAGCGCGGTCAGAAAGTGAGCGTGTCAAAATCAGCGAAAACGTGAGTGAGAGCAGTATGGGGTAACCGCCAGACGCCCGCGGTATCAAATGTATACAGCCCGCTGTAAAATACATGTCCGTTGTAAATACGTGTATAGCCAGGCTGTATATACAAATATATGGTTCACGTGCACCGTACGCCCTCTGCACCTACTGCACGTGCGGTACACGTGCACCGTCCCCCTGTATGCAAGCACGGTGCACGCGCACCGTGCACCCTCCCGACGTACGGTGCGCTCAAACCATACGCCCTCTCCACTCTCCACGTGCGGTTCACGTCCACCGTCCTGCCGTATGCAAGTACGGTTCGCGTCCACCGTCCGCAGTACGCACGTACGATGCACGGGAACCGCACGCACGAACGGGGCACGGGAACCGACCGCCCCCTGTGCATGCACGTACGGTTCACATCCACCGTCCGCCATCTCCACGTACGGTGCACGTCCACCATCCCACCGCATGCACGTACGGTTCGTGTGCACTGTCCGCTGTACGCACGTACGGTGCACATGCACCGTCCCGCCGCATGCACGTACGGTTCACATCCACCGTCCGCCATCTCCACGTACGGTGCACGTGCACCATCCCGCCGCATGCATGTACGGTTCGTGTGCACCGTCCCAGCGCATGCACGTACGGTTCACATCCACCGTCCGCCATCTCCACGTACGGTTCGTGTGCACCGTCCGCTGTACGCACGTACGGTGCACGGGCACCATCCCGCCGCATGCACGTACGGTTCGCGTGCACCATCCGCTGTACGCACGTGGACGGTGAACAGGAACCGCACCCACGGACGGTGCACAGGAGCCGTGCACGGTGAATGCACGTACGGCTCACATGCACCGTCCGCCCTCTGCATGTCCGGTTCACGTGCACGTGCGCCAGTAGCCGTCTCTGCGCGAAATTTGGTCGTTCAGGACGAGATCAGCAAAAGATGGAGTATAGCAGGTACCATCCTCTCCATTCACGGATGGTGAAGGGTGTACAGCAACCGTAAGCCCTCTTCCCGGACGGTTCACGTGGACGGTCCGCCCTCTGCACGTCCGGCACACAGGAACCGTACACCGTCGTCGCCACGTACGGTTCACGTGCGCCACAAGCCGTCTCTGCGGGTAATTCAGTCGCTCAGCATGAGGTCTCCAAAAGGTGGAGTATAGTACACACCATCCTTTCCACTCTCGACTGCTGAAGGGTGCACAACATATGGCGCTACTCCACAGCTGTCATCCATGTCTCTCAAGTGAGTTGGCCGAGCTTGGCCTCACATCCAGCCGGATGGCGGTGAAAGTTGTCGTGGGAGAAGCAACAAGCATGCAACCGCGCGTCGTGGGCACCTCACGTGACGAGTATGCAACGTCGTGGGCATGTCACGTGACACCATGGAGAACCAAGCAACAATGCCTGCAACGGGTCGCGGGCACGTCACTTGAATAAATACAGACTGATCCAACTGGTCATAAACTGCCACTCCAAATAATCTCCCTATGACTCCTGATTCATAATGAAAGAAAGGCCCTGGTTCAGGTTACAACATTCTGCATGCAGGCATTCAGATTGTAAGGAATGAGAGAACTGTGGCAGGTTCACATGGATGCAATAAGGCAGTATAGGGGTGCTGTTCTCCTATGGCTTGTACATAAACACTATTACATGCTAGCTGAGATGGCCATTCTTTGTCTTTTCAGACGGTTCCATACAGAAATGAAGACATGGGTGTATATGTGGTTCAGATTTGGCGTCATGGGGCAAACCTGGATATGAGGGGCGGATGCAGATGGGCGGTTGTGTGTAAAAACACCCAGTCTGCATGAGCATGAGATCTGGTCAGGATTGAAGCACCAATGGGTCAGTGTGGTGAACACACCTCCTGCCAATCTGCGGGCATGGTCCCCCACGCTACATCTGACAGGCTCGAGCCGCATTCAAGCAGGCAGTCAAGTATCTGACGGGCTCGGCCCAGGAGCCATTTGATGACATCAATGACTGCCAGTGGGTATGGGTCATGATGCATGGCATAATGCTCAACAAGATAGTAGACACATGGCACTGATACCAATTGGGTGCGTGTGGTTTCATTAGGTGAGGTGATGAAGCGAAGGAGGTCTGCCTGAGCAGGCCGGGTTACGACTTGGAGCACAGATTCCTCGGCGCAAATCTGGGGCAGACATATGAGCCCCAGGAAGAAGAAGACATGAACAGGTGGGGGAGGGTAAGCCATCCCTGTGTGAAGAACACTGTAATGCGAAGCACATTGGTGAAGGCCACATTGGCCGGTTTGGGCCTGGGGTGCACTTCTGGCCCGCCGACCCCAAAGCCGACATGGAACAGGGCCCCAAGTGCAGGACTCAGTTCTGCAAGCCCTGATTCAATCACGGGCAGTGAGTCTGCAAGGGTTTCATTGAGGTGCACGTGTTCCAGAGCACATGGGCCCAAACCAGGGGGGGCCGAGTGCGCATCGGCCAGGGGAGACTGCATGCCCCCTCGGAGTTCAATGAACCGCCTCAGGGCACTGCGGACTCACTTCTCTGGTATACACTGCTGGTGTGAAAGGTGTCGCACCTCAGCGCGTGAGATGGTATCAGGTAGGCTAAGCGTTGGGGGAGTGAGGGATGGCAGCAGGTGCTTTTGATGGAAGGCGAGGGTGACACCATCCCATATGGTGTGTGCTGGCGAAGGACCACAGAGAGGGCAGTCGCCTGGGCACGAGTAGTCCTGCAGGGACACAAAGGTGAACCAAACACTGCGAAATGTGTCATCAGACATGAACGGATGCGGAGACCCGTATGTGGTGTAACGGCGGGATACGCCTTGGGTCCACGCTGTAAACGGCATCTCTGACAGGGTGTAGGCACTCGTATACTCATCAAGGAGGTCGTGACTGACAAGGATGCGGTTGTTGAAGTTGAAGAGGCCAAGGTCCCGAGCATCAGGCCCAATATGGTGCCGGGCTTGCGGTGGGCAGGCAGGGCAGGCCTGCACCTCAAGCCGGGATATGTAGCCAGGAAGACGCTGGGAGTGTAATTAAGAAGTATAATTAAGTTTTGCCTATTCCCAGGTGAAGGAATGAAAGAACCTAGTTCTGGTTGTGACACATGTCTCAAAGTGTGTAATCAGTTTGTAAGGAATCAAAGAACCTGGTTTGGGTTCTGAGCAGTGTCTGCATGTGTGTTTTCATTTTGGTAAGGAATGAAAGACCCTGGTTCTGGTTCCGACACATGTCTGCATGCATGTATTCATCTGACCAGTGTCTGAATGTGTGTATTTATTTTGGTAAGGAATGAAAGAACCTGGTTTGGGTTGCAACACATGTCTGTAAAGTGTAGATTCATTTTTGTAAGGAATGAAAGTGTCATGAGGACAGGTTTAACAGCCACGGATGTAATTTTCACTTGATCTATTTCATGACTTCAGGCATGTGCCTAATGACTCATAACACCCTCTATAACTATTTCACAACTATTTCAATATCTCTCCACTCACTTTCTATATCCAAGTCCAATCCGAGCTGAGGCACACATGCACACCTATCCAAGCCTATCCAAGTTCATCCCAAGCACCCCAGGACACACATACACACCCGTAAACATATGGTGCACAGGGACCGTCCGACCTCTGCGTGTACGGCGAGGTGCACTGTCCACCGTATGTGGTACTTACAGTTCCTGCGCAATAAGGTGATACTGTAGATCAATGTGGTGCATGAGTGTGATGTCTGCTATGCCAATCAATACCATAGGTAGGCGTGTGAGGAATAACCTGACAGGCAGGTATCCATGGTCACTGAAGGTCCCGCCGATTATGCACTTGTCACGTGATCCACCAGGTGTCTGTGGTATCCACATCACTCTTATTCCAGCGGGGCTTTTCTGTGGAACAAAGGAGTAATAATAAAACTGTTATATCACGATCTACTTGAGATCGTCTGCCTTTATATACAAAATATGATGTCCGTTACATTACTAATATCTTCGAGCTGCTGTGCCGATGCAATGCCAGTGCACCAGCAACCCGGAGTTGAGAGCGTTCTCGAACTTCCAGCTAAGTATGTGCCGGCTCTGCCTCAGCGATGCCATCGTCCGGATTACTAACATTTTCTAGTACTGCTCAAACCTGAATTTTTTGCAGACACATTGTTCGCGGTTGATGACTTTCATGCCCGGGGGCACACCAAATGTTCACCCGCATCCTTTTTTTCAACTTATGCCACCCTGGATCCACGGCTTGCCCAGATCAACACAAGTGCTGTAGAGTGTGGCAATAGTGGATTGCACTGCATCCATAAGTTTGTCAGCTACATGTCCCAATCACATGCTATCGTTACGCCGTATACACCCATGTCTTCATTTCCGTATGGAACTGCCTGAAAAGACAAAGAATGGCCATCTCAGCTAGCATGTAATAGTGTTTATGTACAAGCCATAGGAGAACAGCACCCCTATACTGCCCTATTTTATCCATGTGAACCTGCCACCCAGTTCTCTCATTCCTTACAATCTGAATGCCTGCATGCAGAATGTTGTAACCTGCACCAGGGTCTTTCTTTCCTTATGAATCAGGAGTCATGGGGAGATTATTTGGAGTGGCAGTTTATGACCAGTTGGATCAGTCTGTATGTATTCAAGTGACGTGCCCGCGACCCGTTGCAGGCATTGTTGCTTGGTTCTCCATGTTGTCACGTGACATGCCCGCAACGCGCGTTGCATACTCGTCACGTGAGGTGCCCACGACGCGCGGTTGCATGCTTGTTGCTTCTCCCACGACGACTTTCACGGCCATCCGGCTGGATGTGAGGGCCAACTCACTTGAGAGACATGGATGACAGCTGTGGAGTAGCACCATATATTGTGCACCCTTCAGCAGTCGAGAGTGGAAAGGATGGTGCGTACTATACTCCACCTTTTGGAGACCTCATGCTGAGTGACTGAATTACCCGCAGAGACGGCTTGTGGCGCACGTGAACCGTACGTGGCGACGACGGTGTACGGTTCCTGTGCGCCGGACGTGCAGAGGGCGGACCGTCCACGTGAACCGTCCGGGAAGAGGGCTTACGGTTGCTGTACACCCTTCACCATCCGTGAATGGAGAGGATGGTGCATGCTATACTCCAGCTTTTGGTGACCTCATCCTGAACGACCAAATTTCGCGCAGAGATGGCTGGTGGCGCACGTGCACGTGAACCGGACATGCAGAGGGCGGACGGTGCATGTAAGCCGTACGTGCATTCACCGTGTACGGCTCCTGTGCACCATCCGTGGGTGCGGTTCCTGTTCACCGTCCACGTGCGTACAGCAGATGGTGCACGCGAACCGTACGTGCATGCGGCGGGATGGTGCCCGTGCACCGTACGTGCGTACAGCGGACGGTGCACACGAACCGTACGTGGAGATGGCGGACGGTGGATGTGAACCGTACGTGCATGCGCTGGGACGGTGCACACGAACCGTACATGCATGCGGCGGGATGGTGCACGTGCACCGTACGTGGAGATGGCGGACGGTGGATGTGAACCGTACGTGCATGCGGCGGGACGGTGCATGTGCACCGTACGTGCGTACAGCGGACAGTGCACACGAACCGTACGTGCATGCGGTGGGATGGTGGACGTGCACCGTACGTGGAGATGGCGGACGGTGGATGTGAACCGTACGTGCATGCACAGGGGGCGGTCGGTGCATGCGAACCGTACGTCCATGCGGCTGGATGGTGGACGTGCACCATACGTGGAGATGGCGTACGGTTCGAGTGCACAGTATGTCGGGAGGGCGCACGGTGCCTGTGCACCGTACATGCATACGGCGGTCGGTGCACGTGAACGGTACGTGCAGGGGGCGGTCGGTTCCTGTGCATCGTACGTGCGTACTGCGGACGGTGCACGCGAACCGTACATACATACGGCAGGACGGTGCGCGGGCACCGTACGTGCATACGGCGGCGAGGGGGCGTACGGTTCAAGTGCGCTGTACATCGGCAGTCGGCAGGGCGTACGGTGCCTGTCCACCGTAGGTGCATACGGCGGGACGGTGGACGTGAACCGCACGTGGGGAGGGCGTATGGTTTGAGTGCACCGTACGTGCAGTAGGTGCAGAGGGCGTACGGTGCACGTGAACCATATATTTGTATATACAGCCTGGCTACACACGTATTTACAACGGGCTGGACGTGTATTTTACAGCGGGCTGTATACATTTGATACCGCGGGCGTCTGGCGGCTATCCGAGCAGTATCAACCAGGTAGTGGCGGGAGGGAATGCGTGGGGACCCGGAGTGGTGCGATGTAGAGGGAGATTAATGACGACTCTGCTAAACAAAGACATATAGCAAATCAAATACACTAGCGTCCCTAGCCGATCGCGATGCTCTGTCGCTAATCCCGGAACACCTGATTTCGAGTATCCCTTACTGCCCGGCTACCCCACCTTGTTTTCTTTACGCCGTACGCCATATTGTCTGCCAGTTACTTATCCATATGACGCTCCCTGGAGTAGTGCCTCATACTGTTCATCACATGTGTGTATTTCTGTCTTCTAAGCAGATAGCAAGGGGTCTGAAGGCATAACGAAGAGAGGTGGCGCGATGACACGTACAACCTAATTAAAGCCTGAGGTTGACACAAGGATGTACTGGTGATGCAAAGAAAGGGTTTGAATGGGAAGGGGAAGATAGTCGGTGAAGGGTTGGGACTTGGGTAGAGGGTGGGTGCAAGGAGCAGAATTCAGTGTGGAGCAAGAAGATAACACATCATGCTGTGAATCATACTTTTGCATGCACCCATAAAAATGTACATTACAAGAGTGGTTCAGATATTTGAGTGTGTTAAATGCTAGGTCAGGTTGGATCTTCTGAGGGCTTCTGGATCATTGTCAATATTGGTTTTGGGTGTTTAGTATTGTATGGCAGCGAATCACAGAGATGCGAACACAGCAAGTACCCAAATGCCTTGTGCAGTAAAGGATGGCATTCAGCGAATGGCACCACACCTGTAAAGATGTACAAGGTGTAAGTAAAGCACCCTACTCTACAGTCGAAGCAGGTGGCTCATGTTACTCAATGATGTAATGGGGCTATGTGGAAAGGCCATTGGACCCTTTGGTTGGCAAAGGCTCTCCTTTGGAGACCTCCACCGACAGCTGGATGGGGGCATGAATGGCAAAGTGGTGAAAAACAAGAGGTGAAGGCTCACAAGTGATGTGCTAGTCCTTTCTGAGAGGTAGCAGTCTAGAAGGGGAGGTTCAGGATAATGATGCACAAGGTAGACATAGGGTAATTGAACTAGGGAATATACATGCAAATGCAAGCTACTTATATGTGGGCAATGTGAATTATCAGCAAGAGGCCATGGTGGATTGGGACAATACAAGGGTATGCAGTCAAGATACATAATAGAAGAAACATACACAATAGAAATGTCTGCTGATATGAATATGAAATGACGGAGAAGTGAACTAGCAAAGAGTGAATGGCAAGAACATCCCTTGGAACCTGCATGTCAGGTGAAACCCCTACTGAGTCTATTTACAGTCTTGGCTTCAGTCCTGACCTGAGGTCCAGATCCAACCTGAGCACATCCTGTCAGGGGACACCCTGTTTTCCATTTCCAGTTCCGACACCACACCCAGTTCCGACTCCATTTCCAACTCCGGTTCCGGTTCCGATTCCATCTCCGCCTCCGCTTTTGGAAATGATTCCGCTTCTGGGAGAACTTCCACCAGCTCTGTTCGATTTGCCAGTTCCACTCCAATTTCCGACTTCCGCTCTTGGAACAGTGTCGGAAATCAAGTGACTCGCATAATAGGTGGCATCAAGGGCCGATCAAGGGTCAGGGAGGTCAGGGAGATGCAGGATTGATGGCGGGTGCCAAGTGTTGTCCCTGGCTGCGCAGCGTAGTATAATACGGGCTCGCTGACATTGGGGGTCCTTAGGCTTTTCTCTTTGGATTTCCCCTTGTCAGGTGAGAATCCCCTCTCTTGTATGCTCTGTTCATTTATACATACTTTGGATTTCCCCTTGTCAGTTGTGTGGTAGTGTGACCTCCACGACCAGCCAGGGTTGCCCTTACACATCCCAAGGACTAGGCTGAGTTCCTGAGCCTTCAGCTTTAGCACTATTCTGGAGTGGTTCCAAGGTAGTGGGCTGAGCCAAGTGTGTTAAGTGAGTGCCATGTTCCCAAAGCAACACATGGATGTCCCAGTAGGGAAAACAGGGATAGAATTGGAATGGTGAGGACTGCATATATGTGGGGATGGATGCCCCAGGTGGAGTTGAGTCAGGGAATGATCAGAAAAGCAAACCTACATGTAAACACACTAAATCAAGTGGATCAAAAGATGTAGAGAAAGGAAATGGGGCCAAGACTTGGATGAGTGTTGGCAAGAATGAGGGAAAGAGGGAACGTGGACTGAAGGAGAGGATACATGCATGGTGTGGTAGCACCAAATTATTGCATCTCTTTATGAGTGTAATCATGGAATACTTAGCTAGGCATGCTCTCAGACTTCATAACAGTACTCACATTCCCACTGTACGATTGATGATTATGAAAAAACCAACAACATACCAAATGATCCACACCAGACAAACTTCAAAATAGTATACCTACTAAGTGTTGGCCCTGACATTCCCATTATTTATGTATATACTTCGGATTTCCCCTCTGTCAGCTTGCATG
This sequence comes from Gautieria morchelliformis, assembly GCA_015179125.1. NCBI lineage: Eukaryota > Fungi > Basidiomycota > Agaricomycetes > Gomphales > Gomphaceae > Gautieria > Gautieria morchelliformis. The sequence goes on along the minus strand of WHVA01000015.1, from coordinate 460,424 downwards.
ACTGTGTAATCTCTGCAACACACAAGGGTTGCCCTTACACAAGGCTTGTACAAACAATAAACAAATTTCATTTGTTACTAGCTTGTGATGACTTTCTATGAGTTTACAAGCACTGAACCAAGGGGTATGTATATGTGCTGCCTTTGGTCAGTCTAACACCCCAGTGAATCTTACATAAATAGTAGTTCAGCGATGATCATAACGCTAACATTATAGAGACCTCGAAATGACGTTCCCACGCTTAGGAATAGACAAGGCGCGCACTAGATCGGACGCGAAGATACAAGGAGCAAACAAAAAGAAACTTACGAGTTTAATTACATCACCACGTCATCAAGGCCAAATATCCGCGCGTCTAGAATCTAGATGGTTCCGTCGCTCCGATTCCGTTCCGTTTTCCGATTTCGCCGTATTCATTGGCGCCTAACGTGGCCCCAAATGGATATATGCCTCGCACACTCGTTTAATCTTTAAGCTTTAAAACGCCCGAGTGTGTACAACCGACGGGCGCACTGAATAGGCGGCTTTATATATATATATGGGCCAAAGTTCTCACGTACTACGTTGTGTGTGCAAGACACACAACGCAGTACGTACGTGGCGGCTATGCTAGCCCCGGTTTTTGCCTTTTGCCGTATCCTCCGACCGGTAGGTAGCCGCAGCCTCGGGCGGGTAGGCGCCACGATGGTGTCGCAGACTGGCTTGAGCGTTGAGCATTATCGCAGTTGGATTGGGTTATAGACCATGATTCATAGGGCGGCTCGTACATGCAGATATCCCAGGGATATCGATATCTGCATGTACGCAAGGTCCCGATATAGTAGTCTTATGGATAAATTCCCTTGTAATCTCGGTCGTCTGGTCATCTTGCCAGTGCAATCATTTGGAGGTCATCGAGCCGTCCGACTCGGAATAACAGCCTGAGGACGCCACGATGGATTCCGAGAATGCGCAGGCGCAGCATCACGATGTTAGGTAACACGTGATTTACTGACGATGACTAAGGCATTCCGCTGCCACTGGCAGCGTGTTGGTAATCAACTACGGGGGCAATGGCTGACCGGCTCATGAAAAAAGCGGCTAGTTTTATCTCTTTTCTGCAGTCCACCTGGTTAATAGTCTTTGCTAAGGAAGGGGTCAGAACCAGTGAGGGGGCTTACCTAATTAGGAATGCTCATGGGACCTTGTCGTCACCAGGCTCAGGTTCAGGATAACATGCAAATCCCTCCTGAAGGAAACACGGGTCTATCGCACCATCGACTCGGAAACGACTTGCGCCACCATGGCGTCGGAAAACCAAATATCATGTGGGTTCATCATGATATGAGTACGGGTATCTCGCCGGCGGCTTGAAATAAGATACACAGATAACTTGCCACAGTACTAATGGGTATCCCGGAGTGATTTGGGTCCGTATGGATTATACAGTGTGATGAATTAGAGAGGTGCAGTGCCACCAGGCTGTACAGTGCGTGATAAAGCACGAGATCCGGCTATGTGATTTTGCGAGAAATAGGGCAGTGTTGGGCTGCTAGTGTATTGGGGTAGGAATGGGAACACTCTGCTGGCAAAGAATCGAGAGTCAGGCTTTCAGGAACAAGGGTACTTATGTGCGCGGAGCTAGTGAGAAGTGCACCTTCATTCTGAGGAATCCTAAGCGTGTCTTTCAGGGGCAGGCCGCTTTCACTCCTGGATCATGCCAGAGGGCGCCACGGGCTCGGAAACAGCATGCGCCACCACGTCGTCGGAAAACCAAATGGTCTCGCAAGCGCGTTATTGATTTTCTGCCAGATCACCATATTTCTCGGTTGATCTCGCGCCTGTCAGTGTCGTTGAGAGCCCTGAAAGATTTTGTGTACGTAAAGCTATCCTGCGATATATTGATTATGATATGGATTCTTGTTTCGCCACGACTCAAGGCACTCAGCGCAGCAGCGTCAGACAGAGTCGCGTGACTTAATTTGAGATGTCCAACTGCAGCTGTCGCACACGTGAAAGTCAAATCATCGGTCCGGTCTACAGAGTTGAGCTACCGTTCGGTGGTTATTTAGAAAGTGAATGTATGAAGGGTGGCCTGGGTTGTGAGGAGTCGTGTCGATTTAGGTCGCGTGCAGATGAGCTTCTGACGTAGGGCATGCCAAATTAATATGGAGTCAGGAGCCTGGAGGAATAAGTCCGTGGGTGAAGGCACACAACATAACTGATGAACTTGAAATAAACACTGTACACTCTCACTCTAAGGCGCAACCTCAGGATACACATATCCCAAAGCATTCAAAAACAGTACACGCACTATAATCTCAGCCGTGGACTCGGAAACGACGTGCGCCACAACGTCGTCGGAAGTCCAAACATCAAGCACTAACGCAATATGGCGTCACTATGTCACGTGTATCCGAGTCTCGTGTTATCCTTAGCTGAGATCCGACAGACGAACAGGGACTTCCCAAGAAGATATACCGGCATCATGATTTCAAGTTCGCGAAGCATGATACAGATCATTGCTACCCTCTTCTCGGTTTCCTGTCTTCTCTCCCAGCTATGGCTCTTGGGAGGGTTGAATTGTCCGAGTCAAGGCGCCAAAAAGGATTTGATATTTTCGATCAGGATAAGTGTAAGTTTAATCCTCGGCGTTACTGGACACAAATTCCTAGCGAGATGATAATAAAATACCCATCGTGCCCATCTCCCGCGGTCTAGTTCCGAGCTGTGTCTAGGCCCCGTGACCCGATTTCTATGTCACTTGAGCTCCGTCCCCCTTCCGCTCTGTCCGATGGGGTGGTGACCCTATTTGCCTACCTAGAATGCCATGAATGGAGGCCGCCATCTCTGCAACGAAGGGGCACCACAAAACTGTGGAAGAAAAACACTGAGTCACGCATCCGAATCTGATTCAAGAAGGTATAGCTAGGGTCATGCTGGTTCTGGTAAGAATTGCTGAGCCTATATCGCGCGATATTGCGTATTGCGATACGGATCATTAATATTGCAGGAAGATAGAGTCCAATAATCACACAGCTCCGGTCGCAGCTTCCAACATGGTAGGGTAGTACTTGGTTAAGGCTTGCTGTAAAATGCTTTGCAAAGCCGAGACAGGTACGATGGCTAATGCGCTGGCAGAGGATATCCTTTGTGACGTCTTGTCTATAGCAGTAACCATACTCTTGTGAGTAACCCTTTAACCATCTATATGAACGCCTACGTGCAAAAGGAACTGCCCCACCTATTTGAAGTTTTCCAGGTTTATAGCCATCTTGTAGTTCCCTTTGTCTCCCAATATACACAAGAACACGCCTGTAAATGGAGGCCATCAACTTGGAGATGAAAGGTGCCACCAGGGTGTTGGAGAAGCACAGAAGCATGTTCAACTTGGTATGTCATTCTGACGCTAGCTCATGCAAACTCAGAGTTCAGATTTGCAATCGCATCCCTGAGTTGATCACCCAGCCATTTTCCTGACAGCATTGCCTTGAATGGGATGAAGGCGCTAGCAGTTGCAATGAGATGAAATGAAATACATTCGGCGTTCTAAGTCTGACTTTACAGTCGCAATGGATCACGGATCGTGAAAGGGTTTGCGCGTAGCTTACGATGTCCGAATCAATTTCCGCATCGAACTCTCAGCAGGAGCAGGGCAGGCTGATTCCTTTGTTAGATCGTATAACACTCGCCAACTGCACGCTACATATGCAAACTCAAGGATTGAATGGAAGCCGAAGCAACAAACAAGCATCCGATCCGCAGAACTCGGCTCGACGGCGCCGCGCCTGCCGAATCAGGTTATCATATGATTGTCTTCACCAGGGCACAAGAGCCGATTTAGAACCCACCATGCGTTCTCCGGAGAGAATTGAATGGACGGTGTACGTGTGTTTATCTCATACGCACTGTCAATTTGTGATGAGGTCCGCATCGAGGATAAGTATGACCTGCTAGCTGTTCGTGCTTTGGGATACTTGCAATGGGATGGATCGGGATAGTCGTTATGTTGATCATTGGGATTGGTGTGCGTTCATTCAGTCGGTCAATTAATAAGCTCATATCCCCTAGTGAGTCGCTCTGACCAATCTTTACTAGTTACTGACCAATCACGTTGAAAGCCGAAGGGGATCTTGATATTTCACGATGATGTCATTTCAACGGTGGCACTGCCTGGCACAAGCCGCGGCGTGCCAGACGCGTACGCGAACGATAGATCGGTGTTACAGGTGACCGACTCTGGTGACCCTCGCAAGTTCGTCTATTCGCAAAGGTCGTCTACGCACCGGTGTCACCGGCACATCTCACATGTTCCTAGACAGGTGCCTTCCCTACACCATGATTCATCAACCAAGTCACGTTCATCTGATAGGGTCGAAATTTAGCGATCACTACCACTCGCCAGATCTCACAACGGTACCTGTCTCACGAGGATGAGAATAAGGTCACTGGGGTCACTGTATTATGGCTTTTCTCCAAAGTGTGCCGTGTTGACACGTACCACATCTAACGGTTCACGCATTCGGCTGGTACTCAAGCGCGAGACGTGATCCATCTGTGAATTCACCTAGGTCACCCCAGTCTACATTCGAGACTCGTCAGTTATCAGTACCTAATCTAAATTCACCGCGCATCGAAGCCAAATTCACAAATACCACCAATACGCACACCAACAATCTATATTTACCGCCAAAATGTGGTCGACCGCCGCCACCGAAGTCATCGCTACTATGTTACCGTGTGATCATCACCGGATTGAAAGCGCCAATAAATCCAGTCTTATCCGCACCACTCGGTATTCACCGCTCATCGCCAGGTGGGATCACACTCCTTGGCACCGAATCCAAATCCATTCCACTGTCCCACTGCCCTGGAATCTGGAACCACAAGGTGTGGCGCGCCATCGTACATCGCCCCCGCAGGCGCGTTGCCACCACCGCCTTACAATTTCAATCTCCCCAATCTCCATACTTGCACGAAATAACCACTAGCCTGCTTCAAGGAGGATGTAAAATCGAGATTCACCAGCACCAGTCACTACCGGAATCCGATCCACCGCCACCAACCTGATGCCAGCGGGCTACCGAATAATTATTGCATTGAGATCGGGGCATAGCCTTGGATAATGCCTGCATGAACGTGAATATGAACCCTACTCACAAGTTGACGCCCGTATGAAGCGTACGGCGAACTTGAAGTCACCACCGCATGTGAGTGAGCACAGACCAACAATCCTGCCCGGGCCTCCACATCCCTCTCCCTTTTACCTTTTCGCTCTCCCTTCCCTCCCCTCATCGATGCACCCATTATGTACCCACTCTGATACCATATCCCATACTTTTCTGCATCCAACATATCATTATATTTGTTACATTATTGACTTATTGTTTACGGTAGAAATTGAACCACAATTGGACTTATATGAACTGAGCTTGGACTTGGATAAGGATTCACCGTAACCTTGAATATGAACTTGTGTTTCACTGAGGTGGCGTTCTGCATCATTGGATGAATTGAGATGGGACCTTAGTCACCACTGGCGGATCCACTGCAGTGGCTGTCTCGCCAATTCGAAGCTGCACCCATCGTGGTGCCAAGCAGCCCGATCTCCCAATTCTTATGCACAGGTTTGGATGGACAGATACCCGGCAGCATTTCCAATTCACAGCTTATCCAGGTCGGATCGGGTTTCATCAGTGCACATCACCGGTATCTCCTCCAAATTAAACGCACCCCCACGTGAATCGTGACTACCGTAATACTTCACCCCGCAGCGTTAGCAAAGTCATCAGACTCACTGGTTTTGACATGTACGAAACGAAATCCACCACCGCCACCGCCACTCCCAATCTGACCCAAGTCTCTGCCACCACGTGGGGCAACCACGGCACCAATTTCAATATTCGTTACTCTGCGCCTGCGGCGAGATTAACCCGTGCCAAGGCATCCCTAGCAGCACCTCCCTCAATTCCCGCAGATCGCCGCTCGCACTCACCATTTCCAGGTCGACTGCTCGGCGCTCGCCGATGTATGATTTCTCCCCCTTGGATCAGCGCAAAAGCGTGGATGTACAGCGTCTCAGCCTCGTGTTTTTGGAACTTCCACCTATCGACCGAGTGGTAACCCCGGGTATGGCACGAGTCAATGACGATTAGGAACACGATTGGGAGTGTTAACGCCACCCTGCAATTCAAGTTGGATATAAATACAGGGGCCATGGATGCTTTTCTTCATTCCCCACACTCAGCTTCACTCCATCTTCCTGCCACCTTCACTCCCTCGTCATCGTTCTTCTTCTCCGCTCCCAAACCAGCACGCACCACACGTCCGTCCGTTTCGCTAACACCTGATACATTTATACATGACCCACGTCTCGTCGCGTGGCGTGTTTTGCGTCAGTACTCTGTTAGACGAGAAACGGGCTGGATGTGTAGCTAGGAAACGTGCAGTGGGTGGGGTTCATGCTGCCAGGCTTCCCTCCGAATCCCCTTTTCCTTCCTGCGGTCTCCACCGAACACGTCCGTCCGTTTCTCTACCCTCCTGATACACATGCCTGGCCCACGTCTCTCGTGTGGCGTGTTTTGCGTCATTCGGCTGTTGTTCGGACGATGTGTAATGAATGTACTTGGTTTTTGGACGCTTTTACTCTCTCTTGCGCTCTCTGCTCTCTCATGCCGCTCACTACCGCGACCTCCGAACCCACATCCAGCACGCACGCACGCACAATAGGACGTGTTTTCGCGTCCTGTCCTGCGTGTTTTGCGTCAGCTGAGGGAACAGATGGTTGCGGACGTGTGTACGCGGCTTGTCCTCTCGTCTCCGCGCCTGCGGCCTCCACGGCCCATGTTTTTGGATGCTCATTCCTCCCCTTCATGCACACTTTCTCATGCCGCTCACCACCGCGACCTCCAAGTGCATAATCCAGCACGCACGCACGCATGCACACGGCCCTCCTCCGGCCCCAAACGAAATACGCATATTCCTGCGTGTATTGTAAAGGGACCTCGACGGGTTTCCCCCATGCGTGCAGTGTGCCGGGTTTATGCCGGCCCATGATGGACGGGTAGCTCCCCGTGGGTTGTATCGTGTCTTTACGCTCCCCTCGATCTGTCCCCCTGACCTCCATCGCAGCACAACTTGAATAGACGAACCTCGTGCTCGGCGCGCCATTTAAAATACACTGGTGCCACATCTCATTCTGCGGTGTTGTGTATCGGTATTTGATAGGCTTAGTGTCTTTCACGAGGTTCCCGACCCCATTGCTGTGCGGGTTGAGGCGTTAATGACGATGTGTAATGTACTTGGTTTTCGGACGCTTTTCCTCTTGCTCCTGCTCCCTCTCCTGCTCTCTCATGCCGCTCACCACCGCGAGCTCCGAGCCCACATCCAGCACGCACGCACGTTGACGATGACCCTCCTTCTTCCCCGAACAAAATATTCGTACCCCGAGTTGTGGGTATAGCATATTTTGTGGGTATAACGGGGCGTCGAACGTGCAGTGTCCGTGGTTTATGCACCTGCCCTCCTCTCCCTTTCCTCCACACGCCACTACAACACCATTGGCATATCAAGTAACCGAGCCGTGACTTACAAATGCAGTAGTTTCCATGTATTTGTTCCATCCTTTGATAACTCGCCACAGCACCCAGTCAATGCTGTCCCCTTCCTCCACGTCCCCTCTCCTCGAAATTGCAACACACACGTCCGTCCGTTTCTGTACTCGGCTGATATATATATGCATGACCCACGTCACGTCTCTTCAATGTTTTGCGTTAGTACGCGATTGCTCGAGAAACGGACTGAATGTGTAGCTAGGAAACGTGCAGTGTGTTGGATTTACGCACACTTGTCCTCTCCTAGGCTCCCTTCCTGCGGCCGCCACGGCCCACTGGCAGCGCGCACGCACACGTCCGCCCCTTCGACACCCACTTGACACATACATCGCTCACGTCTCGTCGTGTGGCATGTTTTGCGTCAATAGGCAATGCGTAGGACGGACGTGTGTACGCGTCTTGTCCTCTCCTCTCCCCTCCTGCGGCCGCCACGGCCCACTGGCAGCACGCACGCACGCACGCGTCCGTCGCTTTACCACCCACCTGACACATATATATATATCGCCCACGTCTCGTCGTGTGTCGTTTTTTATTTATTTTAATTTTTGCGTCAATGGAAGACGTGTTGTCATCACGCATGTATGTAAAACGTTGTATTGCATGCGCAGGACGAAGCGAGTGTGGAGCTAAGGTCTTTTTTTATTTTATTTTATTTTATTTTTTATTTTATGTCATTTTATTCGACCGCAGGTGTACCTATGATGGTCGCTGCACACATTGTACCTAGTAAAGGGCGGGCCTTCCTCCTCGCTCCCTGAGGCTCCCGCCCGCTGCGTTCTCGAGTGGGCGGTGGCACCGGCGACGAACCTTCTCCCCCGCCGGCCCAACTCCCTCGGAGTCATTTACCGCCCCCCTCTGTTGTGAGATAAGGTACTCCCGCTCTCTGCTTGGTTATTTCATCCCATGTGGTTGGTCTGTCATACTAAGTGCTCGGCCGCCGAAGCGGGCCTGCATGACATGTGGTTGCACTGCAGCCATAAAAGAATAAAAGAGAAAGGTCCAGAGTGTGTTGTTGCGCCGTGCCACCCCAACATTTGATCCCAATCCCGATCCCTCATTCCCTGCTGTGTCGAGTCTTATCATGTTGTTGCTTGAGCTAGGTGGGTTGGTATATCGGCAAGTGTAGTACTGTATCGTTGTCCTTTCTGGTCGTGATCGCCGGTCCTGTCTGTGTGGATATGATTTCGTCACTTAACAGGTATATGGGGGGTAACATCACTGAAAGTGCCCTCCAGCCGCTTTGTCTCTGCCACGTAGAATAAGAGCACTGTCATCCCCTTGGTGCTCCCTAGAAGCGCCTTCGCCGACTTGGACCTGCGCCGCATTTTTCGACGAAGTTTGTGTCTGGCATGCTCGTGAGTGCGGCAGTCAAACAAGAAGTGGTGCACTGTTTCATCAGCTAATGAGCATGCCAGGTATAGGGGCGACAAGGCCCTCTTGATTCTGTGGAGGTGGTTGTTGAGGGAGACGTGGCCCGTCCATAGTTGTGTGATCAGACTTGTTTGGGCCCGGGTGGAGTCGGACGTTGTCTTGTAGTAGCTCTTGGAGGGGAGACCTTTGTCTATCTTCTCCATTCTGGCAAAGCAGGGTGAGGCCATCCATTGCCTCCGCCACTCCTGTCTCTGATCTGTACGAAAGCACTGACGTGCAGCAGCGACACTGCGCGGCAGCAGTCCTGATGATAGGAAGGCTGGGAGCTCACTCTGTAGACTGCTATCCCCTTTAGCCGCTCTTCTCGCTTCTGAGTCTGCCGCTTCATTCCCTTCCACATCATCGTGTCCAGAGCTCCATGTGACCTTGAGCTTGACTCTGCGCCTTCGTGTTGGCCTAGCCACCTTGTTAGCCATGTTGTTGGCGTGCTCTAAGATGTGCTGAGCCGGCCTGGATCGTATGCTGCCAATGGACTGTATGATGGCCTGGTTGTTCAGCAGGACCGTCGCCTCCTTTACCCCTTTCTCCCTTGACAGGGGTTCCAGGGCTAGCACGACGCCAATCACCTCTGCCTCGTATGTGGTATGGTCAGCTAGTGAGCCCAAGTGATACCTCACCGCTTTGACCTTCCGTCCTCCCTTGTATAAGACTGCTGCGGCCCCTGCCCCCTGCTCCAGGCTGGATCCATCTGTATAGACCTTGGCATCTGCGGCGTCGTTCATGTCGTCCTCCTTGGACTCCTCCCTGGTGGGTGCTACCTCTGTGGTGAAAGGCTGGGCCACTTCGGGCGGCTGCAGGGTTGGCTGGATCTTCTCATAGGTGTCCGGAGTGAGGTGGAAGGCGTGGAGAAGTTGATGCAGTGAGGAAGGGTGTCTTTTGACAAGGCGTCTGGCACATGAGTGGGCCGGCCGGTGTAGCGGGTGGGCCTTCAGTAAGGTGACGAGTCAGAGGGCCACCCGGTGACACACTTCCTGCATCAGCAGTTCGATGGGCATGACATTGGCGTGGGCTTCCAGGACGTCTGTTGCTGTTGTCTTCATCACACCAGTAATAGCCACAGTGGTATCCTCTGCACCAAGGTTAGTTTTTTTGCCACTCCTACCGACCCCTTAGCTTTTTTTCCTCCCTCCTGCCTCCTCACCGGGGCGAACCAGACATCTGCGGCATATGTAAACTTGGGGATGGCTACTGCTCAGTATAACTGTCTCATGAGGCCAGCGCGCACACCTGTCGACGGTTTAGACAATCTGCGAAAGAGCAAGGTCCACTTAGCGGCTTTTGCTACGGCTTTCTCTGCTTGTAAGTTGCATCACAGCTCCTCGTCCAGGAATATGCCTAGGAACTTGTGGGCCTTTGCCGGTTCGATGTCCGTGTCTTCATAGAGAAAGTTAGGTCTTGCCATCAGCCTTGTCTTGCCTGCACGGGCTGGATCTGGCACCTTCATCCTCGAGAAGCACACCACCGCGAACTTCGTCTTTTCGAACCTTGAGTTGTGGGTGACTGTCCATTCCTTCACACCACCTGGCTTCAGCAGCATCTCCCTGAGGCTATCATAAGCCTCCTCGTAGGTGTTTCCTTCTGCATACAAATTTGTGTCATCCACGAAGGCGACCGCGGCCTGTCCTTTCCTAGCTGGGATGTCTAAGAGGTCAGCGTTATAGTATAGGTAGAGGATCATGGATAATGGGCCCCCCTGCCCTATGCCATTGTCTATCGCCACCCAGTCGGATGTGTAGTCGTCAAAGCATAGCTTCGTGCGTCTGTTTGCCAGCATCCTTTCTATGAATAAGACATACTCTTCCGGGACCCGCCACTTGTGCATGTTATGTAGGAGCCGGTCCATGACAGCGTTTGGGAAGGCACCCTCAATATCTAGGAACAGCATCGCCGCTACCTTTTTCCGTTGCCAGGCCCCTTTGATTCTGTTAACTACTAGGTGCAGGGAGTCTGTTGTGGTGCGCCCAGGCCTCCCCCTGAAGTGGTTCGCAGGTAGAAGACGGTATTTCTCTGTCATGTACACCAGGTCTTCTGACACAATTGCTGTCAGGAGCTTGCCAATGGTGTTGAGGAGCGCTATAGGCTGGTAGGCTTTAGGCACGTCGTAGCTGGCCTTGCCTGGCTTCCGGAGGACAATCATGACCCACATCCTCCAGTTATCGCTGTATGTTTGCAGCATGAAAGTGGCCTGGAAGATATGAGCGATCAAGTCCACCGACTCCTTCAGGACGATGTTTGGAATGCCATCATCGCCTGGTGCCTTGTGGGGCTTAAGCCTGGCTATCTGCCTCCTGACCTGCTCCTCCTGCACACGACCCTTTTCGGATAACGGCAGTGCGGCGGGACCTGCGTCTCAGGGGGCTTCAGTGGAAAGAAGGTGTCGGCCAGGCGCTTGCTCTTGTCCGTGTTCATCTCGGCCGACCACTCCACTCCATCTATGCTGCTGCCTCTCAGTGTCGGCACCCTGGACTTGCCGCCGTCTGATGCAGGGTTAGATAGGTACCTATTGGCCGACCATAGCATGTGATCGTCGATTTCCTCTAGATAGTCCACCCAATGCTGCGCCTTGGCTCTTTTTATCACCTCGCCGTATTCAACACTGACCCTGCGATGTTCCTGATGGGAAGGATGGTCAGCAATCACGCGGTGACGATATGATTCATTGTTGATTTTGTTCTTAGCCTTCTTGAGTATTGTGAGCTCCCTACTCCATCACCGACGCGAGTGTGGCACCGGTTTGGAAAGCGGTACTACTTCGCTGATCATCTCCTGAATGGCAGATGTCAGCGCCTCGACAGCCTCGTTGAACTCAGCTATCATGTCCAGCTCCTTTGGTCCTGGCACTACCTCGAGCCGCTCTGCCAGTTGCTCCCTAAACAGTTCCCAGTTGACCATTCTGTAGTTCTGGAATGGGGCTGGCAGGTTGTGCGTCGCCTCTATGTCAAGCACCGTGAGGATTGGCACATGATCCATGCCCGGCCCCCGCAGCCTGGGGCTAGTATCGCACATGATAACTGTCTGAGCCACGTTGTCAGTACAGAACACGTTATCTACCCGCGTCCAGTTCTTGGTGGCCATTGATTGTAGGGTTGGCGTTCGTTTTGGTAGTGTCATTACCATGTTGTAGTCCACTATTAACGATATGAGTTCTTCTGCTTCCCTGGTCACCGCCGCCGTGAACAGATGGTGGTTCCGCTCTTCATCCCACATAGCATGATGCCTGTTGAAATCACCGCACCATATCATGGAGTCAGTTTCCTGTTGGGTGAGGTTGCGGCGCTCCCTGTCGATGAAGTGGTTGAGCGCCCTGAGGGTGTTGGAGTGGTCGCAGTCATTGTATATATTGAAAATGGTAATTTTGCCTCGAGAGTGTCGGAGCTGGATTATGGTAACGTCGTTCATGCCTTCAAAAGAGACCTGTGAGCACAGGTTGGTGTCCAGGCTGGCGTTGACTAGAATCACTGATCTTTTCACGGAGCCATCAGCGAGGTGAGAAGTGGGATAGATCACGCGCCAGTTATGATTTGCTCTGGTATTGCCCAGGGTGTCAATGTAGGGTTCTTGCAATAGGATGACGTCCCAATCCCTGTGTAGGGCTGAGTTGACAAGGTCGTAGTGTGCTTGGTGAGACTTGTTAAGAATTTGTTGATAAATCCTCAATCTCTTTGGCATGGGATCTGTGGTGTAAGACATCAGTTTCGGCCTGTCAAGGGCAGCCTATTGTCACTATTCACGTCGCCCCATCTGAAGTTGGGGCCCAGTTCGGTTCTGTTGGTCGAGGTGACAGGGCTGGCCCACTGTCGAGGGGACCGGGGGTGTGTCCCACCAGTCTCCATTGGTTCACGCTGGGTGCATTGGAAAGGGAGTGTCAACTGTTTATACTTACCTTTGCAGTGGGTGGCTGTCTGCCATCCGCCGTCATCAGCGATAGGTGGTCCTGGCATCGACCAGTATGGTGGGAGGACAGGTTTTGGCAGCTGTGCTACGTGCATCCACAGCTCCTCTGTGGGGAAGTACGGCATTTGATTCTCTAGGAGCCTGGCAGTGATTTCTTTGCACTTGTGAGTGAATGTGGGGCACGTTCTGTCCCAACTAGCGTGGCCATCCAACTTGCAGGATGTGCAGCACAGCTTCCCTGCCTGAGTGCAGGTCGAGGTCTTGTGCCGTTCCCCGCAGGTGCCGCACGTGTCGAAGGGTTGTGGGAACGTGTACGACAGGTGGTTCCACCCCTGGCATTTTAGACACCTGATGGGCTCCTTCTTGCACTTTTCTGCGTACACCCATTTCTGACAGATTATCAGTCCGTTGATCAGAACTTTGTTGGCTACCTCCAGGCTGGTGAATGTGACCAACGCATGGCCGCAGGTCTGGCCCGCTGCCCGATGGTGCATGGGCTTAAGCCACCTCGCTTTGTTGATTGCGCCACACGGGAGTTTGTTGTAGCCTTCTATGGCCCTCAGCTCCTCACCTCTTTCTGGCCTGAAATGGAGTAGGATAAACTGCAGCACGATCGGGAATAGTCACGTTTTCATTCTTGCGTCTGGTGCTAACGCGTTTGTGAATTGTATTCTTCGCTGTGCCTCGTTGACCCACTGTGCCTCGCTCTCACTCTCGAATTCGAAGAGTATTCCTCCATTGTTCAGCCGCCTCGCGCTGACGATTGTGTGGCTGGCAGAGTCGCTGATGCCATCCAGTATCTCGTTGGCTCGTTTTGCTAGGGCTGTGTTGTCCAGCTCCGCCAAGACCTGTTCCCCCGGCTCCCCTGCGTCGACTAAAATCTGTAAGGGCAACCCTAGCTGGTTGTGGAGATCACACTACCACACAACTGACAAGGGGAAATCCAAAGAGAAAAGTCTAAGGACCCCCAATGTCAGCGAGCCCGTATTATACTACGCTGCGCAGCCAGGGACAACACTTGGCACCCGCCATCAACCCTGCATCTCCCTGACCACCCTGACCCTTGATTGACCCTTGATGCCACCTATTACGCGAGTCGCTTGATTTCCGACACTGTTCCGAGAGTGGAAGTCGGAAATTGGAGTGGAACTGGCGAGGCGAACAGAACTGGTGGAAGTTCTCCCAGAAGCGGAATCATTTCCGAAAGCGGAGGCGGAGATGGAATCGGAACCGGAAGCGGAGTCGGAAATGGTGTCGGAACTGGGTGTGGTGTCGGAACTGGAAATGGAAAACAGGGTGTCCCCTGACAAAATCTGCCTCTGTTTCACCCCTTCCCGTGCATGAACCCTTGCATCGCAACTCCACCCTGCCGCTGCGGCATACGACACGGGCTGCACCTGCCCTCCGGGAGCGCTGTCACCACTCATGGGCAGGCCTGCCGGTATCTGCTCCGCGACCACGTCCACTATCCTCTGTGCAGTTCTATCGCTCTCCTGTCTGAGCTCTTCTACGGTTCTGGCCAAGCTGTCGGTCGACGTCCTGATCCTGGCCACAGCCTCTTCTATCTTCTGTATGACCGGGGTGAAGAGCCCCTGTAGGCGCTCATTGACGTCGGTCACTACCGATGCCACAGTTGAGTGATCCGCCAGGTCCATGATCAGAACGGAGTGTTAGAACGCAGACGCAGATGGTGATAGGCAAGGCCGATGGAACTGTATATATATTACATAATACAGAACTCATATGATGACGTGTTGCCTCCACAGCACATCAACACTCCCACTCTGTGGAGGCTCAGAGGAGGATTGGGCCGCTGGAAGCAGGATCTTCAATATCTGTTGGGCTTTGCTCCCACTGAGTGTCTGGATTAGTAGATGAAAATGATACGGTATTTGTGAGATGAGCGTATTCCGTAACATTATGAGCAGGTCCGAGTGCGTTTGCCATAAGTGCGAACATACGCGGATTGTCCCTGGCGAACGCAGCTACTTCGGTTGCATCATTGGTAGGGTTTCCTTCGTTTTCCTTCACAAACATAGTGCCTGATACGATGTTATCCTTGACATCTTGCGGCATGTCCGCGATGCATTTTGCTGCAATGTGGCCGGCGCGCCCGCAATGGAAGCATACACTGTCTTGACCTTGTGAGTTCCCCCAGTCAATTTCTGTGCCCTTCGATGCTGACTTCCTTATCCCCCCTTGCTTCCGTTGTTTCCCTGCGAAATATAGTCGTTCGCCGTTTGTTTCGTCGCTCCCACTGGTTCCGTTAGGTAAGTAATTGTCATTACCATGTGGGCTTCGTGCTCCTTAAGAGAAGCTATGATTTCATTTAGCTTCGGCTCTTCTTTACGCGTGATAAGTGCCGATCATACGGGGGCGAAGGATTCGTGGAGGTGGAGGAGAACCATGTCAGTGATTTCTGTCTCATGAAGGGGGTGTTTTATAGCGGCAAGTTGATGGGAGATGGATTGAATAGTGTTGATAAACTCAGTAACTGGTTTTGACGGGTCATGAGTGACATTGTAGAAATTGCTGCGCAGATTGAGACGGTTCGACGCAACGTCCTTTTCAAATTCTTCCTTCAACAGGGACCAGGCTTCTGAACCGAAAGAAACCTGTGTGATGATGTGTCATTCGTCAGGATTGACGAGAAGATAGATGATAGCGTAAGCGCGTTTGTTTCGTTTCTGCCATAATAGTAGTTGGGTGGGGTCCGCGGGTTGAGTAGTACTGCCATCAACCATCCCAAAAAGGTCCTCCGTCTCGAGGATGACTTTGGCATCCTTTCGCCATGTTGACCAATTTGGCGGTGAACGTGTGAGTTTGGCAATGCCTGAGATTAAGTTATGGATGGAATTCATGGTTGTTGGAAAAGGGAATTTAGAGATATTGGGAAAACACAGATACTGGCATGGATGTGTGCACAGATTAACACAGATAGGCGCAGATTAGGCAAGGGCGGGGCCCATAACCTGTTAGAACACAGACGCAGATGGTGATAGGCAAGGCCGATGGAACTGTATATATATTACATAATACAGAACTCATACGATGACGCGTCGCCTCCACAGCACATCAACATGCATGCCTGCATGGACGGTCCACGGTACCAGCTCAGCACCGCTCCCTAGACCTTAGCTCGGGAGCGCTCTTGAGCCATTACCACATCCACAAAGAAAATTCCCATGCTACCAGACTACCAAAAAACCTCACACTACATTATCCCACCGATTAATCCTAGTAGAAACTCTTTAGACACCAATACAACCGCAGCATCCACAGCCAGCACCAAAATGGTGGCCCCAACGACAGCTGCGCTCCAACTCCCAGAACACCCGCAGAAGTGAGATGGAACAGGTTGCGGGTACCACTAGCGCAGTGACGGTACAGGACTTCCTCCTGTGAGTCCTGTCCAAGAAGCTCATACCGGAGAGACAGACCATAACGTACCACAATCTCGCCACTGCACTACTCCACCTCACGGACTCCCAAGTCATGTCGAAAACCCTGGAGGAGGGGATGAAAGTGATCTCCGTGTTGATGTGCTGTGGAGGCGACGCGTCATCGTATGAGTTCTGTATTATGTAATATATATACAGTTCCATCGGCCTTGCCTATCACCATCTGCGTCTGCGATCTAACAATGCACGCGTCCGAGCTAGTCTGAGGATGTTTGAGAAGCACTAGGTTTAGTGTTGCACGACGCCGTCACTGGTCAGACGGCACTGATGGCATGTATGTATAACGCACGGGCGCGCGAGCGGAGGCGCGGGGTAGCTAGTAGTATATGTGAAGTTTAGGAGTTAATTATAAAAGTTTGTAATGCCACATGCGCGCGTGGATTGATATTCGAACGGTCAGGATGCATATGTGGTAGGATCGATTGAGCGCGATCCACGGACACCTGCAGGGTTCCTGATTGGGCGTGAACTGGGGTCACTATATTATGGCTTTTCTCCAAAGTGTGCCGTGTTGACATGTACCACATCTAATGGTTCACGCATTCGGCTGGTACTCAAGCGCGAGACGCGATCCATCTGTGAATTCACTTACTTCACCCCAATCTACATTCAAGACTCATCAGTTATCAGTACCTAATCTAAATTCACCGCGCCTCGAAGCCAAATTCACAAATACCATCAATACGCACACCAACAATCTATATTTACCGCCAAAATGTGGTCAACTGCCGCCACCGAAGTCATCGCTACTATGTTACTGTGTGATCATCATCAGATTGAAAGAGCCAATAAATCCAGCCTTATCCACATGACTCGGTATTCACCGCTCATCGCCAGGTGGGATCACACTCCTTGGCACCGAATCCAAATCCATTCCATGGCCCCACTGCCCTGGAATCACCTGTTAAATTCTTAACTATTAATTGTTACCTATACATCAAGGCTCGTCCGATTAATTATTTCCCTTCATTCCGATTATACTCGTGCACGGAATGCTAACTCAATTGTGATTAATCTCTAATTGCACAGTCGATAATCCCAACCCATCTAATCAGGCCCCTCGCACATGCAGGTGACGTGTCGATCATTCACTCTTCAGTGCAACACACATTAGGTTGAAAACACTTCTCTCACAACGTCTGCACACAACGTCTGATAATGTTCCAATTATCAGACTCGGTTTCATACCATGGCATTATATAGAATTCTAAACATCGCATCCTACCTAATCCTCCCGGGTAGCATTGGTTTGAACCGGATTCCTAGTATCTGCGGGATAAGTAATAGGCAACAATAACCCTCCCAAATCCCATCGAATAGTTTCAATCGAATTCTTTCGAATGACAAATGAATGCGCGCAACACAGCTGGGCAAAGCTCTTGTCAAGACCAAACCTCGCAGACACAGGTTATGGTGAGTCGTTGATGGATATATATGGGTGACTTCTGATTAATCCATACATGCAGACCGACATCATGACCCAGACTCAGGTAAGCCCGCTTTTCGGGGTATCTCATACCGGTTGGGTCGTTCTGATACCTTCATTTCGTTTTGCTAGAGTGTAACTGCGACCGAAGTATGCCCGTCGTCCTTTCTGGTGATGTCATGCTTGCTAACAATTCTTATAGACTGCGACAGCAACTCAGACCGACCACATGACTGATATGGTGACAGTGGTGAGTAGAAGCAGTGGTAAATTTGGATAGTTTGACTAACCATTACTTGCAGACTCAGCCAACGACGTTCACAAGCCTTTGGGTATCGACTGAGGTTATCAACAACACCCAGAAAGTCGAGCACACACAGACCCAGGTCATGGTGAGTCCTGAGTGTTCTGATGTGCGCCACGTATAAGCGTTGAGGCTGATGATTTGCATAGTCCGACGTCATGACGATGACTCAGGTGCGAGTTTTTTTTCATCGAGTTCTGTGTATTTAGTAGATGTTAATTGTTGTGGATCTTTTGGTAGAGTGTAACTGCCACTCAGGTAAGTTGCTCTGCCATCAGAACTTCAGTGTTTGTTAAATCATCTATTTCAAGACCGACACTTCTGTCATGACGGACTTTGTGACCAAAACTGTTGACTCAACGATGGTTCGTTTGGATGTGTGTCATACCAAGACTCTCGCTGGCTCGTCAGCCATACGAGTTGAGATGGCTTGAACCGCAATCTCCTTGGAATGGGGGGCATTCGCGCAGGTGGGACCTTGACCCTGTGAGATGTGAGCCTTTTAAAGTTGAAAGCGGACCTTCACAGGTCCACAGGAGGGAGTGGCACGCAATGGGTACACTAACTGATACAATGGGCCCACCGATCCGTGCACTCCGCTTGAAATGATTCCGTGGTGTCTTGCCACAACCATGCGCACGTACCTATAAATATGTCGTTAATCACGCAATCGGTCCACTAACTGATACAATGGAAACATACGCCCAGGCCTACCCCGATCTGTGCACTCCGCTCGAAATGAATGGGTGCCACAACTATGCGTACGTATGGCCCCTGCCGTTTGTGTCGTCCATGACACTGAGGCCACAGCTATGGCTAACACCCCACAGAGTCTCCCTAAATGGCGCCCCAATGGTACTGCGGCCTTTCGCCAAGAGATCATTGCCTGCCTGCGGGAGCTTGTCAATAAAGTGGCCCCATCAAAATGCACTGAGATCGAAGAAATCCTTGAGTACGAAACTGAAATCCCAGGACACGAAATGTAAGTCATACCTGTCATTTACCAGTTGACTCCTGTTGGTCTGAAACACTGATCAGACCCGCCGACGGACAAATGCAGAAACTGCCAACTGAAACATCGGGTTCCAACTTGAGGACCACTTACATGGTTACCCAAGCCACGCAATTGTTGCTCGTGCGAGATCACGTGACGCAGTTGCCCAATGTAGTAGTCTGAGTTCGAAGGGAAACCCTATCAACTTTCCCTTCGAACTCAGGTGTGTAGTGCTAGGTACTCACCGGGTAGATAGTAATCTCATCAACTTTCCCTTCAAACTCAGTCCTGCGCGTGACAGGTTATGGGCCCCGCGCTATAATCGAAGGAAAAGAACCCAGTATGTCCAAATCAGAAGCTGAAGGTCGCACGAAAAGCGTCAGACTCACGGGCATGAATTACGATGTCTGGGCAACCGAAATGCAGGAGAGGCTCATGAAAATAGGCGCATGGCGAATAGTCATCGAAGACCTCAAAAAGCCGATGGACATGAGAGAAGCGGAAAAGTGGATTCTGAAGAGGGAGGAGGCCGCCGGCACCATACTCGAATCCCTAACTCTGACACAATACGTTCACGTCGAGAGCATCATGGAAAATCCCATTGAAATGTGGGCAAGGCTAAAAAGCAAGAATCTGGATGGAAACACTATCGCCGCAGGAAACAGAAACCTGAAGCGACGAGAATCCCTTGCGCCACTTGCAGAGACGCTATCCACACTCCGAGAAAGAAAGAAAAATACATCGAGCGATATCACAGAGGAACTCGCTGGGAATGCGAACCTACGACCTTTGCCTTCATCATCAATCAATGGAGCCGCCGATCTGTGCTGGAACATGGACACAGGAGCGACCAGCCACATGACTCCTCATCGTCATTGGCTGCGGAATTATGAGTACTACAGAGTACCCATCAGACTAGCAACAAACGAGGTGGTGTACTCGGCCGGGCGGGGGCAAGTATTGTTTTCCCCCATGATCGACGGGAAACCGGCACAAGATGTTTTGTTCTCGAAAGTTCTACACGTGCCCGCACTCCAGAACAACTTATTCGCAGTCCTCCACCTTACCACACATCACAATTTCACTGTCTGCATCGTGAAGGACTGCATATCGTTTATCCAAGGCAACAAATTGCGCTTCTGTGCTGCCGTACGAAACGGGACGGGTTTCTTGACTGGGAACACAGTCCCAAATCAAGAACTTGCACTCGCCATCTCCTCGCAAATAGTAGACTGACCTTTACTCCACAGACGACTCGCGCACATTGGACAGGCGCGGCTGGAGAAGCTCCTAGAAAATAACATGGTTGACGGAATACAGGTAAACTCAAATGGGACTGTTCCTCATATCTGCGAACCATGTATTGCTGCAAAGCAACACCGCAACCCCTTCCCCAAAAGGAGCACCAACCGTGCATCCAGCCCACTCGATCTTGTTGTCTCAGACGTCCATGGGCCTCTCCCAGTCCGCACACCATCAGGACACCGATACTGGATTACTTTCACGGATGACTGCACGAGGTACAGGACCGTTTATCTCCTGAAGACAAAGGATGAGGCATTTGATGCCTACCGAGCCTTTGAAGCACTGGCAGAAAATCAATTAAACTCGAGAGTGAAGCATTTTAGGGACGACAAAGGCGGGGAGTATATTGGTCATAAGTGGGACCAACATTTCCAGCACCGTGGTATACTCCACGAACATACTACGAAGGGCACACCGCAGCAGAACGGCATCTCAGAACGGACGAATCAGACCTTCATGGAAGGAACGATCGCACTACTACAGCAAGCCCATCTACCAGCGTCAATGTGGGGAGATGCCCTAAAACTATTGGTTTGAATCGTCAATGCCACTCCAACCTCTGCGCTCATAGACAAAACTCCCTACGAGGCCTGGTTTGGCCACAAACCGAACCTTGGAATGCTGCGTACCTTTGGCTGCACTGCCTATGTCCATGTGCAAAAGGACGAAAGAACTGGACTGCAACCCAGATCTCGCAAATGCATTTACCTTGGCTTCGAGGACGGTTATAAGGGTTGGCGCTGCTTGGACCCCATCACAAAACGCACCATCATATCTCGAGACGTCATCTTTGATGAATCTGAATTCCCAGGTCTTACTACAGCTAACAATATTACTGAACCACTCCTACCATCCGCCACACTTCCTGACCGGATCGCAGCTCCACTGGAAGGGCAACCGGACCAAGGCGTTGAACTCCCAGAAGCCGCCCCTCCAGAAAATCCCAGACCACCAGCCAAACCCGACCCACCAGTTGCTCCCAACCCTCCTGCCGACCTTGACCCACCAGCCGACCCCGACCCACCAGCTGACCTTGACCCACCAGCCCCACCCGCACCTATCGCACCCCTCCGCCGGTCCAGCAGGACTACTGCCCGGATTGATTATCACCATCTCCATGACCCATTCCTCCGACCTCATCCACCTCCCAATCATGACGATCCAGGCCCTGAGGGGGGTGCAGCAGCCAGCGCTTCAATCATTCAGGCCCTGGAATTCATCTATGATGAATCAGACACCATGGACGCAAATGCAATCTCACCGAGTATCATCAGAGCTGCACTGAATGCAACAATAAAAGATGGCCGCATTCCCAAGACGTTTGCTGAAGCAATGCAACGCTCCGATGCACCAATATGGAAGGACTCGACAGACACAGAGATCCGAGCCCTCCTAGACAATGGGACATGGGAATTAGTGAAATTACCGCCTGGAGAGAAAGCCATTGGCTCTCGGTGGGTCTTCCGAATCAAGCTCCATTCAGATGGCTCTCTAGATAAATACAAGAGCCGCCTGGTAGCAAAGGGATATACCCAACGACCAGGCATCGATTACGACGAAGTCTTCGCTCCTACCACACGATGGGCAGCCCTGCGCACAATATTAGCTCAGGGAGCACTACAGGGAGCGCACATCGAATCTGTGGACATATCGAACACTTACCTGAATGGAGTACTTGACGATGATGCAAAAATATATATGCAGCAACCGGAAGGCTATCATCAAGGGGGATCAGACTGGGTATGCAAACTGAAGAGAGGACTGTACGGACTAAAACAGAGCGGAAGATTGTGGTACGAACGACTCGGGACTGTGTTGGAGAGCATGGGATTCAGGCGGCTCCAATCTGCGCCAAGTGTCTATATCTGGATGAGCGACACCACCAAGGTCATCATACCTGTTTTCGTCGATGATTTAACCCTAGTATCGGACTCGAAGCCGGAACTGGACCAGGTCAAAAGCAAACTAAGCGAAATCTTCAAATTGAAGGATCTGGGCCTGACAACATCGCTACTAGGCGTAGAAGTGGTGTATGATCGCGTACAGAAAAAACTAAGGCTCTCACAAAAGCAGTATATTCAAGAACTTCTTGATCGGTTCCAGATGTCGGATTGCCGACCCGTATTCACGCCTATGGCCCCAGGTCCGAATTTGAGCTCTGCCATGGGACCATCAACACCGGAAGAGATGGAGGAAATGAAGGGTGTGCCCTACCTAAACGCGGTTGGAGCACTGAATTACTTGGCCATCGCAACCCGTCCTGATATCGCTTATGCCGTCGGACGCCTTGCACGATTTAACTCAAATCCAGGCCCGACGCACTGGATGGCAGTAAAACATCTCTTGCGCTACCTAAAAGGGACAATCGACCTAGCACTCACATACGCGCCCGATCTATCAGCCAGGTCATTCCAAACGTGGACTGATGCCGACCATGGAGGAAACCCGGACAACGGTCGGTCGACCTCCGGATTCCTCACAAAGATTGGAACCGGAGCCATTAGCTGGGCCAACAAATTGCAGAATATAGTTACCTTGTCCACAACCGAGGCTGAATTCGTCGCATCGGTCCTAGCGGGAACCGAGATCGTCTGGTTACGGAGCCTATTAGACGAACTTAACGCAAAAGTCGAAGGACCGTCTCACCTCTTCATTGACAATCAGTCTGCTCTCTCTGTCGCCAAAAACCCTGAACATCATGGACGTATGAAACACCTGGATATTCGGTACTTCTGGCTGTGAGAGAAAGTCGCTCATAAAGTCATTCAGATCGGCTACATACCCACGAATAGCATGCCGGCAGATCTGCTGACCAAAGCGCTGCCTCGCGAGTCAGTAGAACGGCACAGACGAGCCATGGGACTCTTCTGAGGTTGACCGCGTCAGGGGGGTGTGTTGCTCGTGAGAGATCACGTGACGCAGTCGCCCAATGTAGTAGTCTGAGTTCGAAGGGAAACCCTATCAACTTTCCCTTCGAACTCAGGTGCGTAGTGCTAGGTACTCACCGGGTAGATAGTAATCTCATCAACTTTCCCTTCGAACTCAGTCCTGCGCGTGACAGCAATATCATGAGATCCCACCACCAAATACCCTCGAGGCCCAAACAGAAGCAACTGCGGGACACACGTCAACAGTTCAGACGCTTCCCCATGCTGACCTGTTGCAGTGTTGCTACCAGCGCAACGGATCAAACATGCAGCACAGAGGTCTACAGAGGATAATCACAGTTCTAGACAGGATCATGTTGAGGAACCACACTCACTGCATGAACCAGAAACGCCACTTCAGGGGAGGAGTACCTGTCGAGCAACAAGCCCAAGTGCCGGCGCTTCAGCCGCTGACCTTGAGCCCGAACTCCCTGGCCCTAGTAAAGGTCAGGCCAAACGCAAAACTTGCATGGATAAGGAGTGAGCCCCTTTTGAAATAGTGTGAGTATGATACAATGGTGACGGCTCACTCAGGGTGACTCAAACAAAAGAACCGCAAGGGCGTGGCAAGAGGTACGTGCAACGGCTGCTGAAGACATAGTGGCCAACGAGCTTTTGTAGACCTCGCATGCTGTCTGAGAAGGCCGCGATCGCCGAACAGTATGTCCACTGAACCGTGATTTTTATGTTGAACGTTTGACATAAACAGAGAACGTGTGGCCCGCACATCATTATCGGCATCTCATGGCTGTGGTGGAGGCAAGCGTGGTATCAGGGGGTCAAGAGGTCGAGGGGCTGGAGTACGGGGCCACAAGGCCACGGGAGCCTAGCGGGAATTGCACACGGTGAGTGCCTGGGACTGCCCGAGTCCGAAAATGATCCTGATGACCGAAAAATGATCACAGGTGATTGATTCACTGATATAGGTAGCTCGGAAATGCCCCAAAGTGACCTAGAATAGAGTGGATATAGAGCCGATTCTTGAATCGTGGTTATACTGGATTGACATAATTAACGATGTGGATTTCCATTGCAACTCCATTGGATTGATTTTGGATTTGTATCGAGTCGAAATCTGTGAATTCTGGGGTTGGATTCCCAGTGAATTCATGGGTTACTTCGATGCGAATGTTGAACGGTATTTTCATCGTATTGCCATCGTATTTTTGGGATTATCGGTGGCGCACGAGTGGAATCGGATGGAGAAAAAAAAATCCAATAGAAAAGCAATTAATCAAAAGGCCCTTGCTCATAAGGTAGGATTCATAGTTTCAGCTTTATTGCCTGCTGGAATCTGGAACCACAAGGTGTGGCGCGCCATCGTAAATCGCCCCCGCGGGCGCGTTGCCACCACCGCCTTACAATTTCAATCTCCCCAATTTCCATACGTGCACGAAATGACCACTAGCCGGCTTCAAGGAGGATGCAAATTCGAGATTCATCAGCACCAGTCACTACCGGAAACCGATCCACCGCCACCAACCTGATGCCAGCGGACTACCGAATAATTATTGCGTTGAGATCGGGGCATATGTTGGGATTTTCGTGGGGAGAGAACACTGGGGCACGAAGCACAACCGACGTGGTAGTGCGTGGTTACAAACGGATGGAGTAAATACATGTATCTGTAAGCCACGGCTCGGTCTTGGGCGACTCGGCCCCGCTCGCAATACAGGAATATCAACAGCATAGCCTTGGATAATGCCTGCATGAACGTGAACATGAACCCTACTCGCAAGTTGACGCCCGTATGAAGTGTACGGCGAACTTGAAGTCACCATCGCAGGTGAGTGAGCACAGACCAACAATCCTGCCCGGGCCGCCACAACCCTCGCCCCTTTTCCCTTTCGCTCTCCCTTCCCTCACCTCATCGACGCACCCATGATGTACCTACTCCGATACCATATCCCATACTCTTATGCATTCAATGTATCATTATATTTGTTATATTATTGACTTAACGTGTAGAGCAGAATCGAACCACAATTGGACTTACTTATATGAACTGAGCTTAAAAGTTCGATAAAGATCGGCCGTAAGTTCAATACGAACTTTTTTTCAATGAGGTGGCGTTCTGCATCATTGGATGAATTGAGCTGGGACCTTAGTCACCACTGGCGGATCCACTGCAGTGGCTGTCTCGCCAATTCGAAGCTGCACCCATCGTGGTGCCAAGCAGCCCGATCTCCCAATTCTTATGCACAGGTTTGGATGGACAGATACCCGGCAGCATTTCCAATTCACAGCTCATCCAGGTCGGATCGGGTTTCATCAGTGCACATCACCGGTACCTCCTCCAA
This sequence comes from Gautieria morchelliformis, assembly GCA_015179125.1. Classification (NCBI taxonomy): domain Eukaryota; kingdom Fungi; phylum Basidiomycota; class Agaricomycetes; order Gomphales; family Gomphaceae; genus Gautieria; species Gautieria morchelliformis. The sequence goes on along the minus strand of WHVA01000015.1, from coordinate 434,790 downwards.
ATTAAACGCACCCCCACGTGAATCGTGACTACCGTAATACTTCACCCCGCAGCGTTAGCAAAGTCATCAGACTCACTGGTTTTGACATGTACGAAACGAAATCCACCACCGCCACCGCCACTCCCAATCTGACCCAAGTCTCTGCCACCACGTGGGGCAACCACGGGACCAATTTCAATATTCATTACCCTGCGCCTGCTGCGAGATTAACCCGTGCAAAGGCATCCCTAGCAGCACCTCCCTCAATTCCTGCAGATCGCCGCTCGCACTCACCATTTCCAGGTCGACTGCTCGGCGCTCGCCAATGTATGATTTCTCCCCCTTGGATCAGCGCAAAAGCGTGGATCTACAGGGTCTCAGCCTCGTGTTTTGGGAACCACCTATCGACCGAATCGTAATCCCAGGTATGACACGAGTCAATGACGATTTGGAACACGATTGGGAGTGTTAACGCCACCCTGCAATTCAAGTTGGATATAAATACAGGGGCCATGGATGCTTTTCTTCATTCCCCACACTCCTTCACTCTTCGCTCCTTCACTCCATCTTCCTCGCTCCTTCACTCCCTCGTCCTCATTCTTCTTCCGCGCCCCCAATTCAGCACGCACCACACGTCCGTCCGTTTCGCTAACACCTGATACATTTATACATGACCCACGTCTCGTCGCGTGGCGTGTTTTGCGTCAGTACTCTGTTAGACGAGAAACGGGCTGGATGTGTAGCCAGGAAACGTGCAGTGGGTGGGGTTTATGCCGCCAGGTGGCCCTCCGAGTCCCCTTTGCTTCCTGCGGTCTCCACCGCACACGTCCGTCCGCTTCTCTACCCTCCTGATACATATGCATTGCCCACGTCTCTCGTGTGGCGTGTTTTGCGTCAAAGGAGGCGAGAGAGCTGCTCGCGGACGCCGTGTGTACGCGTCTTGTCCTCTTCTCCCCCGCCTGCAGCCTCCAGAACCTATTGGCCGTACGCGCGCACACGTCCGTCGCTTCAGCACCCGCATGACACATATATACTCGCCCACCTCTCGTAGTGTGACTTGCTTTGCGTCAAAGTGGGATCGGGAAGTGTGGCGGAAGTGTGTAGCCGTCTGGCCAAGGTTCAACTTTGGCCAGACGGGTACACACTTCCGGTTTATGGGCGCTCCTTCTTCCGCTTCATGCACTCTCTGTCATGCCGCTCACCAGCGCGACCTCCGAATGCATAATCCAGCACGCACGCACGCATGCACACATATGCATATTCCTGCGTGTATTGTAAACGGACCTTGATGGGGTTTCCCCCATGCGTGCAGTGTGCTGGATTTATGCCGGCCCACGGTGGACCGGTAGCTCCCTGTGGGTCGTATCGTGTCTTTGCTTTACGCCTCCGTCGATCATCACTGTCCCCCTGACCTCCGTCGCAGCACAACTTGAATGGAGGAACCTCGTGCTCGGCGCGCCATTTAAAATACATGGTGCCACATCTCATTCTGCGGTGTTGTGTATCGGTATTTGATAGGCTTGACGTCTTTCACGAGGTTCCCGACCTCATTGTTGTGCGGGTTGAGGCGTCAGTGACGATGTGTAATGTACTTGGGTTTCGGACGCTTTTCCTCTCGCTCCTGCTCTCTCTCTCCTGCTTTCTCATCCCACCACCACCGGGAGCTCCGAGCTCAAATCCAGCACGCACGCCCGTCGTCGACGGCCCTTCTGTGTCCCCGAACAAAATATTCATACCCGTCGTGTTGTGGGTATAGCGTATTTTGTGGGTATAACGGGGCGTCCAACGTGCAGTGCGCTGGGTTTATGCACGCCCGTCCTCCTCTCTCCCTTTCTTGCGGCCTCCACACCCACTGGCAGCACGCACGCACACATTCCGTCCGTTTGGGTAATCAGCTGATACATATATGCATGGCCCACTTCTTTTCGTGTGGCGTGTTTTGCGTCAGTACGCGATTACTCGAGAAACGGACTGGATGTGTGGTTAGGAAACGTGCAGTGTGTTGGATTTACGCACGCTTGTCCTCTCCTAGGCTCCCTTCTTGCGGCCTCCACACCCCGGCAACACGCACGCACACGTCCGTCCGTTTCGCTAACACCTGATACATTTATACATGACCCACGTCTCGTCGCGTGGCGTGTTTTGCGTCAGTACCCTGTTGCCTGCGAAACGGGCTGGATGTGCAGCTAGGAAACGTGCAGTGTGTGGGGTTTATGCCGCCAGGCTGCCCCCCGAGTCCCCTTTTCCTTTGCGGCCTCCACCGCACACGTCAGTCCGCTTCTCTACCCTTCTGATACATATGCATGGCCCACGTCTCTCGTGTGGCATGTGTTGCGTCAAGGGAGGCGAGAGAGGAGCCCGCGGACGTGTGTACGCGTCTTGTCCTTTTCTCCCCCGCCAGCGGCCTCCAGAAGCTATTGACAGTACGCGCGCACACGTCCGTTGCCTCTGTACCCGCATGACGCATATATACTCGCCCACGTCTTGTGTGGCGTGTTGTGCGTCAACGGAGGAATAGATGGCTGCGGACGTGTGTATGCGTCTTGTCCTCTCGTCTCCCCGCCTGCGGCCTGCACGGCCCATGTTTTTGGATGCTGCTTCCTCCCCTTCATGCACACACTCTCATGCCGCTCCCCATCGCGACCTCCAAGTGCATAATCCAGCACGCACGCCGCACGTTGACGATGACCCTCCTTCTTCCCCGAATAAAATATTCGTACCCCGTGTTGTGGGTATAGCATATTTTGTGGGTATAACGGGGCGTCGAACGTGCAGTGTCTGTGGTTTATGCACCTGTCCTCCTCTCCCTTTCCTGCGGCCTCCACACCCACTGCAGCACCATCGGCATATCAAGTAACCAAGCCGGTAACCAAGCCGTGACTTACAAATGCAGTAGTTTACATGTATTTGTTCCATCCTTTGTTCCATCCTTTGATAACTCGCCACAACACCCAGTCAGTGCTGTCCCCTTCCTCCACGTCCCCTCTCCTCGAAATTCCAACACACACCTCCGTCCGTTTCTGTACTCGGCTGATATATATATGCATGGCCCACGTCAGTCTCTCTTCAGTGTTTTGCAGTAGTACGTGATTGCTCGAGAAACGGACTGAATGTGTGGCTAGGAAACGTGCGGTGTGTTGGGTTTGCCGCGGAAATAGATCAAAGGTTTCAATGCATGCCAGACCATCTGAGCCTGCGACATTTCAAGAAAGGAATCTCTACTATTACGCAGTGGACAGGGCGTGAATTCAAGGAGATGCAGCGCATCTTCGCAAGCCTGACATATGGTGCGGTCCACCCAGAAGTGACCGCAGTCACTCGTGCTGTTGTGGACTTCATATATTATGCATCCTATCCCTCACAGTCTACTGAGACTCTGCGAAGGCTCCAAGATGCCCTGGATACCTTCCACGAGCACAAAGAGATATTCGTGAGGCTAGGTATCCGCAAGCATTTCCGAATCCCAAAGATCCATATGATGGAGCATTATATTGCACTCATTCGAGCAAAAGGGACACCTGATGGGTTTAACACTGAACTTTCAGAGCGCCTGCACATCGACTTTTCCAAAGAGGGCTATCGTGCTAGTAACAAGAAAAACTACATCGAACAAATGGTCTCATACCTGACGCGTCGTGATGCCATCCACAAATTCACGGGGTTTCTTGTTTGGACACATGCAATCCCAGATAGCGAGTCTAATTCCAATGAAGCGGACCCACCGTTACATGACCAGGACCGAGTGGACCGAGTCCAAACCACCATGATGGCCACAGGAGCACCCACCACCCACCTGGAGTATTGCCAAGCGTGCACCATGGCCGAAAACCCCTGTGCGCACTCTCATCAAGATCCATGGAGCGGTGGATTTTGTGCCAGCGCTCCAGGCATACCTAAATGAATATGTCCCAAAGTGCTGTGTCACCGCATCGGTGTATGACTTCGTGGACGTCTATAAACAAATCACCATTGAGCTCCCATCGCCCCAACGACTTACTGATGAGACCCAACGTGACACGATCCGAGCAACACCAGGTCACCCGAATCCTGGACGCAAAAACCCTGAGCCAGACCATTTTGATTGTGTTCTCGTCCATGAGGACGGCCTGGCAGAGGATGTTGGAATCAAAGGTGCGTCTCAGGCCCAGGGTATGGGATGTATAACACTCATGTCCTTTTAGGGTATCGCGCTGCGCGTGTCCGTGCTCTGTTCCGCCTACCTTCCTGGTTCGAGTGTGCCAATACCCTTGCATATATTGAATGGCTCACACCTTTCAAACCACCGGCTGTCCCATTGCGTATGTCACGAGTGTCGTATGCCATGCGCCAAGGACGGCGTCAAGCTGCTGTTATTCCGATCACATCCATTCGGCGCAGTTGTGCTCTGACTCCGATCTTTGGCAAGCCGCACCAGCGAGACCGACGTTGGACGGCGCCAACAGTGCTTGAACAGTGCAGCCAATTTTTCTTAAATTCGCACCAGAGTATATACATGTTTCAGCTTTGCGATGGTGATTTCGTATTAGTCAACGACGTATAATAAAGGCAGAAATACATGTACCTAGTTCCCATTACTCCAATAGTATCACTGAGCGCATCAGTGCAACATGAAGATGTCGCTCCCGTTCGCAGCCTCAGTCCAGACCGACGCCTCCGAGTCATAACGCGGCTTCAGGAAGAGGAGGCCAGCATATCAGAGACCGAAAAAAAGGTTCGTGAGCGGCCCGCGGGTGAAGAGACTCGGAGGGCACGAATGGACTCACGCAGACGTTTCTAGGAGGGTGGACGCCGAGGGGAAGTGGATGGGCGAGGAGGCGGCTCGGGCTTGTCAAGGTTGGGGAAGGTGGAGGGGCACTAGAGGCATAGTAGAAAGCCATAGGTTTACCTAGTGCGCGCTATCACTGAGCGCATCAGTGCAACTTGAAGATGTCGCTCCCGTTTGCAGCCTCAGTCCAGACCGACGCCTCCGAGTCATAACGCGGCTTCAGGAAGAGGAGGCCAGCATATCAGAGACCGAAAAAAAGGTTCGTGAGCGGCCCGCGGGGTGAAGAGACTCGGAGGGCACGAATGGACTCACGCAGACGTTTCTAGGAGGGTGGACGCCGAGGGGAAGTGGATGAGCGAGGAGGCGGCTCGGGCTTGTCAAGGTTGGGGAAGGTGGAGGGGCACTAGAGGCCTAGTAGAAAGCCTTAGGTCTACCTAGTGCGCGCTGCGTGCCACGGAACCATTTGTAGAGCTACGTCGAACCCAGCGCAGCTACGTAGTTGACGTGACCTACCAGTAGCGCCGGTGGCGCTGTGTAAATATGGCCGAATTACAAGCCGGAATCGGCCGTTCCTGATGTACGCACGCTTGTCCTCCCCCCTCCTCCTGCGGCCGCGCCGGCCCACTGGCAGCACGCACGCACACGTCCGCCGCTTCAGCACCCACTTGACACATGCATCGCTCACGTCTCGTCGTGTGGCATGTTTTGCGTCAATGGGTATGGCGTAGGACGGACGTGTGTACGCGTCTTGTCCTCTCCCCTCCTCCTGCGGCCGCCCTGGCCCACTGGCAGCACGCACGCACACGTCCGTCACTTCGGCACCCACTTGACACATGCATCGCTCACGTCTCGTCGTGTGGCATGTTTTGCGTCAATGGGTATGGCGTAGGACGGACGTGTGTACGCGTCTTGTCCTCTCCCCTCCTCCTGCGGCCGCCCTGGCCCACTGGCAGCACGCACGCACACGTCCGTCACTTCGGCACCCACTTGACACATGCATCGCTCACGTCTCGTCGTGTGGCATGTTTTGCGTCAATGGGTATGGCGTAGGACGGACGTGTGTACGCGTCTTGTCCTCTCTCCTCCTCCTGCGGCCGCCCCGGCCCACTGGCAGCACGCACGCACACGTCCGCCGCTTCAGCACCCACTTGACACATACACCGCTCACGTCTCGTCGTGTGGCGTGTTTTGCGTCAATAGGTATCATTTGTAGTAAGCATGACGTGTTCGCGGCGTGTCCTCTCGTCTCCCCTCCAGCGGCCGCCCTGGCCCACTGGCAGCACGCACGCACACGTCCGCCGCTTCAGGACGACGCGAGTGTGGAGCTAAGGTCTAGCGAGCGGTGCGGAGCTGGTCCCGTGGGCCGTCCGCGCAGGCATGCATGCGTCCGACCTAGCCTGATGATGTTTGAGAAGCACTAGGTTTAGTGCTGCACAACACGGTCAGACGGCGTGGCATGTATGATACGCGCGCGCGCGAGCGGAGGCGCGGGGTAGCTAGTAGTATATGTGAAGTTTAGAACTAATAGAAGTTTGTAATGCGACATATTGCGCGCGTGCAGTTGTCTGCCCCAGTGAGTGAGATATGCGGCGCGGGGATTGATATTCGAACGGTCAGGCAGGCATGATCGACGCACCGGCGTAGGAGCGATCCAGCGCGATCGACGGACACCTGCATGCAGGGTTCTTGATGGAGCGGAACGCCCCTGATCAATCGAGCCAGGGCTTGGCCTTGATCGATCGGGGTCGGGGAGGCGGGATCGAGGGATGCTCAGGGTAGCGTGCTCGTGCGCGTGCGCGTCGATTCCGTGCTAGGAAGTTGGTGTAGAGGTAGAAGACAGAAGGTAACCCAGACCCCGCGGAAGGTGGAGCGGTGCCGGTGTGTACTGAGGGCGCAGGGTGTCCACAATCCACGCACTCTGCGTTATAAATAAATAATCGAGCTACTGTAGAGTTCTGCTGCAAAAAAAAAAAACACTTTTTCTTGTCCCTTCGTGCATGCACCCTCCTAGTCCAAAGCTTCACATTTTCGAGAGTATTCACGTCTGTTTCTGTGCCACTGCCACTGCCGGCCGCGAGTGCGTGGCGTCAACCCCAACGTTTGTACGTTCACTCGATATTTATATTTTAATACAAATCTGCTTAATATACATGTCCGAGCTGGAGAGATTCTCCTGCACCGGCAGTCGAGACATTCGGCGAGTGCTTCATACGGCGCAAAGAATGTTGTTGTATTCGTGACGATTTTCTTTACAGAGAAGAAGACAAGCGCGCATAAACCCCGCACACTGGACGTTCGATTCGCCGCTGTCTCCTATCAAAATACACGATACCCAACACGACGGGGTAGGGGTATTTTGTTTGGAGGAGAAAAAAGGGTCGTCGACGTGCGTGCGTGCTGGATATGGGCTCGGCGCTCCCGGGGGTGAGCGGGAGAGCGTAGGAGAGAGAGGAAAAGCGTCCGAAAAGCCAGTACATTACACATCGTCATTGACGCCCCCCCCCCGCAAGTCGAGTGCACACAGCCATGGCCTGGGCCTCTGGCATGTTAGACGCCAAGCGCATCAATACCAGATGTGACACCAGTGTATTGTCAATGGGGCGCCGAGCACGAGGTCCGTGCATTCAAGTTGTGCTGCGATGGAGGTCAGGGGACGGTGATGATCAAGGGAGGCGTAAAGCAGAGACATGGTACGTCATAAACCCAGCACACTGCATGCCTGGGCATCCTCCGCTCCCGCGGCTGCCACGGCCCACTGGCAGCACGCACGCACGCGACGCTCCTTCGGCCCCAAACAAAATAGGTAAAGGGAGCTTGGAGGGTTGGACGTGCAGCGTGCGGGGCTTATGCTTGTCCTCTCCTCTCCCCGGACACGTCCTCGAGACTGTTTGTATGTAATGGGATGACGCACCGGAGTCGATCGAGACGTCCCCGATCCCCCGAGGCTGATCGATCGGGATACGTGCTCGTGCTCGTGCTCATGCTGATCCGGCTGGGATACACGTAGTAGGGATAGTGGGCAGAAGCCAGAAGGCACCCAGCCGAGAAAGTGTTGACGTTGGCGCCGGACGGCGGACCGGCGAAGATATGCGAGGGCGCAGAGCTGATTAATGAAAGCCCGGACTGAATGGGACCGCCTCGGGTTCGCCGGGGGGCTTACGTAGAGATAACAGACGGCGTGGTGGCGCGGGATGTGCCGCGCCGCGCCCCCGGGTGGGAGATCGGATCGGGGGATCGCAGATCCCCTTCAGTGCCCGCGTGGGAGTGCGGCGCCCGGTGCGCGGGTCCCCTTGTGCGCGCGAGCCCGCTGCTGCACCGTGCTGCTGCTGCGCTCGACATCCATGGGCACGATGGGTACGTGCCAGTCGCTATCGCCGTCGCTGTCGCGCTGCTCACCGTGCGCCGCGTCGCACCCCGCTTCTGCAGATACCGCGGGCCCGCCGCCGCACGAGTACGACGCACACAGCCTCGCGCCGCCGCTGCGCATCACCTTCGCGCCCAACGTCGCCGCGGAGACGTACAACGAGCCGCCGCCGCTCATCCCGTTCCCCGACGAGCACGACCTCGACGACCCCTTCGCCTTCCCGTCCACCCTCGACTTCGACCCCGCCGACCCCTTCAGCCTCAGCTCCTTCGACCCGGAGCACCCGTTTGGCCCCGCGGACGACCCCGCCGGCAGGCGCGCGAGCCACGCCAAGAAGAAGCCCGTCGACTGGATCCCCCGCCCCCGAATGCGTTCATCCTCTTCCGCAGCGAGGTCCGTGTCTCTCTCCGTGTTCCGTGTCTGTCCCCCATTCTTCGCGCGTGCTCACGCCCACCGTCTCGCCAGTTCATCAAGTCCCAGCACGTCCCTGGAGATGTCGAGGCGAACCACGGCAACCTCTCCAAGAGTAAGCCCAGCCCCTCCCCGCGCGCCGTCCCGTCCGCTGACCCGCCCCGCACCCGCACGCAGTCATCGGCCTCTGCTGGCGCACCCTCCCCTTCCCGGAGCGCGCCGTCTGGGAGTGCAAGGCCCGCCTCGCGATGGCCGCGCACAAGGCCAGGTACGTCCCCCCACCGCGCCGCGTGCGGCGCAGCGCTCACCCGCCGCCCCCGCAGGTACCCGGGCTACCGCTTCCGCCCCAAGGGCAAGGAGAAGCCCAAGGACGCCCCGCCGGGGAAGCCCCCACCAAGCAGCCGCCGCGCCAAGCCCCGCGGGCGGCACAAGCCCGACGGCGGGGGCGCCAAGGACGCGCCCGAGGCGCCCAAGGACGCCATACCGCACCGCGACGCTGCGCCCGCCGACGACGACGAGGAGCACGCGCACGAGAATGAGCACGGCGAGCAGGAGGAGGACGAGGACGAATACAACGACGAGGACGACGACTCCTCCAGCGAGTACGTGCCCTCGCTCCCCGCGTCCCCGCGCGTCTCCCTCTCCCTGCGCACGCGCACGCGCACCCCGTCCGCGCCCGCCGCGCCCGTCGCGCAACACACCCCCACCCCCACCCACACCCACACACACACCCTCAGCACGCCGCCGCCGCCGCCGCAGCAGCAGCAGCAGCCGCAGCGCGCGCGCACGCGCACCGCGCCGTCCACGCCCGCGGACGACCCGCGCTGCGCCGAGATCGCGGCGCTCCTCGTGCGCGGCGTCACGGGGCAGGCGCTCGCGGGCGCCGTGAAGGAGCTCGACCGCGCGCGCCCCCGGGGCGGCGTGCGCGGGTGGGTCCGGGAGGCCGCGCACGCGCACACGCACGCACACGCGCAGACACGCACGCACGAGCACGCGCAGACGCATGCCCACGAGCACGGCGGCAACGACAGCGGCAACGGCGCGTGGGACGGCAGCCGCCGCGCGTCGAGCGCGCCCGTGCCGTCCCCCATGCTCGCGCCCGCGGCACCGCCGCCGCCCGCCGCCCAGGGCCAGAGCCAGAGCCAGAGCCAGGCCCCCGCGGCGCCGGGGCAGGGGCAGGGGCAGGGGCCGGGCAGTGTCACGTTCGAGATCATAGACCCCGCCGCGGCGCGCGCAGGCCCGCGCGCGAAGCGGGCGCGCACCGTGACCGCGACCGCACGGGCTGGCGACACAGGACCCGGGGCGGGCGACGCGCAGACGCAGGCGCAGCGGAAGCGCGCGGCGAGCGCGTCGCCGTCCAAGGGGAAGCGCGCGCGCGCGGGCGGGGGCGGGGGCGCGGGGGCGGGAAGGCTGGGGAGGAGGAGCGTGGACGGGATGGGCGTGTTCCGCGCGGGGGCGGTGCCGTTTGTGGATGCGCCTGTCCCTGCGCCTGCGCCAGCCCCCATCCTTGGACCTGGACATGAACCTGCACCTGGACCTGCGACGCCGCTGTCTATGCCGGTGTCCGACGCGGGGGCCATGCCGCCCCCCGCGTCCCCGGCCCCCCGCCCCGCCCCCGGTACGCCGGTGTCCGCTGGACACGCGGGCGCGTTCCCGCCGCTGCCCCCGTCCCCCACGACGCCCACGACGCCGGTGTCCGCTGGCACCGCGGGCGCGTACCCGCCGCTGTCCCCCGCGACGCCGGCGTTCGCGCCGCCCACTGGCAGGTGGGGCGACGCGTTTGTGCGCGCGCAGCGCGCGCTGCAGGTGCAGGCGCTGGCGCAGGCCCAGCACACGGCACAAACGCAGCTCGCGCAGCACACGCCGCAGACCCAGCACAGTCCGCAGACCCAGCACACGCACGCGCTCGGGCCCGCGTTCGCGCCGCAGCCGCGCGCGATCGCACACACGCACGCGCACGCGCACGAGGGCGCGTACGGCTTTCCGGGCGTGTTTTACGGGGTGGATGCGCGTGCAGAGGGTGCAGACAGATTAGATGTGGGTCCTGGTCCGGGGATGGACGTGGATACGGGGATGGATACCGGGATGGATGCAGGGATGGACGCGGGGATGGAGATGGAGATGGAGATGAAGATGGAGCTGGACATGGGGATGGGGCTGGATATGGATATGCCTGACATGCCCGTCCCGGGCGCGGGCGCGGGGCCGGGGGGGTATGAGCGTACCGGGTACGAACGGTACGGGCGGTACGAGGGCGACGACGGCGGCGCGCAGCAGAGCCCCGCGGCATATGACGCCGGCGCAGGTGCGGGTCCGGGCGCGGGGTACGCGACGTACGACCCCGCAGAGGCTGACGCGGCGCGCGCGCAGGCGTATGCGCATGCGCATGCGCACGGGTATGCGTACGCGTACGCGGGGGAGGGGTATGCGTACGCGGATGCGGCGCCTGCGGGGTACGCCGTGTTCGCACCCGCCCCGGCCGCAGCGCACGACGGCGCCGCGGCGCACGAGGGAGACGCCACGACCGCCAATGCCACTAGCGCCGCCGTCACGGGTGCCACACCGGGACATGGGCACGCGCACGAGCACGCACACGGGCACGGGCACGCGGCGGCGTTCGCAGACTGGGCGCCGTTCGGCGCGTGGGACGTAGCCGCGGGCGCGGAGTGGGGGTATGCCGCCGCCGCGGGTGCGGGTGCGGGCGGCGACGCGGGCGTGGAGGGGATCGCGGGCGCGCTGGGCTTCGCGGCGCGCACGCGCGATCTGCGCGATTACCAGCGCGGGGTCGGGGCGGCGGGGATTGCGGCTGGGATGGGGATGGGGATTGCGGCTGGGGCGGGGTTTCGTGGGGATATGATGGAGGGGGAGCGGGGGGAGGGGGTAGGAGGTGAAGGACACGGGGAGGGCGAGGGCGAGGGGAGGGAGGGGCCCGTGACGCCCCTCGGCGAGGCGCACGCGCCGCATCCCGCTGCGTATTAGCCGTGCCACTCACTATCTATCCGCGCAAACGCTATTTAACCGACTCCCTTGCCCCGGACGAATGACTTGAACCCGCCTAGACTCGGAACACACAAAAACCCGCCAAAAAAAAATTCATTATAAACGACAAAACCCGCATAAAAAACACGTAAAAGCCATAATGGCATAATGGGAAAAAAAAAGGAAGGAAGGATATTGGACTTGTTGTTTTTGTACCAAGTATGGCGTATTTTGGACTTTGTGGATTTTTTGGATCTCCTCGCTCTCCTCGCTGTCTATGCAACTCTTATGGACGATTCCTTTCTTGTGTAACGAATGTACCACCACCACCCCCCGAGACGATGCGGTCTCGAGGGACCCTGGTCCCTCCCCCGGTCTGGCTCTGGCTCTGGCTCCCCCGGCTTCGAACGCGCACGCACCGAGCGATGCGCCATGTCTTCACGAATTTTTCTTTCTTTCCTTTCTCGTCAACATCAACACGAGTTGCGTGTTTTCTTGCCAAGCTCAGGGTATGGGATGTGGGGGTTAGGATTGGGCTGAGGCTCGTGTTGCGTGCTGGTATGTTCTTTCTGTTGTGAAAAAAATAATAATAACTGTTTCGTTGTGTATTCTGACGTTGTTGGTGCCCGTTACAGACGCGTTCCGTATCCCCCACTGCACTGCACTCCATGCTTCCACTTTTCCCATTCTCCCCCTCCCATTCTCCCTTCCCCTTCTCCCCTTTGTGCGTCCGCGACGTGCAGCACTCCCAATCACGACGTACGCCGCGTGGACCGCCGGTTCGTCTCTACCCACTCCCTTTCTGTCTGTTCTGTCTGTCTGTCTGTTGTACCATGCTGTGTGCCGTGTGCCCTCATGTATGCCGTGTCGTTCTCAGCTGTTTGTTGCACATATGTTGTATGTACGCACGCGCACCCGAATGGGAATGTTGTACGGATTTTCCAGCGTGCGTCGAGGCCTGGCCAGAGCGTGCCCCGTGCGGAAACAAGTAAGCTATGCATCCATCGTACGACCTCCACCATGAGTCGACCATGGAACATTCCACGAGAAACGCCCCGAGTCATATACGCATTTCCATTTCGCCGGTTCATCTAGTGCGCTGCCCCCCACGAGGCGTCCACGCCCCCAACGTGTTTTTAATCGGTGCGAGTGGGTGGGGGGGGCCATGCGGTGTCCATGTCTGCATGTCGACCCGTGGGTATGCGAACGCGGGTCCGGCGCCGGCGCCGAGTCCGCCACGCGACGCACGAATCGGAGGTCGGCGCTCGGCTGGCGTCGGGTGCGCACGCGAGGGCCGCCGCGTGACGCCCCAGGGCCGCGCACGGACGCCCGGATGCCGCGCGTAGGTCCGCGCGCGCGCGTTAGTCATGCGGGCGCCGCGCGTGCTGATTCGCGTGCCTGCGCTGCGCAGGCCCCAGGCCCGCTGGGACGCCTGGTGGGAACAATTTGCATGTCGTGCGTGCAGGAGATGGCGCTGACTCGCCGAGGCACGGAACTCCCAGCCCTCGGCACCGCTGCTGGGACATGGACGGCGCACGTGACCGCTGCTTCCCACCGCCAATAATATCCGCGGAGACACCTTACAAGTAAATCGACCCGTTCAGCCGAATAAGGCAACACACACTCATGACAGAAGAAGACGCAGAAGCACTATCCCAGGCTTCTTCTCTTCATTTGCGCTGTTCCGCCGGGCCACAGTGGGGGCGTGCGCGCCAAGTGTGGCGCCCGGTTTCGGGCGGAGATACCTCCGGGGTTTGAAATGGCAGAAGTCGGAGTGCTTCGCGCAATATAACCCTTGTGGTTCGCGGCCGTATGGCCGGGCTGCCGCCGGGTGTGGCATGTGGGCCCCGATTTCAGTCGGAGATACCTCCGGGGTTTCAAATGGCAGAACCGGGTGCCATGTGGCGCCGATTTGAGTCGGAGATACCTCCTGGGTTTCAAATGGCAGAAGTCGGACAAGTGCTTCGCGCCCCGCTGTCTGGGCGTGTCCGCGGCTGCGACCCTTGTGGTTCGCGGAGGCCGTGGGGCCGAGCTGCCGTGTGGGGTGGCCATATGGTGCGCGCGACCACGCTGCCGTGCCCCGTAGGCCCACACCCATCTACGCGAGCGTCTCGCATCTAGGCGCTCGAGGCAGCACGGGCAAGTGATCTGCAATCAGCGCGTCCCCCGCCGCCTGCCTCGCATCGCGCCCTCCAAATTAAGCTTCAGGGAAGCGCATACTCGAGAGCGCGTCAATCTGCCGTGCCATTTACATAAATACATGGACATCCCACAATACTATCGGGTAGCGCATAGAGTGGAGGCGAGAGAAGGCCCACAACAGTCCAAGTTGTGAGGATCTAGACCATCTTGATAACCAGGGGAGGACTTGCTCGGGAGCCGCGGTGTTGAGGCGGGAAAGGGAGACACCGAGTGGTATGCTGCCAATGCAGTAGAATCTCTTCAGCTTGAATACTGGACATGTATATTAGAAGACCCACAACAATCCGAGTTGTGAGGATCTAGATAACCAGGTGAGGACACACTTGCTCGGGAGCCACGGTTTTGAGGCGGGAAAGAGAGACACCGACTGGTATGAAGACTGCCAATGCAGGAGAATCTCTCCAGTGTAAGCAGATGCGTATTAAAATATAAATATCGAGTGAACGTACTAACGTTTTGGGGGTAACGCCACGCACTCATGGCAGAAATGCAAGGCCGAGGCAGTGGCACAGGAACAGAAGTGAATACTCTGGAAAATCTGAAGCTTTGGATGAGTAGGTTGCATGCACGAAGGGACAAGAAAAAGTGTTTTTTTTTTGGCAGAACTATACAGTAGCTCGAGTATTTATTTATAACGCAGAGTGCGTGGATTGTGGACACCCTGCGCCCTCAGTACACACCTTCCGATGGTTCACCGGCACCGCTCAACCTTCCGCGGGGTCTCAGGTCTGGCGTACCTTCTGTCTTCTACCTCTACACCTACTTCCTAGCACGGAATCGACGCGCACGTGCACGACCGACCACGCTACCCTCGAGCATCCCTCGATCCAGCCTCCCCGACCCCGATCGATCAAGGCCAAGCCCTGGCGCGATTGATCAGTGGCGTCACGCCCGATCAGGAACCCTGCATGCAGGTGTCCGTCGATCGCGCTCGATCGATCCTGCGCCGGTGCGTCAATGCATCGTACAGCCTGACGAATATCAATCCCCGCGCCGCATATCTCCATGTCGCATTACAAGCTTTATTGATTCTAACTTCACACATACTACTAGCTACCCCGCGCCTCGTGCGCCCGTGCGGTGTATTATACATACATACATCATCCGCAGCAATATATGCCGTCTGACGGCATCGTGCAACACTAAACCTAGTGCTGCTCAAACATCCTCAGACTAGCTCGGACGCATGCATGCCGGCGCGGACGGTCCACGGTACCAGCTCCGCACCGCGCCCTAGCCCCACACTCGCTTCGTCACGGTCCTACGCACTACAACGTTTACACACATCCGTGATGACAACACGTCTTCCATTGGCGCAAAAAAAAAAAAAAAAAAGAAAAGGAGAACGCCACACACGACGAGAAAGGGAGAAGAGAGGACAAGACGCGTACACACGTCCGCTACCGTTCATGCAACTCACACTTTGACGCAAAACACGCCCCACGACGAGACGCGAGCGATGGACATGTGTCAAGTGGGTGCTGAAGCGGCGGACGTGTGCCTGCGTGCGGCCACGGCGCCCTGCCATGGAGTCGGCGAGGAGGGGAGGGGACAGGACATGCGTGCATAAACCCCGCACGCTGCATGCACGTCCAACACTCCAAGGTCCCTTTACAATACACGCAGGAATACGCATATTTTGTTCGGGGCCGAAGGAGGGCCGTGTGCATGCGTGCGTGCGTACGTCCGCGACACCATCGAAACCGCATTTGATGCAAAGCACGCCACACATCGAAACGCGGGCCATGTATACGTGCATGAAAGGGGGAGGGCTGAAGCGACGACGTGTGCGTGCGCCGCAGAAGGGGGGAGGAGAAGAAGAACAAGCGTGCATAAACCCCGCACACTGCACGCTCGACTCGCCGCTATCTCGCATCAAAATACACGATACCCACAACACGACGGGGCACGAATTTTTTTTTTTGGGGACGAAGAGGGTCGTCGACGTGCGTGCGTGCTAGATGTGGGCTGGGAGCATACATAACCCCAGCAGATTGCACGTTCGACCCTCCATTTCCCCACAAAACAGACGATACCCACAACACGACGGGGTACGAGTATTTTTTTCGGGGACGAAGGAGGGTCGTCGACGTGCGTGGGTGCTGGGGCGGGCTCGGGGTCGCGGCGACGAGCGGCATGAGAGAGCAGGAGAGAGAGCAGGAGAGAGAGCAGGAGAGAAAGGAAAAGCGTCAGAAAACCAAGTACATCACACATCGTCAATGACCCCTCCTCCGCAAGTCGAGTCCATCCAGACAACCATGCTCCGGGACCTCGTGCACATAGACGCCAAGCCCATCAAATACCGACACACAACACAGCGGAATGAGATGTGGCACCAGTGTATTTTAAATGGGGCGCTGAGCACGAGGTTCGTTCATGAGTTGTGCTGCGATGGAGGTCAGGGGGACAGTGAGGGATCGAAGAGGCGTAAAGCAAAGACGCGATGCAAGCCACGGGGAGCTACCCGTCCATCGTGGGCTGGCATAAACCCCGCACGCTGCACGTCCAACACTCCAAGGTCCCTTTACAAGACACGCAGGAATATGCATATTTTGTTTGGGGCCGAAGGAGGGTCTGCGTGCGTGCGTGCGTGCTGCCAGTGGGCGTGGAGGCCGCAGAGGGGAGAGGAGAAGAAGACAAGCGTGCATACACCCAGCACACTGCACGTTCGACTATCGCCTATCGCCCACAAAATACACGATACCCACAACACGACGGGGTACGAATACTTTGTTCGGGGAAGAAGGAGCGTCGATGACGTGCGTGCGTGCTGCATGTGGGCCTGGATGTCGCGGTGGTGAGCGGCATGAGCGAGCGGGAGAGAGCAAGAGAGAGAGTAAAAGCGTCCAAAAACCAAGTACATTCATTACACGGCGTCCCAACAACAGCCGAATGACGCAAAACACGGCACACGACAAGACGTGGGCGAGTATACATGTGTCAAGTGGGTGCTGAAGCAGACGGACGTGTGCACGTGTACTGCCAAAAGGTTCTGGAGGCCGCAGGTGAGGGGGAGCAGCGGACAAGGCGTGTACACGCGTCCGCAGCCGCCTCTTTCGCCTCTTTTGACGCAAAACATGCCACATGAGAGACGTGGGCCATGTATATGTATCAGGAGGGTAGAGAAACGGACGGACGTGTGCGGTGGACGCCGCAGGGAGGAAAAGAAAACTCAAAAAACAGCCTGGCGGCATAAACCCCACACACTGCACGTTTCCTAGCTACACATCCAGCCCGTTTCTCGTCCAACAGGGTACTGACGCAAAACACGCCACGCGACGAGACGTGGGTCATGTATATATGTATCAGGTGTTGGCGAAACGATGGACGTGTGCGTTCGTGCTGGATTGGGGGCGCAGAAGAGGAATGAGGAAGAGGGAGTGAAGGAGTGAGGAAGTGTCGGGAATGAAGAAAAGCATCCATGGCCCCTGTATTTATTTCAACTTGAATCGCAGGGTGGCGTTAACATCCCAATCGTGTTCCTAATCGTCATTGACTGTTGTCATACCTGGGAGTACTATTCGGTCGATAGGTGTTCCAAAAACACGAGGCTGTGGCCCTGTAGATTCACGCTTTTGCGCTGATGAAAGGGGGAGAAATCATACATCGGCGAGCGCCGAGCAGTCGACCTGGAAATAATGTGCGCGAGCGGCGATCTGCAGGAATTGAGGGAGGTGCTGCTAGGGATGCCTTGGCACGGGTTAATCTCGCCGCAGGGGCAGGGTAATGGATATTGAAATCGGTACCGTGGTTGCTGCCCCACGTGGTGGCAGAGACTTGGGTCAGATTGGGGGTGGCGGTGGCGGTGGCGGTGGCGGTGGCGGATTTCGTTTCATACATGTCGAAACCAGTGAGTCTGACGACTTTGAGGGGGAAGTATTACGTTAGGTACGATTCACGTGGGGTTGAGTTTAATTTGGAGGAGATACCGGTGATGTGCACTGACGAAACCAGATCCGACCTGGATGAGCTGTGAATTGGAAGTGCTACCAGTTATCTGTCCATCCAAACCTGTGCATAAGAATTGGGAGATCGGGCTGCTTGGCACCACGATGGGTGCAGCTTCGAATTGGCGAGACAGCCACTGCAGTGGATCCGACAGTGGTGACTAAGGTCCCATCTCAATTCATCCAATCACGCAGAACGCCACCTCATTGAAACAAAAGTTCGTATACAAGTTAGTGTCGATCCTTATCCGAGCCCACGCTCAGTTCATATAAGCTTCAATTTTGCTGTAAACAATAAGTCAATAAGATAACAAATATGGTGATATGTTGAATGCAGAAGAGTATGGATATGGTATCGGAGTGGGTACATCATGGTGCGCCGACGAGGGGAGGGAAGGGAGAGCGAAAGGGTAAAGGGGAGAGGGATATGGCGGCTCAGGCAGGATTGTTAATCTGTGCTTACTCACCTGCGATGGTGACTTCAAGTTCGCCGTACGCTTCATACGGGCGTCAACGTGCGAGCAGGGTTCATGTTCACGCTCATGCAGGCGTTAATCCAAGTTTATGCCCCGATCTCAACGCAATAATTATTCGGTAGTCCGCTGGCATCACGTTGGTGGCGGTGGATCGGATTCCGGTAGTGACTGATGCTGGTGAATCTCGAATTTGCACTCTTCTTGAAACCGGCTAGTGGTCATTTCGTGCACATATGGAGATTGGGGAGATTGAAATTGTAAGGCGGTGGCATTGCGCCTGTGGGGGCGATTTACGATGGCGCGCCACACCTTGTGGTTCCAGATTCCAGGGCAGTGGAACTGTGCAATGGATTTGGATTTGGTGCCAAGGGTGTGTGATTCCATCTGGTGATGGGCGGTGACCATGGAGTGGTGCGGATAAGAATTTCTTGGCGCTTTCAATCTGGTGATGATCACACGGTAACATACTATAGTAGCGATGACTTCGGTGGATCGGATTCCGGTAGTGACCGGTGCTGGTGAATCTCGACGTTGCATCCTCCTTGAAGCCGGTTAGTTGTGATTTCGTGCACGTATGGAGATTGGGGAGATTGAAATTGTAAGGCGGTGGTGGCAGCGCGCCTGCGGGTGCGATTTACGATGGCGCGCCACAACTTGTGGTTCCAGATTCCAGGGCAGTGGAACCGTGGAATGGATTTGGATTTGGTGCCAAGGAGTGTGATCCCACCTGGCGATGAGCGGTGAATACCGAGTGGTGCGGATAAGACTGGATTATTGGCGCTTTCAATACGGTGATGATCACACGGTAACATAGTAGCGATGACTTCGGTGGCGGCGGTCGACCACATTTTACTGTAAATATAGATTGTTGGTGTGCGTATTGGTGGTATTTGTGAATTTGGCTTCGATGCGCGGTGAATTTAGATTAGGTACTGATAACTGACGAGTCTCGAATGTAGACTGGGGATGACGTGTGACTTCACAGATGGATCACGTCTCGCGCCAGCCGAATGGGTGAACCGTTAGATGTGGTACGTGTCAACACGGCGCACTTTGGAGAAAAGCCATAACACCGTGATCACAGTGACCTTGTTCTCATCCTCGTGAGACAGGTACCGTTGTGAGATCTGGCGAGTGGCAGTGATCGGTAAATTTCGACCCTATCAGATGAACGTGACTTGGTTCATGAGTCATGGTGTAGGGAAGGCACCTGTCCATGACCATGTGAGATGTGCCGGTGACATGCGTAGACGACCTTTGCGAATAGACGAACTTGCGAGGGTCACCAGAGTCGGTCACCTGTAACACCGATATTACGCGTCTGGCACGCCGCGGCTTGTGCCAGGCTGTAAGGACCGGGCTAGCTTACTAACGCCGAGCCCTTACAGACTCCGACCAGCTAAAGATAGAACTAGAAAAACATATAAGATCAGAACAAATTTCCTGTATATAATTCGAGACTCTTAGCACCCACCTATCGAAGGTTGACTCAGACTGGTTATAACGAGTGCTGCACCTCTTAAGAACTCGGTTTTGACAGTCTGTCGCTATACTTTGAGCTCCGACTCACACTTCTTTACATTTTTTAACCTACTCACCGTCAACATCGAACTCGACACGGACTGATCACCTGCTGTTGAGTACCCAAAATCCAAATTTTTTCTAACAACTTGAAATAGGAACATGGTGACTCGCTCCGGAAGAAGCTACGCTGAGCCTCACCACCACCCAACGGCGCCGTCGAACAGCGGAAGCACTCCGCGGGATGTCGAAGAATCTTCGAATGATCCCAGAACGACTGAGATTAGCCCACTCACTTCGGTAAGTCGGTCCATCTCACCTGTGCCCGACTACGTCGGAAGAGAGGGTGAGCCTGCAACGGCCACCTCTAGATTAGTCGTCGACCCCGTCGACGACAGCTCGCTCGCTCCCGGGGTCGATGCTGGAGCAGCGAGCGGTGCTCACGCCCCCGGCGTTGGATGCACGCTCAGTCGCCCCCGCATAGCGGACGGAGCAGACGATATGTCCGAGAGGACATCTAGATACCCGCTGCCGGGCTTGAACAACTACACGTCCCCCACTGAGAGCGGCTCGGAGCCCGAGGGAAAGCACGATCAGGGTGACGGCTCACCGACGAAAGCCAATAGTCACAACGAGTTGCTATTCTTCCCTGGCTGGTTTTCCAACGACGAGTCAGCGACGGAAGGAACGGAGAAAGAAGAGGAACACCCCTTAACGCCCAGGTGGTCTGACTACAATGGATCAGAAGACCCTTTTGGGACAATCCCAGAGGGTTGGGCAATTGAGCCAGCTAGGGGCAAATCGAGGCGTCGCGCCGCCCGTAGACCAAAGGTCGACGAGCTGGACGTGTACAAGACCTTTATGATGGGAATAATAAAGGATATGGATTCTGAAACTCTGCGCAATATGATAAGGAGACGGGCTGACCTAGTAGAAAACCTGCCCACCGAAAGTCATGAGACCTCTGTAACCTCAACAGATAACGTCACCTCGGAGCTAACCATGATGTCAAAGAGGCCGCACGGATCGCGTCTCACGGCAAAAGAAAAGGGGAAGTGGA
The DNA here is from genome assembly GCA_015179125.1 of Gautieria morchelliformis. Classification (NCBI taxonomy): domain Eukaryota; kingdom Fungi; phylum Basidiomycota; class Agaricomycetes; order Gomphales; family Gomphaceae; genus Gautieria; species Gautieria morchelliformis. The sequence goes on along the minus strand of WHVA01000015.1, from coordinate 414,086 downwards.
GGGCGACTTCGCTCCCCGAAGCAAGGCCTGAGGAATCGGATGAGGACTGCAACGTACTACCGGACAAGCAAGTCGCCTTGAAACTACACCACATTCTCAATGGCAACATAAGCGCAGATCCACAGGCAAGGGGTAACTTACATCACCCTAAGAGGACTACAGTGGTGTTACCTGGCGTTTACCAGTTGAGGAATATGAAGCCAGGCGATACGGCTCAACCATCCCTACCACACAGATATCAGCCTCCTGCAATTGCGCAGATACCACGGGACGGATACCTTGCAAAAACGCTGTTCAGGAAGAAATCCCCCCCCGCGGACCTTGACATTGATTCAGACGAGTCGGATACTACTTCCTTAAGTGACTCAATGGCAAGATACAGAGCTAAATGAAAGAAACAAGCTTACAATGAAAAACTAAAACGTTGCGTGAAGAAAGCTTCGAGTGTAAAAATCTCGGAGTCGGATCCGTACGACGGCTCTGCTGACTTCAACGCGTTCGAACAATGGACCTTCGAGGTTAACAACTGGTTTGAAATGACTGACTTCCCTAAGAAATTCCGCGTAAGACATATGAAAAAATTCATGAAAGGAAAAGCGGCGAAATACTACATGACCTTCGTGGCTCCACAGGCTGACTCATATACGGTCGAGACGCTAGGAAAAGAGCTGTTTGACTTCTGCTTCCCAGCACGGTTCAGACAACAAATGCGCACCAAGTTCTATGAGGCCTCCCAAGGAAAGAAGACGATCCGGGAATTCATACGGAATCTATGCTCCCTAGCAACAAGGCTGCCCGATATAATGGAGTTTCACCTCGTCCAGCAGCTGTGGAACGGCGCAAATAGCTACCTGAGATTAGAATGGACGAAAGCTGGAATGTCTGACGAATACACGAACCTTGTAACCCTGGAAGAGGCCGCAGAGAGGTTTGAACAAGCGGAACACCTGAGACAGTACGAGGAGCGTAGGAATTCGCTGTGCCCCAAAGAAGACTTCAAAAATACGCTGAGAAAACGGGACGACTATCCGCGCCCAGACTCTGGAAAACAACGATCAAAGGAGTCAAGGTCGCGAACAGCGAGGAGCCTGCAAAACTACAAACCGTTCAGCGCAAGGGGGCGGGACCGAGCGGTATCCCCAACCTGTAACAAGACCGGTGTCAAGATTGGTTTTTAGGCGTTAATATCGTGTATTAGTGAACACAGCGAATGCCCGAATGACTTTTTATTTTATTTTTATTTTATTTTTATTTTTTAAATTCCAATTTATTGTCTTTTGGGGCCGCGCCCTATGTAAGATGGTGTGTACATGTTTTGTCTCCAATTGTTTCCTTCTCGCCTCTCGATCTCTGTCTCAGCTTGTACCTCGCGGGCGTGGCCCTGGGTATGTCCGTGCCTGTTTGGGCGGGGTTGGTGTGTAGAGGACAGGAATTATAGGCAGTAGGTATGGACTTGTTGCTCAAAAGAATAGACTAGAAATTAATTCACTCTCTCAGTGAATTTAGTTGTCACTGAGAGAGGGGGAAACTGTTTCACTGCGCATGTACTACTACCCGGCCCTTTAGCGCCCAAGAGCTCGCGCGTCGAAGTCATTTCAGACTCCGCTGGTGCAGCCGCTTGTGAAAGTAGGAATAACAAAATGAAATAGAGAGACAGGGAGTGAGTGGAAAATTTCGAAAATAACCAGAGAAATGGATGCATGATACAAGAATAACATGAGAAGAAATTGAGAAAGCACACAACAAATTGGATATATTATGCTTGATTTTGGTGCAGGAGCATCAATGCACCCAACATGGTGTGTTCTCCCTTCTAAGATTTCTCTGCTTGTCCCATCTCATTTCCTGCCTCCTTCTCGTGTTTCCTTCAGAAGCGTCATGCTCCCATGCGACTTCTCGAACCGTCCTGTTTCGTGTATGTATCTGAACAAGTGTTCCATGGCTCTGTGCCCCCCTAGGAGTGTCTTCACCGACTTGGCTCCCCTTCTGAGACTCTTTTCCAACGTCTTCCTAGGCCCGCTGTAAGTTGGGCATCGAAACAGATAGTGATGAACCGTTTCTGGCGCGTTTCGGCATGCAGGGCACATCGGTGAGTCAGCTTTGCCTATCTTGTGCATGTGCTTGTTCAGCGCTATGTGGCCCGTCCTGAGCTGTATGAGTATGCTCGTGTGCTTTCGCGGCATGTTCTGAGTTATCTTTGAGAACGCTGCGGAAGGCATTGTAGGGTCAATTTCAAGTGCAAACTGTGCTCTGGGTGACTTAGCGAATGCTGCCCTCGCCTGCCGCTTTAGCTCGATGCTGTGTCTCTGCGTCTCGGCCGCTCTGCTTATCGGTAGGACTCCCTGACACTCTATCGGTATTTCTTGCTCGTCGCTGGTCTCTCCCTTTGCTGCCCTCTTCGCCTCTGCATCTGCCCTTTCGTTTCCTTCTACCCCCTCGTGTCCCGGTACCCACCTCATCACCACACTCGCTCCCGCCTGCTGCTCGACGACATCCTGAATTTGTCTGTGTACCGCGTTGACTAGATATTGCCCTGGTATGGCGCTCTCCTTTCTGGTTGTTCGGATTGCCGCCTGGTTGTCCAGGGCAACTACGTAGCTGTCGCTCCTCTCCGCTTTTAGCATTTTGACTCCCATTGCCGCCCCCGCCAGCTCTGCCTCGAACACTGTGTGTTCGCTTTCTGGCCCCATGTACAGCCGCGCCGATCTCTGTTCCCTCCGTTCCTGTATAACACCGCTGCCGCCCCAATTCCGCCTTCTAAACATGATCCGTCCGAAAAGACGATCACTTCCACTCTTTCTGTCTCTATCTGCTCAATCGCCTGTTCCTTGTCGTATGGAATCCGTGTGCTGAAGGCTGGGGTCCACTTTGGTCCGAATACGACTGTCTGGATCTTTTCCATCTTGTCTGGGTTTAGTCTGTCAGCATGCAGGACCTCGTGGAGCGGCGACCGGTGGCGCTGTACGTATCTTTTCGCTGCTTTCCTTACTTTTGTCGCAAGCGGGTGACCGTCTGGTAGGCATTCCAGCCTCACTGCTGCCTTGTGTACCAGCTTGGACACCAGCATTGGGAACGGCATGAGGTTGGCATGCGCTTCGAGTGTATCTGTGGCTGTTGTTCTGAGGGCCCCTGTAATGTCCAGCGCCGCTTGCCTTTGTATCCGTGCTAGCTTATTTATCTTTCCCTTGGTCCCCTTGCCCCTTTTGCTTGCTGGTATAAGAAACACATCAGCGGCGTAAAGCAATTTTGGCACTGCCACGGTTAGATAGTAAGTTCTCATATGCTTAGCTGTAATTCCTTTGGTCGGCCTTGCCAACCTCCTGTATTGGTCGATGTATGCTTCCCCCTTCTTCAGCGCATAGTTTGTGTGTTCCTTAAATCTCAGCTCCTGGTCTATGATCACCCCCAGGAGCTTGTGCATCGCTGTGGGTTCTATGACGTGTTCACTGATTCTTATTGACGGTCTGACCACCGATCTGGTTTTGTTCGTCTTTGTGGGGTCGTTCTCTCTGCGTCTTGTGAGCCCCATTAGCGTGAACTTGTCCATTGCGAACTGGCACTCATGCCTCTCGGCCCAGCTGCATGCCCCATCCAGTCTGACCATTATGTCTGTCAGCCTGCTGAAAGCTTCTCGAAAGTCGGCCCCTTCCGCTATGATGGTCGTGTCGTCCACGAAGCCTACGCTGCCCTCCCCCTTTTCCCTCTGCACTATGTCCAGCAGGTCTCTGTTATAGAACTGGTAGGCGATGGCGGACAGGGGGCACCCTTGGTCCATGCCGCGCCCTATCGGTCTGGTCGCAGAGGTGTGGTCATCGAAGCTAACCGTTGTGAGCCTATTTTGAACCTTTCTGCGTATCCAGTCGGTGTACTCGACCGGTACCCCTCATCTGCGCATGTTGTGAGTGAGTCTGTCCAAGATGATGCTCAGGAAAGCCCCCTTGATGTCCAGATACAGCACTCCCATTACTTTCCCTCGCCTCCACGCATCCTTCGCTTCTGCTACTATGTAGTGTACCGCGTCCGTAGTCGTTCTCCCTGGTCTGCAGCCAAAATGGTTGTCGGGCAGTAAACAGTGTTTCTTGGTCATCTTCACCAAGTCCTCCGCCACACAGGCTGATAGCACCTTTCCTATTGTGTCTAATAGTGCTATTGGTCTGTACGCTCCCGGAACTGTGTAATCAGCTTTTCCTGGCTTGCGGAGGACCCTCGTGATCGAGTCTCTCCACTCTGCCGGGTAAGTCTTGAGTTCGAACGTGGCCCAGTAGAGGGGTCCTATATAGGGCAGGAGCACATCAATACACTGTTTTATGAGTATATTCGGGATACCATTCTCTCCTGGGGCTTTAAACGGGTTGAGCTTGTCTACGGCCCTGCGTATCTGTGCATCGGATATCGGCTCGTACTCAAATGCTGGGGCTGGGTACTCGTAGTCTGGCGGGATGCTCTCGGTGTTGACACCCGGTTTTGGGAAGAATGTGTCGAATAGCAAGTCAGCTTTTTGGTCGTTGGTCTCTGCGACCGTTCGCGTCCCATTTGCTTGTACTATCGTTAGCGTTGGTATGCGAGCACGCCCCCCATCAGTTGTGTCCGCTGAAGCGTATCTATGCGCTGTCCAGATTGTTCTCTGGTCTATGCTATCGAGGAAGTCCTTCCAATGGTCTTTCTTTGACTTCTCGATGGCCTCCGCATATTTGTTTCTTGCGACTCTGTACACCTCATGCGCTGCATCCGCCGGGTCATTGCATCGTGCATAAGCTCTCCTGCCCAGCCGCCTGGTGTCAGCTCTGGCACGCGTTAACTGCAGCGACCACCATCGCTTTACATAAGGTGATGGCTTGCTCTTCGGCACTAGCTCTTCCGTGGTGGCTGCTATGGCGTCTGTTGGCGCTTGCAGGAGGCGGTGGAACTGTTGCGGGGTGGTCGGAGCTGGTTCGCTGATCGTTTCCCCGAGCCTCACTCCAAGTTGTTTGCTGTACTCATTCCAGTCGACTTGTCTGTAGTTTGACTTGGGTGGCTGCGTGCTTGCCCTGACGGTGACGTCAAGTGTAGTGTCGACCGGGAAGTGGTCGCTTTTGGGGGGTTGGTCTTCCGGTGCTGTCTTACAACTGATTAAGCTCTCTATCAATGAGGAGGAAACAAATACGTTATCTGTGCGGGTGTAATTTCTGGTCGCCATTGCCTTAAGTGTGGGCGTGTCCTTTGGCAGAGCCATGTGTAGGTCGTGCTCTGCGATCGCGTCCAACAGAACCTGTGCTTCGTCTAGGTTGGCTCTGGTAAACAGGTGCGAGTTCCGCTGAAGTCGCCTAACCATACCATACCTGCTGCCTCTTGTCCTTGCGTGCTTTCTTCCACTGCGCTTCTCTGCACATACTCCTGCATGGCTCTTATGCTGTCCGATTGTGTGCAGTCAGCATAGATGTTTATGACCAGCACCTCATCCATATTTGTTTTGATTTTTATTGCTGTGACGTCCGGCGTCCCTATTTCTACCGCTCTCCATACGCCCGTTGCGATCTTCTTGCTTACCAGTATCATCAATCTCGTGCGCTTTTCTTTGTCTTGGAAGTGGGTCGCCAGGTATACCGAGTACCAGCTGGGAGTGGCCCTGGCATTGCCTAGGAAGTCAATATGCGGTTCTTGGATCGCGAGGATGTCATAATGGTCTGGTGAGTACTTAGCTAGTATTTCCGACGTTGCTGTTAGTGATTTATTGACGTTCTGTTGTCTGACCCTTAGTTTTGTGATGTGTCAGCTGTCCCCTGTCATCCTCGGTGCAGGTTGATGTCATCTGCGTTTCCATCTCTCCCTTGTGTCCGCTCGCGGCTGCTCCCAATTCCGTAATCGTCTAATCGGCTCTGTCTACCGCCTCCAGTCTCCCGCCTTTGCCACCCTGGGTCTCTGTGTCCCACCTGGGGGTTTGCTCTTCTCCTGTCTCCCAGCGCGCCTCCTCTGTGTTCCGACCGCCCTCTGTCCTGAGGGCCGTCCTCTCTAGGCTGTGTGACCTCTCGGCGTTCCTGGTCCTCTCGCCGTTCAACGTGGATTCTTGTCTCTTCTGCTTCCTCTCTCCTGCCGTCCCTGGCGCTCACCCTCTGGAGTATTTCGCCTGCATCTTCCACCCTCTCCGCCATTCCTTGTTGCTCCCACGTCCATGGACTTTCATTCGGGAAGAACTTGTACGTGTGCTCAGGATCGCTCCTCTCTGCCGCTACGCATGCCGCCCTGAAGACCGGGCACGTTCTGTCCCATGAGGCGTGCCCGCGCACGTCGCAGTTCGCGCACTTGTACTTTTGTGGGTCACTCTCTTCACACTCTGCCGTCCTATGCTCCATCCCGCAGGTACCGCACGTATCCTGACCGTTGCACTCCGCCACGATGTGCCGTGCGTTATATCTCTGGCACTTCAAGCAGCGGCGTGGCTCTCTCTTCATTCTCCTGGCCCACGTCCTCTTGCCGGCAATGATCAGTCCATCCCTAATGCCTTGGTTCGCGGCCTCGGTGGTGGCGAATTTTGCGATGATGTGAGCAGACTTTTGCCCCAGTGCCCTCCTGTGTATGGGCTTTATCCATCGCGTTGACAGCAGGGACACGACGGGTAATTTCGAGTCTCGCTCTATCTTTCTCATTTCTGCGAGTGCATCAGGTGCATGTCCCAGCGGTACGTATTCCACTATCACGGACAGAGCTCTGTCTTTTATTGTGGCCGTATCGCTGAACTTGCTGAGGAAGCTCTCCTTGTTTTGTTGGATCCACTTCGCTGCTTCTTCTGTGTCCAGGTCGAACACGATCCCTCCGTTCGCCAGTTTCTTGGCCCCGATAAAAACTATGTCGACCGAGTCGTGGTCCCCTTCTCGGTTGCCGACAGCCTCGTTCGCCTTAGCTACTAGCTCCCGCTCCGTTAGGTCACCGAGTGTGCCCTGTTCCCCTTGCGTGTCCGAGTCTATCAGTATCTGCTTCGCTCTTGCCTTTGCCTTCGCTAGGTTATTGGGATGTGATAGTGGTACATTACCCTTGAGTGCGGCCGCGTAGGACACATTTCCTTGTCCGCTTCCTACTTCCTGCTCCCTCAACCTGCCCATGATGTTCAAGTGCTCCACCAGGTTGCTCGCGTCCCCTGCTGTCTCTTTCGCGATTTCTGTTGCGGCCTTTGCATCATCTATCGCCGTCTCCACCTTGCTGAGGATTGCCTCGAGGCTCCGCTCAACATGCTGCCTCACCACCATCCCCACTGCCTTTGCCGCATCCTCTATCATGAGTATTGCCACCGCTCTGGCGCCTTCCTGTAGAGTCTTTCCACTTGCGTTGTGCATTAATGAGAGCATAGCGTAACTGAGTTGCTCCGTCGATATGGGGTCATCTTTTGCGAGGTACCCGTATCTGTCGAGGTACTGTCTTGCTTGTTCTCTGGTTCTCACTGACGCATTTGGCTCTGTCAGTAGCTCAGCTCTAGTCTTACTGCTGGGCTGCTGGGGGTTGCTTGCTCTTGTGCGGCCCTGTGACGTGGCCGGCACTTGGGGGTCGACGCTCGATGGCATCGACTTTTGGCTCGCTTCTTTTTGTAGAAGCTGTGTGTAGTCGCTGACTGCAGTCAGCGGTACACCAGTAAAGTGTGTATATGGTGTGTATGGCAGGAAAAGGGTGGGTTTTTGCGTTTGGGTGTTGTGGTAGGCGTGAGAAAGTCCCTCGCCCGAATGACTTGTGTGAATAAGTATGCCGTTCGGCGAATAGGTGAACCAATAAATGTTCATGAGATAAGAGGGCTGCCCGAGCGGAGCTCGCCCTATCTACAGTTGTAGCGAAATAGCCCGTGGCACTTGATGATGTAACGTGCAAGGTGTCACAGAAGGGTTGTCTAAGTAGTGACAATCCCTTCACCGGCGAAGGTGCTCCTTCGGAGCCCTTCGCCAACAGCACAGAAGATGGTTCGAAGGCTAAGGTAATGAAGATGAAGTATGAGAACTCACCAGTGATGCCTAAGTCCTCTTCTGGTCCAAGATAGAAATCTCTAGGAGAAGGCTCAAGACGATGATCACAGTGAGATCAAGTTTGCACAAGATGGACGACGTATGATAATTGAACTGGAGAATATACATGTGAATGTAAACTACTTATATCGAATGCTCGTAAGGTATCAGCGAATAGGAAAGAGGCCATCGTGAGTCAGGGTTGGATAGGGGTGTGCAGTCATGATACTAAGTAGATGGAATAAACATACAATAGAGTGAGGGAAGAGTGCGAACATGAAACGACGGAGAGTGAAGGTGGCGAAGGCACCTATGTATGAAATCATGTCTTGGGGCCCGCATATACACCGCCCTGCACGGGTTCTTCATCTGCTGGGTTGATCCCACACGACCTATGGGTAGGACGTCCCGCGAAAGCACCCTGCTCATATGAACACAAAAAGGGGGTTGGACCGAGAAGCTGATGGAGCTACTGACGAGCCATCATGCTGGGTAGGGATATCGATCGTGATTTGATGGTGTGCCTGCTGGCGAATGATGCGAGCAGCGAGTGGCTGTTCGGCGAAATGCGAGGAAGGGCTAACGGAGATGACATAGGGCAGGAGTGGTCGAGGTGGAGGGAGAAGCCAAGCGAACACGGGGGAGGAGTGGCGAAAGGGGAAATGGGGATAACAAGGTCCAGGAAATACACAAGTCATGACAATCCGATCATAGGAACATCATCGAAAGAGGGTTGAGCAGAGGAGGTGATAGGCTCAGCGATGACTGCCAAGTCAGTCCAAAGATGTCGATCGTGCTTTGACGGCATGGCTATGGTAAATGGCGTGAACAGCAAAGATCGGTTGCTGAACACCGCGAGGGCGATCGGAACGAACACGGAGGTGGAGTGAGAAATGGGAGAACAGGGCATCTGAGTATGGGAAATAAACGCGTCATGACAACCGGGCCACGACCTAGGCAAAGTCTGCAACGCTTGAGAACGGCTCCTTGGCTAACCGGACCTGAGAGCAAGGGGACTTTGCTTCCTTTGCAGGCAGCAAGGCCATCTCTCACGAGACTGCCCAGAGAGAACAACTGTTCCCCGGACGAGGGACGGTAGACCACCCGGGGTACAAGCCGCCACGGTAAACGTGGGCGAAAATGTCTCGGACCTCGATAAGCTAGCAAAAGAAAATATAGAACTTCAGCTAAACATGATGGGGGATATAACGGAAGAAAATAATACCAGTGGTGCTTGGGACCAACCACAGAGCATTTGGGACGAACTGGCGGACAGGCTCTCATTGAGAGTATCTCTAGCAAACTGTGAAATGCCCACACATGTATCAATGACTGGAAGATATACAATAGTCCCGGTAACCACTCACTCGGTGCTCATAAACGACCGCATGTTCAACATGCAGTACGTCATAAATATTTCTCGAATTCTGGATAACCACTTTGACTGCGTGCAGTGGTTAGAAATCGAAAATATCCGTCGACATGCAGAAATTCCGCCATACCTACTTCGTTACTCGGGAAACATGTGGGCAGACCTGCGCTGAACCCTACGTACGAATGCAAGCGGTTCGAGATGGAATGGCGAATCCTGGTCTGACTTTGCAAACAACCCTAGGAGACTGAACAGGCATCAGCTAGCCACTCAAGAAATAGAGAGGACCGCTCACAACCGAAGGTGTGACGAGCTCCAGGACAACCAAGATAGCGCAAATAGCGGAAATGAATATGAGTTCTCGGAGGATGGAAGTGACGAAAATCTCTCACCAATAACGCGCTCAATGAGAAATCTAATCACACAGGAAGAGAATCCTGGGGAAGAACCGCCAACACTTACATGGGACATCGACGGTGCGGACTACGACACTGAAGAGTACGGGGAGGCCACAGACGACCTCTTAATGAATGCATCTGCTAGGCCTATGACTGACACACGCGCTGTAAAATCGAGGGGAAAATTAGCAAAAACCCCACAGCAAACTCAGAGAATGGAACACAATGCCAGCAAGCCAAAAGACTTCAAAAGGGTAATACCCAAGGCAATCGTAGTAACAGCAAAGATAAACGGAAAGGACGTACGAGCATTGTTAGACTCGGGCTCTCTGGCCGATTTCGTCTCCACAATGCTGGTGGACCAGCTACACCTACCAGTGGAGCATCTAGTGAAGCCCTTACCATGCCAATTGGTGGCCTTGGGCTCGAGAACCATGATAACTTGCTCGATGACGGTGAATTTTGCCTATAATGAAATAAACGAGCCACGATGATTCAACATCATCAACCTCGAAAACTATGACATTATCTTAGGCACACCTTTCCTCTTTCAGCACAAGGTAATGCTGGGATTCAACCCAGCAAGGGTGTCGGTGGTGTCCGCAATGTCGGAAAGATTAACAGGTCCTGATGTCGCTGAAATAAGCTCCATGGCAGCGGACATAGTAGAAGGAGGATTAGAGAAGCTACGTACTGAATTAAGGGCCTACGCGAATGACATATGCAAGCCAGCTGGCCAAACACCACTCCCTCCTCTACGAGAAATTAATCACACGATACCCATAATAGACGAAAATCTCACCTACTCGTGGCGACCTTCCAAATGCCCTGAAGCGGTAAAACACCTTTGGAGAGAGAAACGGGACTCTTACCTAAGCACGGGAGATGTATTGGATAAAAGAGAACAAAATAAGAACACAAGGAAGCTGGCAAGCCCCCTCCCAAATATGGAAACAATACTCACAAACGTGCTCCGACACCCGTACAGAACGTTGATCGACGGAAGAGACACCTATGAACAAATACATGTCGTAGACGAGGACGTGCATCGCACAACCTTCAACACACCGGACGGAACGATGGAAAGCTTGGTAATGCAGCAGAGCGATTGCAATGGCCCGGCTACATACCAAGCATTGATGAACCACATCTTTGGACCATATATCGGTATCTTCATGGACGTCTACTTGGACGACATAATAGTGTACTCTAACACAATAAAAGAACACATAGAGCACTGTAAGCTGATTATAGATATTCTGAGAAAAGAGAAACTATACCTGTCAATGCCCGACAAACTCCAGTTCTTTGCCAAAGAACTGAAGGTACTAGGCCACGTCATAGACGCACGAGGACTAGTCATCGATCTGGAAAAGGTGGACAAAATACTGAATTGGAAAACTCCACCAGGAAGGGATCAGCTCACAGCTTTCATAGGGACTGTGAGTTATATCGCACCTAACTGCAAGGGGATCAGGACCCTGATGGGCGTCCTAACGGAAAGGATGGGGTCCACGTCGATATGGCGATGGGGCCCTACGGAGCAACGAGCGTTCGACGACGTAAAGAAAATTGTACAAGACCATAGAGACTCACACAGAATTGCCCTGGACTACTCTGCCAACGCTCCACGAATAAACCTGGTATGCGACACTAGTCTAGGAGGCGCGGGAGGCGTGGTATCACAGGGAAATGACCCGAAAACCATGGCTCCAATAGCATTCTGGTCTGAAAAATTCAATCCTGCACAACAGAACTACCCAGTGCACGAAAGAGAATTATTAGCCATAGTAGAATCTTTGAAACGGTTCAGGTACTTACTTCAAGGGGTACGCTTCCGCATCTTTACAGACCATAAGCCCCTGGAATATATTTTATCTCAAAAAAATCTGTTGGCACGACAACACAGATGGATCAACGTACTAAGCGATTTCGACTTTGAGATAATATATATACCTGGTGAAGTGAACATAGTGGCAGATGCGCTATCACGAATGTATAACCCAGAACTGGCAGGAATTGTAAGAGCGGTGTCGGAATACATAGTTGAAGAAGACGTACCAACGACGATAACTGAAATTAAAAGAAGACCCTGTTCTCTGAAGACAGGACACGAGGCCAACACGTCCTTACTGATGCACCTAAATGCAACCGGTATTGATAGTCGGCCCATAAGGAAAACATGAGCCGGTTGTGCTATAAAGCCGCCAAAACAGTACGACAATGCCAATGTCGCGGTAAGGCCACTTACCACGAATTCCACCACGGAAACTGTCAGAGAGAGCAAGGCCCCCATGAAACTGGAGGGCGCAAAGAAAATCCTCTGACGCCTGCAACGTGGCCACCCCATCCAATTTGGTCAAACCCCTAGCCGAGACGCCGGAGGAGGACACAGACCCGGAAATCATAACTCCTCAAATTAACGAGGATCTATATATGGCCGCACCATCCTTTGAAGAAATGATATCGATGTTCGACCTCTCATTTAAGTTCCCAACTATTTTAAAGGAACTATATGAAAAAGACAAATTTTTTAAGGGAATAATCGAAAATTTACAACACCACGACAACTTTATAATGCAAGACAGCTTGCTCTACGTCAAGATGAGTGGTGAACCGCGCCTCTGCATCCTGGATGGCGCCCATGGAAACAAAGGGATAAAAGAATGCATCATATCGCATGTGCACTCCTTATTAGCACATCTAGGAGGCTGTAAAACGTACTATTACTTACAAGATCACATATGGTGGCCCAGGATCTATGCGGACATGAAGGATGTTTGTGAAAGCTGTCACATATGTGCCGTCGCGAAACCGGTAAACCAGAAACAATTTGGGAACTTGAAACCACTAAAAGTCCCAAACTGCCGCTGGCAGCAGATCGGCATCGACTTCATGGGACCACTCCCGATATCCTGCAATAGAAGTGGCGAATTCGACATGATATGTGTAGTAACAGACCACTTAACTTCAATGGTACACCTCACCCCGTCAAAACAAACATACGGAGTGAAACAGATAGCGGAGCTAGTGTTCGATACTGTTTACAAGTTACACGGTATCCCTGAGGTCATAATTAGTGATAGGGACTCGCCATTCACATCAGCCTTCTGGGAGAAGTTACACACCCTGATAGGCGCAGAGTTGCACATGTCCACGGCCTACCACCCGCAGACCGACGGCGCAACAGAAAGGGCAAACAGGATGATTACACAGATGCTCAGGATGGTAGTGGCTGCAGACCAAAAGGACTGGGTCTTGAAGCTGCCCGCAATTGAGTTTGCATTCAACAGTGCACGATCGGACATGACAGGGTTCACTCCTTTCTTCCTGAACTACGGGAACCTACCAAGGCCGATGATATGGGACTCGGGGCGAGAGCAGTTGCCAGGAGTAAGGTGTTCTGCACAAAAACTAAAAGACGCCCTGATAGCTGCACATGATTCAATTCTTACCCAGCGAGTAAAACAGACCCACGTGGCTAACAGGAAGAGACGGCCCGCCCCATTCAGGGTAGGGGACCTAGTGAACCTAAAGCTCCCAAAAGGAAGGGCTCGTAAACTATCGCCAAAATACATAGGTCCCTACAGAATAACAAATGAGTTAGTAAAGGGAACAACTTACAAGCTGGCTTTACCAAACAAGCTGCTAACGTGCGACATACATCCTGTATTCCACGCTAACCTATTACGCATACATATCACAAATGATGATCGACGATTCCCTGGATGAGCCGTGACTCAGGTTACCGATCTAGGGGACGCCCCATTAGAATGGCACGTGAAAAGACTAGAAACTCACTGTAAGTCCGGAAAGGACGCCTGGTTCCAGGTCCTATGGCAGAGCAATGACAGGACCTGGCTTCCCTTCGCGTCAGTAAAACATAGGCAACGATGGCGCACCACTGCATCAGAGCATCGAACAAGGCGTAGACCTGTCCAAGGTCTTACGAGACGTGTACCATAAGGACCCCATGTTCTTGAAGATCATGGAGCACCCAGATGTGCACCTGAGATTCGGAATCCAGGAGGGGCTGATTTGGACAAAGAATCAGCTCCGGAGAGACGTCATTGTCGTCCCCCAATCTGTTCTTCAGGGGGAAGGAGGCTGATCGAAATCATCATCGATCGAGCGCACCTGATAGTCGGTCACTATAGCCATCTGAAGACATCGAACTACATTTGAAGGTCATACTGGTGGCCATGCATGAACCCAGACATCGAGTCATTCTGCACATCGTGCGCGAAGTGCCAAACGACAAAGACCGGGCCACAATGGCCCAAGGGTTTACTGCACAGCCTACCCATTCCAGATAGGCCATGGAAATCTATCGGCATCGACTTCATGGGGCCCCTGCCCTCATTTGATACTCATCCATCTGTCATGCGTTCCTTCGCTGTATCCCTGTCACTGACTATCCTTTCCGGCATGCCATGGAGTTTATACACATTGTCGAAGACTAATTCGGCTATTTGTTTCACACCGAAATTCTGCTTCGACGGTGGTAGGTGTATCATAGACGTTAAATGATCAATTATGACACAAATCATGTCGCCATGTCTGTTTGATAACGATGGCAGGGGACCCACAAAGTCCATCCCTATCTGCTGCCAGTGTCGTGTCAGCACGTCCAGAGGCTTCAGTTTGCCATATTTCACGTGGTTAACTGGTTTACCCGTGGCGCAAACGTGGCAGCTGGAGCAGAACGACTTTACATTGTCGAACATGCCCGGCCACCAGAGGTGCTCGCATAGGTAATGGAAGGTTTTCCTGCTAGCCAGGTGTGTGAGTAAGGAGTGAGCATGTGAGTCTCATGTATGTTCCGGCCATCATATCGCCCATTTGGTACGCATAATTTGGAGCCGTCAGTTTCTTGTAAAATGATGAGACCGTCCTGTATTGTGAAATTGTCGAAGTCATGTGGTGTAGCCAGAATATTTTAAAAAAAGCTGTCATCGTGCTAAAGCTGCTTCAGCACTCCTGGGAAGCTCAGAGATGGATCCATCATTGAGACTACTTCTGCAAACGGGGGTGGGTTGTACTCCTCATTTGCTGAGTCTGGCATCTGTGATATAGGGTAGTCGGCTACATGATGCATGTCACGTTCGGGGAGTCCAATATACCTTGCCAGGACACGCAGTTGTTATCTGCCACTGGCTGTCAGTGCTAGTGATCCACTGTGCCACGCCAAATCACAGCAAGACTGGGTTGCGTTCAACACGTACTATGCGGTGTGCACGGCCCCTATTCCTTTTACTGTCAAGACCCCAACAAGTAGAAACTTTAATCAAAATTGGTTTTCAACATTCTCTCAGCGGCAGTAATACTGATAAATTATGGAAAACAGTGATATTTAACTGAGGATGGCATAATGATTATGGCACAACACAGCGGCAAACTGTTACTGGATCAACAACATTTCCATTATGCTGTGGATAAGTTCAAGTGTGATATAGGGCTTGAGAAACCGAAGTTGGTTTCTTCTCCAGGTCTTCTAATTCTGCTCTGATTCTCAATTCAAGACAGCCTTTGATGAATGTTCTTCCGGTGGTCAACAAAGGGTTGGCATTCTACCAGTGAAAGCAGGACAGTATCGTAGCTGAGACTTTGTGTCATGAGGCACTTGTAATAGATTTCGATTGCAAGGCAGCTGTGGCAACGCTCGCACAGCTCAGCCTCAGTGCAACAAGGTAAAATCGATGCTGCCATTGATATGTTTTCCCGACATACTGATCTGGCTCAAACAGAGCCTGAGCTGGTGAATGCATTAACATACAAACACGTGGGTGGCAACAGTTAGTCCTCTTGTATAAGCTGACCATTGTGGTGTACAGGCCTCACATGTGCATGCATAACTATCTGACGTGGGCTGGCCAACTATGGCAGCTCACGAGATCTATGATGTAGTCTTTCGACTCATAAGCAACATGCTACACCTGTATATAGTATACATATTACATATGGCAAAAATCCCAGCTCTCCTAGATCATGCTCCCATTGGGTTGCGTGTTTCAAATGGTTTGATTTGTGAAAGTATTTAAAGTCTTCACGAGTGGTCACAACATGAACACATCAATGCTCGTTGCATCGTCATTCCAGTGTCGCTGATAAACATGTTACTAAGGCCCACTATAGTAATGTTACAATCTGGCACCTTTCACCTCCCTCCAGGTCTGACCATGCAATGTCGCCGCTCATCCATGCCAGGCTCCACATGCCACTGCATGATAGCGTCTGACACAAGATCATCGGATATCTTCCCATCCTCGTAGCGTGAGGTCCTCGTCGTGAGCGAGGTTGGCGGCTAGCAACACCCACAATGGTCCTACTGTATGACTAATATTAGGGTTAGGTGGTCCACGGGCAGGTCCATGGACATGGACATTCTTCTTGCGGCCGGGTTGCTCTCCACATGTTGGACATTAGTTGACAGTGATGCATGTTGAGCCTTCATAAGATGGCTTGATGAATGTGATGATGGTATGGTATGCTGTTTCATAGCATTTACAAACTAACATAACCAAACATGTACTTCACACCAGAACAGTATCCCAGGCACACACTACATGCAGTTTATTTCCCAGGAGGATGCAATACTTGAATCTGCATGCAGTTCACTGACTCTCAGCAGCAAAATGGGAACAATATTTTCACAAAGCACAGTAATAATAATTGTGAACAAAGTCACATTTGAAACAGTACAGAATATATATATATCTACAGGTTTTTAATTGTATGGGTTGGCCAGAGTGAGCAGATAGGCACATCTTCTATGGTGACTGTTCTCGAAGTGCTGCAATAGATTAGGAAGGTGGGTTGATGTAAGTTGCTGCATGTTGCACTGCTAGGGGGTTTGTATTGGATGCACAGCTATGATGCATTAGCTTGGATGCTGTTGTTAAGCCTCTGCCATTCTTCCAGATCCTATGAACCATTAACCAGTGCCTGAAAGAGACACTGACTGCTCACCAGAGTCAATCTCATGGGCCAGTTCTACATCTCCAGGACATCCAGTCGTGTTAGGAAACTCATCCAACTCTATCCCAGCTGACCCAGCCTCTTCAGGTGACAGCTGGCCTTCCTGATCAGCCACATTGTCCTCCAAATTCTCAGCATTAAAATCCTCCTGGCTCAAGTGAGGGTTCCCAAACTCAGCCACTATAGCATTGTGAACACTTTGTCTGGCTGCATGGAAGCTGGTCAATGAAAGAGAGGGTAAAGAGGGGCTGTTAAGTCGACTGTGTCTCTCTTTCAGAGTTAGGTGAAAGCGGCAGATGATAATTATTGACAAGCTGGTTATGCCCTGTTAGTACAATCATGTCTGTCTTCTTAAATTGGTGAGAAGATACCTGTTCTGAAGGTAGCCTAAGATGCAATGAAGGCTTGGCTTTATGTCATAGAGCAGCTGAAGTCAGCCATTCTTGTTATTGGATTCTAGAGGGGTATTTCCTAGGGGCATGCATCATCATCAATGGATTATCCTCCTAGGGGCATACACCATCATCAATGGATTATCCACCTAGGGGCACACAGCATCATCATTGACATCATTAGTGATGTATGCACTCCTAATCCAATGTTCCATAGGGGTTTACCCCTGTTCACCACTGTATAAGTAGCTAGGACTTTAGCTACAACAAATCATTGGTTTCAGCCCATTCACTCACACTGTTGAGTCCAGTTGAGTGAGTTAACAGTGTCCTCACTATCAGTCTCAAGTTCTTTTCCCTACATCTCCTGCACTCGAGTTAATGTGCAGACTCCTCCCGGTCCTTCCCATCATGGCAAGGCAATGAAATAACGAAATAACAATTCTTTCATCATGATCAACGTATTACATACCCTCAATACCTGGAATGTAAAAGGAGAATGAGTAAGCCCTCAAAGCTCAATGGCTTTATAAGTAACAATACCTCAGTTGTGACAGCATTAGCCACAGTAATTGTTAGCACAAATCTAAATATGAATCAACATATGCAATATCATAGGAATATGTTCAATACCCATATCTGGCAAAGCCTTGCTTGTAGATTAGTGATATGTTCATATATATAAGCAATATGTTGTATGCCCACCTTGGTAAATCACCAGAGTAATGAGAGATTTCTTATCCCAAATCTCACCTTTCCACCAAGGCCTCATGGTTTGAATTGAGCTCAGAATTGTTGCTATCACAACTCCAGTGTCAAAAAGGATTACAGTAACACTATCGATGATGCCAACTGTCAAAGGTATTCAGAGACAGATCAGGCAAATACTGGTCCCTAGATCTTACGCCTGAAGAATTTGTTAGTGTTACTCTAAGCAGAAATTCCTAGTCAGTACTGACAAAGTCAATATATTCGACTGTGAACTGGTAATATTGCAGTTTTCCAAAACAGACTGGTTGTAAGGACCCGGCCTTTGGCCGGCTACTTACCGGTAGAACCTTCTTCCGAGCCCGAGCCTTGTGATATTCATGCCCGAGTACATATGATACTTATCCGTGCCCGAGCCCGATCCCGAGCTTGAACTCATATCCGACCTTGATCCCATGCCCGTATCCCCTTAGTTACTGATTCCGCTCCATCACGCATCATTCGTATATTACCTCGCCCTGACCTCGGTCTCCTGACCCCGCCCTGACCTCCACTAATCCGTTCGCCCCTGACTTGCACCTCGTCCGTATATAACCCCCTTGTATGCATTCCTACTCCTCAGTCTGAAAATCAACTATCGAGTCCCAATTTCCCTAGCTAGTTTCTACGCCTCGCCTCTTAAGCCAGAACCTCGCCTCTTATTCGTTTACCTCCGAAATTGGGACTCGTGCGTAGGGTCGGCGCAGCACATAAGCTGAAGCCAAGTCCCTCTCCGACTTCCCCATCCAAACCTCGCCCCGTAACCTCGGACCTTGCCTCGGGTTTCGTTCCCGACCTCGGCCAACCTTACGACGGATCGTAACGTAACAGTATTTTCAGACTGCTTACACCCTACGTATCCCTTTTTTCACGATGTCCATGATAACTCGTTCTCGCACCCTTCGGGGTATCTCAGAACAGCGACGTTTCTCGGAAGCCCCCGATGACTCACCCCCGTCCCCGGGGATACCCCTCGCAGACCCCGCCGAGCCTAGTAACAAAGGCAAAGGTAGGGCTAACCTCGGTGACCCTTCAGGTGATCCAGGTGATGGCTCTAGAAGTTCTGACAACGATCGGGACCTCCCCAACCTTCCGCCCGAGGACCTCGGTGACCTCGAGGACAACGAGCTTATGCGTCGAGTGTTCATCAAACTCGCGAAACCTCGCGAATCCGAAGCACGAGCCAAGGTCAAGGAACCGGATAGTTATGACGGTACTGACCAAGCCAAGCTTCGCACTTTCTTCCTTCAATGTGTACTCAACTTCAGAGATCGCCCCACCGCGTTCAAGACTGGGGCCTCAAAGGTGCAGTATGCTATTTCTTACCTGTCCGGCTCGGCTCTGCAATATTTCGAGCCGGCGATCCTCGGCGAAGTCCAA
Organism: Gautieria morchelliformis; assembly: GCA_015179125.1. NCBI lineage: Eukaryota > Fungi > Basidiomycota > Agaricomycetes > Gomphales > Gomphaceae > Gautieria > Gautieria morchelliformis. The sequence goes on along the minus strand of WHVA01000015.1, from coordinate 394,858 downwards.
CCCGAGCCAGATTGGCTCGAGGACTGGGACAGCTTCAAGGCCGAGCTCGAGCTTAACTTCGGCCCATACGACAACGCGGCCCAAGCCGAGATTGACCTCGAGAAGATCGTTATGAAAGAGCACCACAAGGCCGCGCGATTCTTTATCGACTTCACCCGAGCTTCGACTCGGACTCAGTGGAACGACGCGGCCCTCCGACACTTTGCCTACAAGGGCTTGGCCAAACGGATCAAGGACGACTTACTTCACTTCCCTCGATTCCGCAGCCTCGCCGAGCTTAGGAACTTCGCGCTGGAATGCGATAGCCGTTACTGGGAGCGAAAGGAATACGACGCCATGATCAATGGTCGTAGCTCCCAGCCTGCACGCACCACTAATCAGTCCAGAGCAATGCCACTAACAACCACCAGTCTTCCAGGGTTCCAATAACAATAAGAACCGCAACAAGACTAACAACAGCGGCAAGGGTTCCAACAACAACAACTCTTCGAACAACAAGAGCCAGCCCGACATTTCGAGCAAACTCGGGAAGGATGGCAAACTGCTTCCCGAGGAGCGCCAACGTCGGGTCGACCAAGGACTTTGTCTGCTTTGCGGCACCAAAGGTCACGTCGTCAAGGACTGCCCGAAGAACAAGTCTACCAATAGTAGCGGTTCTAAAGGTCGGGCAACGAAGACCCCTAACGAGGGGACTTCAGCCTCCATTACGGAGGTGAAAAAATAGGTAGCAACCTCGGAACCACACGATCCGAGGATTGCGGTAACCTCACCCGTGTGCTCAGACTCAGCGCCGCTTCTCATTCATTGTCCAAAGATTCCCTTAATGTAGATCTAACCTCGCCTTCGCTGCCCAACGTCGCTTTTGTTGCATTAGTTGACTGCGGGTCCTCAGACTGTTTTATTGAATCCAGATTTGTCCAGAAGTACTCCATGCCTGCTTATCCTGTCTCTCCTATACCCTTGAAACTATTTGACGGTAGTACTAACACTACCATTACCCAAGCTCTAGACCTCTGCATTTGCTTTCCGACCGGCGAACAACAATGGGTTACCTTCTACGTAACCTCGCTCGACTCAAGTTGCTCGATGGTACTTGGCCACAACTGGCTCACCCGCTACAATCCGTCGATTGACTGGGTATTGGGCAGTATTACTTTCAAGACCATCGACCTAACAACGACTCCAGCGACCCCGGCGACGTCAGCCCGCTCAGCTTCGGCTACGACTTCGACCTCGCCTACGGCATCTTCGCCCCCGCCTCCGACCTCGCTTCCGAAGTTGCAAGCACCCCTCGTTTCCCTAATCAATGCACCCGCTTTCATGCGCGCATCTAGATTGGAAGGGTCCGAAGTGTTTCAGCTCAATTTGGCTTCGCCTGAGCTCCTCGCCAGAGGGGCAACATCGGGAGGAAGCTCTTCCGAGCTTCCTGAGAACGTTAAGAAACATGTTCCCGAAGTATATCACGAATTTGCAGATGTGTTCAGCAAAGCACGCGCTGACACTCTAGCTCCCCACCGACCTCACGATATCAAAATCAACCTCGAAGAAGGGACCTCGCCACCTATCGGTCCCATCTACTCTCTCTCAGCTTCCGAACTCAAAGCACTTCGCGAGTTCATCGACGAGCATTTAAACATCGGTTTCATCCGACCTTCACGCTCGCCTCATGGTGCACCGGTATTGTTCGTTCGCAAAAAAGATGGCTCACTTCGGTTGTGTGTCGACTTCCGAGGTTTGAACAAAATCTCAAAAAAAGATCGGTATCCATTGCCATTGATTGCTGACTTACTTGATGCTCCAAAGAATGCTCGCATCTATACGAAAATTGACCTTCGTCACGCTTACCACCTCGTACGGGTGGCCGAGGGTGACGAATGGAAACCGCCTTCAGGACTCGCTATGGGTCTTTGAATGGTTGGTTATGCCATTTGGTCTCACTAATGGCCCTGCTGCCTTCCAGAGATTCATGAACGAGGTGTTCGCCGACCTTTTGGACGTTTGTGTGGTGGTATACTTGGATGACATTCTAATCTACTCCAGTGACCCCTCCAAACATGTTGAACATGTCAAGGAAGTCTTGCGACGACTACGACTCAACAACCTCTTCGCCAAAGAAGACAAATGCGAGTTCCATCGCGACTCGGTTGAATTCCTCGGCTACATACTCTCTCCCGAGGGCCTCACTATGGCAGATGACAAGTAAAGGTCATTCAAGACTGGCCTGAACCTCGCAAAGTTCGCGACATCCAATCCTTCCTCGGCTTCGCCAACTTCTACCGACGTTTCATTCACAACTACTCCGACATCACCATTCCTCTCACCCGACTTACCCGCAAGGGTACCCCTTGGAATTTTTCCGAGGATTGTCGACGGGCTTTCAACCTGTTGAAGAGGGCGTTCACTACCGCCCCTATCCTTACTCACTGGATTCCTGACCTTCCACTGATCGTAGAGACTGATGCATCAGATTATGCCTTAGCGGCAATCTTATCACTACGAACCTCGGAAGGCGAACTTCATCCCGTCGCTTTCCACTCCCGCACATTCACCTCTACCGAGCTCAACTACGATGTTCACGACAAGGAGCTCCTCGCCATTTTTGAAGCCTTTCAACGCTGGCGACACTACCTAGAGGGCTCAGGCGAACCAGTTGACGTTATCACCGATCACAAGAACCTCGAATACTTTTCAACTACGAAGCTCTTGACCCGTCGACAAGCTCGGTGGTCGGAATACCTTTCCCAGTTCAACCTCGCCATACGCTTCCGACCAGGTCGCCTCGGAACGAAGCCTGACTCTCTCACTAGACGATGGGACGTCTACCTTAAAGAGGGGAATAGCGACTATGCCACCATAAACCCGCAGAACCTACGGCCAGTGTTTACTCAGCACCAGCTGGCATCGTCCCTTAGAGCTACTAACCTCGCTCCCATCGTACTCCGAGCCGCTTCACTGCTTGATACCGAGCAGATCCGAGCTGACATACTAGCGAACCTCCCCTCGGACCCCATAGCCAAGTCGCACCTCGGCTTGGTTAATGACCCGAGGTGGACCACAGACCCCGAGGGTTTCTCAACTTGACAACCGAACCTATGTTCCAGGGGCCCAAGACCTTCGACTTCGCATCCTGCAATACAAGCACGATCACATCCTCTCGGGACACTTCGGGGTCAACAAGACCTTGGAGCTGATCCGACGAGACTATACTTGGCCGGGATTAGATCCTTTGTCAAGGATTATTGCAAGACGTGTACCACTTGTATGCGAAGCAAGCCACAACGTCACAAACCCTATGGTCTCCTCAAGCAACTTCCTGTTCCCGAGAAACCTTGGAATTCCATCTCTATGGATTTCATTGAGCAACTCCCCCCTTCATCCGAGTTCACCTCCATCCTAGTGATTGTTGACCGCTTCACTAAGCAGGTTATCTTCATTCCAACCACAGACAAGATAACCTCGCAAGAGCTCGCTCACCTCTTCGTCTTCATGTCTTTTCAAAGCATGGAGTCCCTCGCACGTCACCTCGGACAGGGGTTCCGAGTTTGTCTCGCATTTCTGGCGTTCTCTAGGGAAAGCCTTGGACATGCGGTTGCATTTCACCTCGGGATATCATCCCGAGGGTGACGGTCAGACCGAGCGTGCTAACCAAACTTTGGAACAGTACCTCAGGATCTATTGCAACTATCAGCAGTCCAATTGGGCTTCGCTCCTTCCCCTAGCCGAGTTCGCCTACAACAACGCGCCTAGCGCAACCACCGGCGTCTCCCCATTCTTTGCCAATAAAGGCTACCATCCGAACCTCGCAGTTCACCCCGAGCGCGACCTCGCCTCGGCACGAGCCCGAGACTTCGTGGTTGACCTGGACGAGCTTCACCAAGAACTTCGCCACGCCATCCTCGAGGCTCAGAAAACTTACCAAGCCTCGGCCGATGTTCGTCGCAAGCCCGCTCCTGATTTCCAAGTAGGATCCCTCGCCTTTGTGAAGGCACAGTACTTTCGAACAACTCGGCCTACCAAGAAGCTCGCCGAGAAGTTCTTGGGTCCTTTTGAAATCATTTCCCGAGCGGGTACTCACTCCTTCACCCTTCGACTTCCAGAACACATGCATTCAGTCCATCCGGTCTTCCACGTATCTATGCTCGAACCAGCCTCGCCCAACACCATACCAAACCGAGTTCAGCCGCCTCCGCCCCCAGTCGTTATCGACGGCGAACCCGAGTTCGAGGTTTCCGAAATCCTCGACTCGAAGATCGATAATAGACGCAAGAGCTGCAAATTACTCTACCTTGTTAGGTGGACTGGTTACGAAGGTACCGACGAAGAAACCTCGTGGATCCTCGCTTCCGAGCTTGATCATGCCTCGGAGCTGGTCACGGATTTCCATGACTCTTACCCGGGCAAGCCCGGCCCTTTGACTGCTCTATGATCATTTTCCTTTGTTAACCCCCATGACCCCAGTAGTTAGATAAAAAAAAAAAAAAAAAAAAAAAAAAACCCTCGCAATCGAACAACAAAAAATCGATAAAAAACCAAGAAAAGCCTATTATTCCATTTACTAGTTCACTCCACCATCCTCATATCCTCTCCCTCGCTCCCCTCGCTACCCTCACCTGACTCCTCCTCATTACTACTACTACTTCGCTCCACCAGACCCCCATGTCCCCCATGATCTGCCAAGTCCCTCGCCCCCTGCATCCGCTTCAAATAATTCCGCCTCCTCCTTATCCTCATGAACTCCACATCCGCCCTGTTCATCCTGTCATTCCAGCCCTAAACTCCCCTAGCAACTCGCACACCCTCTCCCCAACCTCGCCAACCTTCTGTCCCACATCCCTCACCGCCGCTATCAACTCCCTCATCTCCGCACTTCGCTCCGATCTTTTCGTCTTCTTGTCCTTTTTCGCCCTCCGACCTCCAACCTCGGTTTCCTCCCCCTCAGTCTGCCTCGCTTCCCCGACCTCTGTCTCCTCACGCTGCCTCACTTCCCCAGTCTCCTTACCCTTCTCCTCGCTCAACCTCGCTTCCATCCGCTCTACCCTTGTCTCGAGGTTCCTCTCGACCCAATCACTCGAGTCGTCGTCCTCTGCAACTTCGTCCTGAACCTTGGCCTCTTTCCTCGGCCTTGGTCGCGAGCTGCCACTCGCGAGGTCCCCCGTCGGCGAGCTTGTACCCGTATAGGGACAAGTCGGTCGGGTGGTAGGAGAATAACATGCGCTTATACTAGACGAATCAGCAGCGTCCATGATTAGACAACTACGGTACTCACCTTCTTTCCACTCGGTCCTTCCTGCCACGGCTGCCGCATGTCGATGGCCCCGTCTCATCAATTGGCAATGTGCCAACCTCGGGTCGATCCTCGGGCGTAACCTCGCCCGAGGCTCCGTTCTCCTCAGACAACAAAGTCTGGTCGAACGCGTTGTTCACGCTGTTCTCGTCGACGGCTGAGCTGAAGAGGGCTTGAGGGCGCACCATATTAGTTGGCAATGGGGTTCGCTGCCTTCCTACCCACCCTTTTATCCAACCTCGGCTACGATTTAAGCTTCGCCTTTCCGGCTACTTAACATCGGACCGAGATCTAGATTCAAGGATAGGCGAACCCTGTTCACATTACGGCCTCGAGGGTCTCGGCCATGAGGGGGGAATACTGTAAGGACCCGGCCTTTGGCCGGCTACTTACCGGTAGAACCTTCTTCCGAGCCCGAGCCTTGTGATATTCATGCCCGAGTACATATGATACTTATCCGTGCCCGAGCCCGATCCCGAGCTTGAACTCATATCCGACCTTGATCCCATGCCCGTATCCCCCTTAGTTACTGATTCCGCTCCATCACGCATCATTCGTATATTACCTCGCCCTGACCTCGGTCTCCTGACCTCGCCCTGACCTCCACTAATCTGTTCGCCCCTGACTTGCACCTCGTCCGTATATAACCCCCTTGTATGCATTCCTACTCCTCAGTCTGAAAATCAACTATCGTGTCCCTTCGATCCCTAGCTAGTTTCTACGCCTCGCCTCTTAAGCTAGAACCTCGCCTCTTATTCGTTTACCTCCGAAGTTGGGACTCGTGCGTAGGGTCGGCGCAGCACATAAGCTGAAGCCAAGTCCCTCTCCGACTTCCCCATCCAAACCTCGCCCTGTAACCTCGGACCTTGACTCGGGTTTCGTCCCCGACCTCGGTCAACCTTACGACGGATCGTATCGTAACAGTCGCTTATGATTGACGATAAAGAGGGGAAGGTTTCGGAGGTCATCAGCAATAGACACTGCCAGCTAGATTGCAGGACGGGGGCTGATATTGAGACTTGTCCATATGTGGTCGGCGTCGCGGCTGGGTGTGAGCTCTTAATCTCTGCTGTATGACATTGGCTCCGATGGATCCTGGCAGGGCAAGCTGTGGGACAGCCGTTGTAGGGATACCATAATAACCGGCCTGTAATAACCTGTTACGATACGATCCGTCGTAAGGTTGACCGAGGTCGGGGACGAAACCCGAGTCAAGGTCCGAGGTTACAGGGCGAGGTTTGGATGGGGAAGTCGGAGAGGGACTTGGCTTCAGCTTATGTGCTGCGCCGACCCTACGCACGAGTCCCAACTTCGGAGGTAAACGAATAAGAGGCGAGGTTCTAGCTTAAGAGGCGAGGCGTAGAAACTAGCTAGGGATCGAAGGGACACGATAGTTGATTTTTCAGACTGAGGAGTAGGAATGCATACAAGGGGGTTATATACGGATGAGGTGCAAGTCAGGGGCGAACAGATTAGTGGAGGTCAGGGCGAGGTCAGGAGACCGAGGTCAGGGCGAGGTAATATACGAATGATGCGTGATGGAGCGGAATCAGTAACTAAGGGGGATACGGGCATGGGATCAAGGTCGGATATGAGTTCAAGCTCGGGATCGGGCTCGGGCACGGATAAGTATCATATGTACTCGGGCATGAATATCACAAGGCTCGGGCTCGGAAGAAGGTTCTACCGGTAAGTAGCCGGCCAAAGGCCGGGTCCTTACAGCGACCCAGCTGGCTCGGTAGCCTGTTCGGGATACAAACATCTCGCCTCACCTTTGCCAGCATGCTATACCCTATGGTCATTGTGTGCGCCATCATGATCATCCACCACTCTACGGCATTTTCACCTCGTCTTGGACCCTGTATCGTTGATATATATCTCCTGTTATGTTCCACCTTGGGTTCTGAGATCAGGGTATTGCATCACAAGGTTCATGATATACTTATGCTTGCATAACCTTATCCAATTCCATCAAAAGTTATTCCGATATTCGATACCGGCAGAACCCTTGCTGTGGAAATGCTTACTGTACGCTGGGGAAGTGGCAAAGAGGAGTAAGTACTAATGTATACTATGAATAAGACAAGGAAACGGCAACGGTCCTACTAGTATAAGTGCCAGCTTTCCAGTAGAGCCCTTGCAGGGGAAAGTCTTAAATCCCCACCCCGACGCGACGGTTCGGACTCTGACGCACACGCTCACGTAAGTTCTCCACATCACAATGAAGTTTATTTATAAAGAAAAACATAATATAATGGCAATAAAATGCCTCAGAAACATTCTGAAAGATTAAAACATGTTGAATTTATTGTAACTATAAGTGTCTCATGTATGAATATATAATGTTTAAAGGGTACTTTGTGGTATTAAGTTGGCTTAGTGCAGTGGTTGAATTGTTAACCCTGTGTCAGGCTGGGCGTGGGTTCGAGCTCTGCTCAGTGCAGATGTTTTCTTGGCACTTGCATTTATTTTTGTAAATGGTTCACTGGCCCTATTGGCTTTTTCTCTACTTTCTTTCTATACCTCAATGTGGCATTTTAATTGTTGGTACATGAAATTCACGGTACACATATACTATTTTGGATGCACGAACGAGGCTTTAGCGTGCCGACCTGAACCGACCCGGTTTGGGGGACCCCCCGAACGTAGCGAGGGAGGGGAGGGTTGGTGAATGGTCGGTCCTCTTCGTGCGCCCTGGAGAAACAGTAAAATTTATGCTCAACAATTTTTTTAATCTCTTAATTGGTATTTTTCTATTTACTCATGTACATGAAGCCTTGTGGGTGGTGAGAGGGAGGCTTTAAAGGATTTGTCCGCGGAGTGGTTGGGATTAATTCTTGGACCGACACAAACCACGCTGGAATCAATACTACTCGTACCATCGCAGACATTGCGATTCCCGAGAGGGGTATATTCAAGATTTCGAAAACACTTTGTGACCAACGTTGCGTTCGCGGATGAGCAATGCGTGTGTATCTTTTGGTCAAGAAGGGTGCGTTTTGACGTTTAGAGATCTGGGCCAGTAGTTAACAATTGGGTTTGAAGATGCAACCGCCACCGATGGTTCTCCCACTAAACCTTCGTCCACTCACCGGTATAACTTATGAAGTCACCAACCCCCGCGTTCTCAGCCTGGAAAAGAGACTGACAGTCGAGAACCCTTGAGGTTGAAGGGAGGCATATCTTTTCTCTTGCCGGACACTGTCATTCTGAAAGATTCATGGCCCTTGAAAACCCATAACGAAGAAGGCACAATGTTTGGAGCGTTATCGGGCGGATTTGGACTGCCAGACATCCTTGTCTCATACCCTGTCGAGGACGGAATGGATAAGCTCATACCTGATGATGCAACGTATTGGCCCGTGTGTGCGCCAGAGCCATACGCCGGGGTTAGGCCTGACGAACGAATACATATGCGATCTGTTTTTGAGACCCGAGGGATGTCACTGCGAGCTGCACAAAGTTCTCAATTGCTCGTGCGTTGCATAGTGCACACCATGTTGGGTATGTGAACGAAGAGGGCATCGGACATGATTTACCTATAATGGTGATCGACAGGGCATTTTGGGCTGTTTAAGAACGGCTGGTTGCACCGCGATGTAAGCGTCGGGAACGTCATGCTGATGGATGAGGCTGAGCGGCCGCCTGTGGCAGAGTACATACCGTCTTTCACATCAGTCCTTTCGTTTTTTTATGTTTGCTTCAGTTTTGCCGTGACTCGAGAAGTTACTAGATGTGTGGGATTCATATGCGATGGGGACCAGGCGATTCATTGGATGGATCAGAAGCGGGAATTAGCAAAGCATCACTCGGTGGGTCTTTAGTTGCTGTGTGCGGCTTGTGATTTACATGGTTCTAGGGTACGCTGCCTTTCATGTCTCAGGCGCTGATTGTTGCTTGGGACTCTGGAACGCAAGTTGTGCACCAAGTAATTGATGACCTGGAGTCGTTTATATGGGTTTTATTTTGGTCGATTCTGGAGATTCTGGAGACCAAGGGGGCACTCGGGAGACTAGAACAGAATTACCGTCAAACGATGCTCTCCGACGAGTTACCTGTGTTACAAGCTAGGGGAAGTTTCCTTGATAGGTTAAAGCAACAGGATGCCGTGAAAAACTTCTCCATGGGCTTCAAGCCATTCTCCGAACTCTTGATTCAATGGTTAACGCTTTCTCGGGAGACTGCTCTGGAATGGCTGACACCAGACTTCGTTAAGGTGAATGCCGATGAGTACACTTTACAGGCCACCAAGCCATACAGGCAGTATGTAATGATTGGGCTTGAATCTCTTTCAGACCTGCCAGAGAGTTGGGATTATGTTAATGAGGGGGAAATGACAGGTGAAGAGAGAGTCGAGGAGGAGGAAATGAAGTGAAGAGAGAGGATGAGCTGGGAAAGACCGCATGTAACGCATATAATATTACGAGATCCTGTAGCCACTGTAGGAATTATCACAATACTACGATACTCGACGCACGTAATTGGCCAATGAGTACTTTTTGCACTACTAAGTGTTGTTTACCAATATCATCCATCACATTGCAGATAATTTTCAACATTCTGACAACAAAAAAATTACATTACAGTAGTACAACTGCACTACAGATAGCCACAGTCCTTCATCCACCCTCGCGCATGTCTGCGTGTAATCCGATCCAGTGCCTCATAGAGAAACATGAATAGCTCAGCCCTCTCCTTACTTGCAACACATGCACGGAACTCGGCACCATGACGTCTGAGGTGAGCTTTGATGAAGGAGAATGATTCTTCGATCGGGTTGAGATCGGGCGAGTACGGCGGAAGATGCATCAGTTTTATTCCTCTGCAAATGCAAGATTAGACACTAGTGAAAACAGTTTATAATGGTAAAAACCTTTGGGCACATAAGAGTGAGACCTCAGGTATGTGGTGAATGGCGCAGTTATCCATAACAAGAAAGCTCTGTGGTGCCGGGTAAGGGTTCATTACCTCTAAAAGGCCCTTCAGAAACCCAAGGAACTCTGGACCGTCGTATGCCCCTAATTTGATATGGCTATAGATGATTCCATCTTGTGAGAGCGCCGGAAGGATTGAAAATCTGAGTGGATATTAGCGATACAATAATGGAGGCCCGTGCACAAATCGTTACCTTTCGCCCTTTTGGAAACGTGCTCGCACTCGAGGCCTACATCCCTTGTAAGCCCATCCCATTAGTCTATACGTTGTGCGAAGGTCAATTGCGCTTTCATCTGTGAAAACCAAATGGTCCGGTGGTTCACTACCAATACGAAACTGGAAAGCAGTCCGCAAGGCTTCACAGTGCTCTGCAGCTGCCCATGAAACCTGGGTTGGAGACAAATATAAAGGTTGTCATTCTTCGAGGATTTAATGACTCACTTTCTTTCTTTGCAAGCCAAGATATCGAAGCGTCCTCCAGACAGTTAATATACTTACTAAAATACCATGCTGCACCTCTAGCTCTTCGACAAGCTCATTGAGGTAAAGATCGGGTGAGCGTTCAAGAAGCGCAAGAAGAAACTGTTATAAAATAAAATAAGCTACAGCTAAACACAGACATGAATTACTTACTTCACTCTGAGCTGAGGTCATTTTTGACCCATGAGATAGCCGCTTTGGCTCTGCCACGACGTCTCCAACATCCCGCCAGAGTTTGATTGTGCGTTGAACTACACGTAGTGACATATCCAGGTCAATTGCAATATCGGTTGATTTCTTGTTGAGCTTGAATTTTTGGTGTATAACGCGATCCCGCAGATCCTTGCTGTACATGTGACGAACAGGTTTAGGGTTGCCAGGGCGAGGCATATGAGCGATGGTGTGGGTAGTACATACAAGGAGAACGGAAGTTCCTGAAACACACACCCTGACCAAGAATTCTATGACATGAATCGTGCGACAGCATTTGCACCCTTACTCCCAATGCTGAACCCCAACTCAAGCGTAATTTTCAGGTGTCTAATGGCCACTATCCCATTTTTATTGGTGAGTTTGCTACTTATGCTTACTTTACATCCTCGCTGAAAGGGCTGTCACGCGTCCCAACTACAAGTCCACCATTGTGACTTGAAGCGCCCCTTCTACTCGTACAAGCACAAGCAGTTCCTTCCTGTCGTCCACCCGCACCCCAACCAACTGCGGCTCCATCACTCCTACCATCAACACCCTCACGATGACCACCGCCACGTCCCACGCCTCCACGCGCTACCGCAACACCAACCGCGGCGACGCCCTCGCACGCCTCGAGGGCCGCCAGCCCAGTCGTGTCACATCCACGCTCCCGTCCCTCTACTGGCTGCCGTTTGGGCCGGTATCCCCCATGTCCCCTGCGTGGAGTCCCCTGGGTGTCAAGGTGTGTTGACGCCCCCGCACCCTGCTAACTGTATGCCCAGTCTCCTCACGATGAGCTCCGTGTCGTCCATGCTGCAATCGCACCCGCACCTGCACCCGTACCTGCACCCGCACCCGCACCCGCACCTGCACCCACCACCGCCTGCTCTCCCACCACCCTGTCCTCCTATACCAGCTCGCCCACCCCAGCACCTCCACGCCCCTCACCCCACCACATACGTGTGCGCCCCCGCGGTTTCCAAGCTCAAGAACGTGTCAGGATCGGCGAAGTTGCCTTATGGTGCATTGGGACTCGGTGCGGAAGGGATCAAAGATTTCGGGGCTTATGCTACACAGGAGGAAATCCGACATCGAGAATGAACGCCTACCGTCAGATCTCACTGATCCAATGTCAGAAGAAGCTAAGCCCTTCCTCTCCAATCCTATGACACCCTCTTCTGGAGATTCTCCTGTAGTGGGTTCTCACCATTAGTACAAAGTAGCAAACAAAATTAAAACCTGCATTGAACTACATACAGTAAGCTAAGCTTGACATTGTTTCCCCCTCAGCACCCAAAATGCAAAATAAAAAATGCTTGTTTTATTCGGATTTTTTAGTTCTATGCCCTAGCTATGGTCCACATAGCTTCAGATATGAAATTTCAAGCGAATCGGAGCAATATCAAGCAAGATATCGTTGTTCGAAGTTTGCGCGCTAAAACGGAAGCAAATCCGACGCGCGCCTTAGGTACTGCAAACGGGTGTAACCTATAAGTCATAATTCAGCATTACCGGCCGCACGTGCCTCCGCCCCCGCGTCGCGCGTGACGCGTGTATCATGCGGTGCGGGTGCGGTGCATTCGTGTGGTCCAACACTGCGAGCTACCCAAGGAAACCAGCGCCGTCCATATTGTGTCTGTGTCATGCTACTCGTTGTTTGTCTAGCGCTCGCCCTTGCCAACATTCTGATGTGACGGTGTGACCGCACACTCGGACGAAACCTTTCTTCGCTCAGGATCAACAGTATCCGGTTGATATCGCAATGCAAGGGAATACTGTGAAACTCGATGAAGTGCATCTGAGTAATGTTGCTTATAGTGGAACCAACGAGGTTAGCTTGTTATCGGTGTTCCTAGGGAGCTGACATTATGATTCACAACAGCGGATGACTACAAAAGCAGGCCAGAAGGCCAATATATTCTCCCTGTCGTCATTCTAATAATATCGCACTAAGTTAAAACTGAGACCTCGTCTCACCGCGCGATACCCTCAGTCGAGGGCCACCGGGAACAGCTCTACATCACCACATAGCTGATACACCGAATGCACAATGTCACGCATGGCATGTCGTTGTGCCCCACATCTTAACCCAATAGTCTTCACCCTCTGTCGACCTCTTCCACTATAAGTATGCAGGAAGCCGAATTAGGAGTTTTCTTGTGCTTCCATATCCAAGAATACTGCCACGATGAGATAATGCCTCTACTCAGACTATCTAGCATCGCCATAGCTGTATACAATCAAACCTCGTGCACACTCAGGGATTTGAACTGGCAATTTTATGTCGTAATCCCTTCTGCTTCTTCATGGTCATCTTTTCCCACGCACATATATGTCACACTGAAAGGATGGCGATACGGAACGATGCCATCGATACTAGATAGGTCATCTTCGTCATATGAGGTGAGCTTGTGGCGGTTTGCTTTCATTGACATTCTACTGACGCTCACTCTGGATTGCCAATGAATGAGGACCAATTACATGCCGTTCGACATCAAATTGCTTGAAAGGATCTCTAAACCTCCTCCGAACCACTTCCAGCCCATGCTGGATGTAGTGAACAATCTGACGAGAATATTCAGGCGGCTAACTATATCTGATGTTTCTACGTGTCATTACTAACTTTAACTCTTTTTCATATGGTGTTCTTCTATCAGACCCATCCGGATTGCAAATTGTGCCATGCTTCAGCGATGCTGTGAATATCTGTTGATCTGGAAGCACCGATAGAGCCAGGATCTTATATATACACGCGCGGTCTGCTACTCTAACCCCACATCTCTACGCAAAACTTAGGCCCTCGTCTGCATCCCAAATTCTCTTTCTTATATCATGTCAGAGGCGGACCCTTCGGCTGTCATCCAGGCGCTATCAGACATGTACGTGGTTACTACATTGAGTAAGATGAAGAAGAACTTACCTGAACTAGCTTTGCGGGCAACTGTGCCACCTTCGCAGCTCTTGGTATGCGTACATGTCCCGTCTAATTCCACAATTTACATAGCTACTTCCACAGCGCTGCTTATCTTCGACACTCTTCTCACGCTACCATCTGAAGTCAAGTACATTTGGTGCAAGAACGTCAAAATTGGAACCATTCTCTATTTATTCGCTCGTTACCTGCCTTTGGTTTTGTTTCTTATTGCTATATATATCAGTCTATCTAACATATCCCTCGAGGTGATTACCAAGGTTCTCATGTGTAACAACCCTACTGATATGAATGAGGATCTAGTATGACTTTCATTACTTATGAAGAAGCAACATAGTGACTCAAATGTCTGAAGGAAATGTAATAATATAATTCATCTGGGTAGTGCTTTCGATGTCCTTCCTCTGATTGGGGTACAAGGTGAGTAATAATACCCATATACTTTCAATTAGAATTATTAACACAATTTGCTTCTCTAGGCCTTCTGCTAGCTCGCATCTATGCTATCTCCTTTCAGAATCAAAGAGTTTTGAGTGTTCTTGGGCTGCTTATTCTTGGTGCTATTATCACTGATGTGGTATGTCCCTGTGCAGACTTTGTATAAATATCATAAATTCATTTCACTGGATATAGTACAGGTCTGTTTTGGACAACTGCAACCCCACTAGTTCACAACTTCACACATTGGATTTGTCAGTATGGACTAGCACTTTCTAGCTAGATTGATACTAAAAATTCTCCAGGTGTAAGATATAGATGCCTGGACTTGCCCAATCTGTCTCTGAATACCTTTGACAGTGGCTACCATTGGTGGTGTTGCAGTAATTGTTATTGACACTGGAGTTATGATAGTAACCATTCTGAGCTCAATCGAAACCTTGAAGCTTTGGCAGAAAGGTGGAATTTGGGATAAGAAATCTCTCATTAGTCTAGTGATTTACCAAGGTGAGTATACAACATATTGCTTATATATGTGGATATATCACTAATCTACAAGTAAGGCTTTGTCAGATATGGGTATGGAATATTGTTCCTATGATATTTCATATATCTAATCCATATTCAGATTTGTGCTTACAATTACTTTGGCTGATACAATTGCACTTAAGGTGTTCATACCTATAAACCTGTTGAGCTTTCAGAGCTTACTCTATGATATTTTATGTTTCAGGTATTAAGAGTATGTAAGAAATTGATCTTGATAATAAAAGTGGCTAATCTCATCTCCTCCATATAGCCAAGCATTGCTAGCATCTTATCCTGGCCTCAGGACAGGTATATTCTCACCAGTTTAATAAGAAAGACATGAGTGTACTAACAGTGTACATACAGCTTGTCATCAATTATCATCTGTCGGTTCCATCTAACTCTCCAAGAGAGACACAGTCAACTTCACAGCCCCTCATTACCTACTCTTTCATTCTCCACATTCAAAGCCACCAGACAAAGTATTCACAATGCCATAGTTGCTGAATTTGGAAACCCACACTTGAGCCAGGCTTTTAGTGCTGAGACCTTGGAGGAGGATGATGTGGCCATTCAGGAAATCCCGCATGAAGAGGCTGGGCCTGCTGGGATAGAGTTGGATGAATTTCCTTGGATAACTGGATGTCCTGGAGATGTGGAAATTGCACAGCCTATTGATTCCAGTGAGCAGTTAATGTTTCCTTCAGACACTGATTAGAGGCCTGGTAGGATCTGGAGAACAGTACAGGTTTGATGACAGCATCCATGCTAATGCATCATAGCTGTGATTCCAAGACAACCAATCCCCTTAGTGGTTAAGATGCAGGTTAAGATACAGCAACTTACATTCACTATTCCGTTCTCTCCATTCCAATCTATTGCAAGCACATTGCAATCAGTCACCTAGAAGTTGTGGCTATCTGGCCAACCCATACCATCAAAAATCCTACAAATATATGCTTTGGCACTTTGAATTTGACTGTGTTTGTTATTTATTATTAGTTTGCTTCATGAATGTATCACTCAGTTTTGAGAATTACATCTTGAGCAACATGCATGTTTGGGAAGTGAGCTGCATGTAGGGCATGCTGGCGCATGTGCCTGGGATGTGGATCTGGTCTGAAGGAGATGTTTGGTTATGTAGTTTGTATGTGCTATAGAACCAAATGGGACATACTATACTATCATCAACATACCCCCCAGTAATGCCAATGGGTTCAGATGAGATCTCTTTGCTTTTAATGTGCATGTGGCCCATCCTTTCTTCCCCCACCATCCAGCCCTTGATGTTTCATGGCATTGGTACCCACATTACCCACAAAGGTCAGCCAGATACGCCTCTGCCCTCATTCAAGCTTCAAGCTGTCTCTTCACCTGCTGCATCCTCCATGTCTTTGCCTGTGGCCCATGAGTCCTCAGTGTCAAGATTGGATTTGGGCATTAACATTGCATATTAGTGAATGCAGCAAATGCCTGAACAGCTTGTGCAACAAAATATGTAGTTCGGTGAATAAGGTAGAACCAGTAAAGATTATGAAGTAAAGAGTTACTTGAACAGAGTTCACCATGATCTACAGTCGAAGCTTGTGATACTTGAAAATGCAACATGCAAGACTTCACAGAAAGGTTGTCTGGCAGCAACGATCCTTTCGCCAGTGAATGTACTCCTTTGAAGACCTTCGCCAACAGCACAGACAAAGGTCTGAAGACTCAAGTAGCAAAGGTGAGGGATAGAAACTCACCAGTGGTGCCTAAGCTCTATTCTTGTAGGTGTAGTAGTCTAGAGGAGAGGGCTTAAGATGATGATCACGGTGTAATGGGTTTTTGCACAAGATAGACGTATAATAATTGAACTGCAGAATAGACATGGGAATGTAAACTAGTTATACCAAATGCTCATATGCTAACAGCAAATGGGAAAGAGGCCATTGGGAGTTGGGGTTAGATAGGGAGTGCACAGTCAGAATACAAATAGGTGAAACACATATACAATAGAACTAAGTAGACATACAAACATGAAACAGCGGGGAGAAGGGCAGATGAAGGTACTTAGGTAAGGAAAAATGCATTGAGACCTGTATATATCTTACTCTGCATGGAGTCTTGGTCTAAAGGGTTGACCCTGCGCGATCTGCAGGCAGGACATCCCACAAATGCATACTGGCCATAGAAACACCTATAGGGGCTCAAAACGGGCAGGTGATGGGGACAGTGATGAGCCATCACACTGGTTAGAGGATGTCGATCATTTTTGATAGCGTGACTGCAGGAACATGATGCAAGGAGCGAATGGTCACTCTGTGAGGGCAACTCTCCCTAGACAGCAGACCCCTGCGGTCTGGTAGAGGAGGATCCAAAGGTATGAATAAAAGCTACCTACACAACATACAATTCCCTGGTAGAGGAGGATCCAAAGAGCTAAGGACCTCCACTACCAGCATACTACCTATATAGCTCACACCCCTGATCGAAGTCAGGGACACCCACCCCACTCCTGACACACGTCCACACCTCTGTGGCTGTCTCCTACCACGTGTATCTCAGCCCACGACCTTGGGACCATTCTGGGACAATTCCTGAAGCTGAAGCTTTGGAAACTCGGCCAGATCCTCAGGAGGTGCTCAGGTCGGAACCGAAGCTAAGGCAGATGCTCACAACTTTTTATTACCTGTAGCTTCACCCATTTTATTCTCAGATTATAGAAAAGAAGAGGACCAAAGTATATGCCAATCTTATTGTTGGCCTATAAATAAATTTTCTTTTGTCCCTCCCCGAGCGGCCGCTCCGCCGACGAGAACACCTCTTTTGATTTTTATGCCTCTTCTAATTTTTTATACCCACTTCTAATATACACTATATCATTATAACTATTCATATATATTACAAATATCTACACAACTACTATTACTCCTTATGGTAGTCTAATACTCTCTCATTATAACTAGTCATACTAATACTCCTACTCATATCTATTAGAAGTATCTCTCCAAGTATCTGTTACTCTATCTTGTAGTCTAATACTCTCTCATATGACTCCTTATAAATACTACTATATATTCCTATATGTTGTTATTAATACTCTTATAGTATATATTATATACTCATATATGCTGTATTACATAACCATTATGATTATCCTCCTAAGGCTAGAAATGTCCTTAGGAGGGGGTTCCCCTGACATCACCCCCCCTTCTAGAGTGCTGCGTCCTTGAAGCATGGGTCATTATTGAATGGAAGGCTGTCAACTTGACCCTTCAAGGTGCTCCTGGGTGGGTTCGGTAACTTTGGCTGGCACATGGATGTCATCTTCAGAGTGTTAAGACTATGTGTCATACTGATGTTTGGCTCTAAACTAGAGCTTAGCCGAGGTTCAGAACAGAGGGCTTGGCTTCAACTTTGTAGGTTGTGCCCACTCAGTGTTCTGCCCTAATTTTGGGAACAGGATTTGGCTAAGCCGAAGATTGGAATCAGTATCAGGCAGATAAGTTTGGTGTACGAGGAGTTAAGTCAATATCTGAACTGAGGAACTAACATATGTTACGACCATGCCATCTAACCATCTCTGCCACCTCTGGAACACTTCCGCACCACCTCTGACTCTATTCTGCAACCTCCGCAGCCCATGACCTCAACCCCTTGTTCTTCAACACCCCAGATCGACACTATTCATCGGCCTCCCATACTC
This sequence comes from Gautieria morchelliformis, assembly GCA_015179125.1. NCBI lineage: Eukaryota > Fungi > Basidiomycota > Agaricomycetes > Gomphales > Gomphaceae > Gautieria > Gautieria morchelliformis. Next base: position 376,384 of record WHVA01000015.1, on the reverse strand, counting down.
AACCCTTATCACAGCAAAATACCATTTCTGTTTGTTCCACTATCCATTAGACTTATGCACCCCTTGTTCTTTTGCCCATTGTTCTTGACTCTACCCTGCACCCCTTTGTAGTCCCCTTGTTCTGTATTAGATACTCACTACGTTTATAATAGTTACTTCCGTTTTCCCTGGATTTTCTTAGTATTACCCAATTACTTGTTGTCTCAGCTCTTTGTATAAAACCCCCTCATGTATGCTCGTTATTCTGCAATCAGATAATCGACTTCGATATGTGAATCCCCTTGCACTGTCTCCTGTTCTTAGTACAGAAAGCCTTGCAAGTATTCTGTCTCGCTTGGTCTTATGACACTCTGTATTCCACCTCTTCCAACCTCCAACCTCCAACCTCCGACCCTTGACACTCAAGCCAAAAACAACATCCGAATCTCCTCTACCTCCACCTCATCCGATATCCGAGACTCAACTCTGAAATACCTAGGATGATAGTTCATCAGGGGTGCAACACATAAGTTGAAGCCACTGTCCTTTCCAGTTCCATTCTTGGGGATTTCTGATATGTAACAACATACAAGATTGCGGAGTTTATATGGTAATTAGGATGCAGGGTCAGGGGCATTGATGATCAGAACTAGTGGACCAGGGGAATGAAGGGACCAACATATGGGGAACTATCTAAGAAGGGAATCAGGGGTGATGGAAAGTTATGAAGAGAAACCAAAGAAAGCCAAGTGAACCCAAGGGTTCCTGAGCGAGTCCTGAAGCTGAGGCTTTGGGACCGGACTCAGGAACAGATCGTAACAGTACTTCCCCCTTATGGCTGAACCCATGAGGCCATAAGTGAGGTCCCAGAGATCACCGGGTCGGTGTCAGGGGACACCCTGTTTTCCAGTTCCGACACTGCACCACATTCTGACTCCATTTCCACTCCACTCCCAGTTCCGCTTCAATTTCCGACTCCGCTTTCAGAAATGGTTAACTTCCACCAGTTCCATTCACCTTGCCAATTCCACTCCAATCTCCAACTTCCACTCTTGGAACAGTGTTGGGAGTCAAGTGGCTCGTGTAGTAGGTGGGATCAAGGGTCAATCAAAGATCAGGGAGGTCAGGGGGATGCAGGGTTGATGGCGAGTGCTGAGTGTTGTCCCTGGCTGTGGAGCGTAGTATAATACGGGCTCGCTGACATTGGGGGTCCCTAGACATTTCTCTTCGGATTCCCCTTGTCAGCTGTGTGGTAGTGGGACCTCCACAGCCAGCTAGGGTTGCCCTTATAGCAGCAAAGTCTCTCCCTTAGAGGACCGGCGGTTGTACTGCATGTTGCATTCGCCATAGATGCGTTCAGAATCGGAGATAGCGACTCAGATCGCAACCTCTTCTGTGCACAAGGCATACAACAGCCCCTCTTCTTACATTGAGCTCCCAACCCCAGAAATCCCATCCCATACTTCTCCACCTTTGGACATGGATCCAGACGATCGCCTTCAGAATATGGAGGAGATGACACGGAACCGGATGAAGACCGACATGGTTGAAACAGCCTGACAAATGATTTTGGCTTAGTTAGATGTTCCACGAAGTGGTGGAAATTCAATGCAGGATGAGTCAGATTTTGGAAAAGCGGAAGTAGTGGAAGAGAGGATGTCCACGAAGTTGGCAAAAGTCAAACCTGCGACTCTGGCGCACTTTGATGGAGATCAGGAGAAGGGATGCACATTCTTCAACACATGCAGCATCTACTTCGCAAATTGTCAGAGACCTCTTTCCGAAAAACCAGGCTCAGATTCACTGGGCATTCTCCTTTTTCAAGTTGGACCGCACAGCCGTTTTGCAATCAAGGTGATCCAACATGAAGCAAAGGGCAAGGGCAACTACTTCCAGGACTGGGATGCCTTCGAGAAGACCATGATGATGACAAGATGATCATCATCAAATTCTGACGAGGGCTAGATCCAACACTCCAGAACCAAGTTGCACTGCTTGGGGATGGAGCTCTGGATTTTGATGACCCGGAAGGGTGGTACTGGGATGCGCAAAGGGTGTCCTGACACAGGGAAGCAAATGAGGCCTTTGTGGAGACAAACCGGAACATGACATGCAGTTCCGCTTGTCCTACTCCACCTGTGCCGAAACCTGGAACAGCATTCATTCTGACATGGAAGATATTTCCGACAGTTGCTCCACCTGCCCCTGGTAGGAAGCCCCCATCCTTTGAAGAGTGGCCCTGCCCCAATGGATGTTGACCGCATGCGCGGGAAAGGCAATCCAGCCATCACCTGCTTCCAATGCCAGCAGCCAGGCCACTATGCCCATGAGTGCCCTCAAGCTTTCGACATCCGGCTTATGACCACGGAGGAGAAACTCAAGCTCCTTCCAGAGTTCCTCACACTGGCAGACATAAGCCACTGCAGGTATATAAACATTTTCTTTTCTGAAAAACTGTTCAAAAAACTGTAAAGATTTTCCAAATAGTTTTAGTATTTTTTATGTAAAAAAACGATAATAAAATTTTGTGTTTTTATTAGAATCTGTTGAGCAAGAAAATTGTAAAAAAATTCAAAGTTTTTTTTATGGGTTTCTTTGTGTTTTCACAAAGAAACTTATAAAAACACATAGAAAACCCTGCAAGAAACTTTAAATTTTTTTTACAATTTTCTTGCTCAACAAATTCTAACAAAAACACAAAATTTTGTTAAAGTTTTTTTACATTAAAAACACTAAAAATTTTTATATGCCTCTAGTGAGAAGAGTGCCCACTCACTAAGTGCAAGTCACTGTTTGTTTACTATAACCTATGTCAACAAATAGTGAAAAAAGAGGAAATCTTGTAATAATTTGAAACTATGGCAAATGGTGAAGATGGCAAATGGTGAAGAATACTTTCTTTTTGTTTACAATTTAAAACATCAAGAAAATCTGAATAAACACAGGTGAACATTGATAAGAAATAAATTGAGACAAAATAAATCCTATTCATCGCATAAGATGCAAGAAATTATTATTTGCCTTTATTCAGATTTTCTTGATGTTTTAAATTATAAAAAAAAAACAGAAAGTATTCTTCACCATTTGACATAGTTTCAAATTATTACAAGATTTCCTCTTTTTTCACTATTTGTTGCCATCAGTTACAGTAAACAAACAGTGACTTGCACCTAGTGACTGCAGAACAAAGTTCCGAAAATGTGGAACATGGTGCGTCAGAAGTGGAAGATGCATCGGATTTTATGACATGCCACAGGTGAGATGTCTGCCCCTGCTGCCTGTACATAACCAGTTTGCCTGTCTTGAAGTAGAGAATGAGAAGCCCCCACTCCCCTCACTTCATGCAGACCCACCGGATAAAGTCACACAAAAGCTGAATCTGACATCCCATCCATTTCGCACCTGCTCTTGGGAGAGACGCCTCCCAAAGCACTATGTGGTTGCTACCACACCTGGCCCCAAGTCACTGGTCATTAAGGTGGAGATCCAGACTACGGACACGGCAGAAGTCAAATCTGGACCCGCCCTTATCGATTGCAGGGCCACTGGTCAGTTTATGGACAGGGACTACTTGGAATGGAACCGACTGACCACATGGAGGTTGCAGTGTGCAATCCCAGTGTTTAATGTGGATGGAAGCCCCAATGAGGCAGGGTCCATCATGGAGATAGTAGACACAGTTCTCCGCTACGATGGACACACGGAACGCACTTCCTTTGCAGTCACCAGCCTGGGGAAGCAAGACATCATCCTTGGGTTTACCTGGCTGCAGGAGCACAACCTGGAGATCAACTGGCAGACTCGGAAGGTGCTGATGAGTCGATGCCTGACCAAGTGTCACATGTGCCGGTCAGAAGTATGGAAGGAGCGTCAGGAGCAGCTGAAGATGGAATGGCTCATACAGACATCTTGTTTTGGCCATCATCCACTGCTTGCAGAAGAGGATTTGGAAGCGGAATTCGAACCAGCTCCCACTTCTGATTCTGATCCCGATTCCGACTCAGAGGTCATCTGACTTGGACCAGAAGACACTTTGGCGGAGGGGGAGCACTAAGGCTGAACACAAGTCCGTATCAACTTGTGAGTACTCACAAGTTGCTCCATGGGAATACTCACAGGTCAGATCCTATGGGTAATGGGTACCCAGGCCGAGATGCTTGTGCGGATCCAAGTATCTAGTTTATGTTTTATGCAGAAACCTGTGGGTAACCTGGATCCATGGCAATATTATAAACTAGATAGTCACACATACTTTTTGCTGGATAGTAGGCCGACGCCAGGTGTATTTAGACTGTACCACCGCCTGTAAATACATTCATGTAGTAACATACACGCACATTTACATCAAACGCGCATTTGGGTGTGCACACCATCCACATCCACCAGGCCAGCTCCACATTGTGGATCAGCGCCTGCACATACGGTGCATATGCACTGCCGTGCGACCTCCACATATGGCGGTGCAGGTTCACGGTACACCGCACCTACATACGGTGTACCCACACCGTACGCCACCTCCACCCACAGTCCCTCTGCACCATACGCGGCATCCACTGCATACGGCGCAGAGGGGCAGCAGTTCGCAGCCTCCACATACGATGCAGGCACACGGTATGCCATGCTTATATAGCGTGCACCTGCACCATACATGCACATATGGTGCACATGCAACACCATCCGCAGCCCCCACGTAGGGTGCAAAATCGTTCCAACTCACCATGTCCTGTGCCTTGATCTGACCCACGCACTGCCAACCAAGAAAATGAAGATCTGCAGGAAGAAAAGGTGAATTATGTGTGCAGAACTTATGCGGTTGACCAAGCATAATGTCAGTGTGATCCTCATCGTCTGAAAGCTAGCTGCAAGCAGCATCATGGTTGGGACCAGCATAATCTGACTGTGGTCGCTTGGGCAATAGCATCTCGAGGTGTTTCCAGCTACCAGTCAGTGACAAGCATCACTTTACATAAACCCACAATGTTGCGCTTACCGCTTCTCACTGAAGGCATATGAAAATTTTCTGGTCTGAAAAACTGTTCAAAAAACTGTAAAGATATTCCAAATTTTTGTAGTGTTTTTAATGTAAAAAAACTTTGACATAATTTTGTGTTTTTGTTAGAATTTGTTGAGTAAGAAAGTTGTAAAAAAGTTTAAAGTTTTTTGCAGGGTTTTTTATGTCTTTTTATAAGTTTCTTTGTGAAAACACAAAGAAACCCATAAAAAACCCTGAAAAAAACTTTGAATTTTTTTACAATTATCTTGCTCAACAAATTCTAATAAAAACACAAAATTTTATTATAGTTTTTTTTACATAAAAAACACTAAAAATATTTGGAATATCTTTACAGTTTTTTGAATGGTTTTTCAGACAAGAAAACTTTTAGATGCCTGCAGTGTCTGCATGAGACTTGACTTCCCCCACTCCATATTGACATCATCCTCTATCAATTCCTCTGTGTTCCAAATCTTCAGCAGGTATGTCTGGGAGCTCTTTCTTATGTTTGTTGAAATTAGAAATATAGTCGAATTTGGTCAAGATCTGTTCTATTAGGTTGGGTTGCTTCACTTCAGATCCTTCGTTTCTTCCAGTGGGAACATTGGCAGCAAGGCACCCTGTGGGAGGATATCCACAATGGTTATGTAATACAGCATATATGAGTATATAATATATACTATAAGAGTATTAATAACAACATATAGGAATATATAGTAGTATTTATAAGGAGTCATATGAGAGAGTATTAGACTACAAGATAGAGTAACAGATACTTGGAGAGATACTTCTAATAGATATGAGTAGGAGTATTAGTATGACTAGTTATAATGAGAGAGTATTAGACTACCATATGGAGTAATAGTAGTTGTGTAGATATTTGTAATATATATGAATAGTTATAATGATATAGTGTATATTAAATGTGGGTAGAAAAAATAAGAAGAGGCCTAAAAATCAAAAGAGGCGTTCTCGTCGGTGGAGCAGCCGCTCAGGGAGGGACAAAAGTAAAATTATTTATAGACAAACAATAAGATTGGCATATACTTTCATCCTCTTCTTTTCTATAATCTGAGAATAAAATGGGTGAAGCTACAGGTAATAAAAAGTTGTGAGCATCCGCCATGGTTGATGGCTAAGTAACATATTGGGTCCAGGCGCGCCATATTGACCACATTCCTTCATCCTCAGCATCAAACTCGTCATACCCAGTGCCACGATCTCTGTTCCAGCCAACCCCAACAGTTCCATTTCCACTGGTGAGTCCTTGGTCATGGACACCTTCCAGACTGGTTAGAAGAAGGGACCATGTCGTCTTTAAGAGACACAGAAGTGAGTTTTGTTCGGTTATCTCATTGGCTAAAAATGCGCAGGATGACGCCACTCCTGTGCATTTTCATACACAACACGCACTCCAGAATATTGCCATTCCATCACATATTAGGATGCCAGTATTTTTGACATCAGGTGTACCCTCTCCTGTCAGCTTGTTCACAAAGGGAGGGAAGTGGACAGTCTTGATCTGGATAGGCTTTACAACAATGATGATAGTGTGGATGACAGTGTGAGCAGAGATGACAGATTTTCAACCTCGCATCAAGAGGGTTGGTGAATACTCATGGCAGAGAGTCTCATTTGTTATGATAGACGCAACTATTCTATTTCAAGTTATCTATGTACAAAGAAACTAATAAAAGAAAACAAAGAAAACCGATTAAAAAGAAATAGGAACGACACTTATGACAGACATCGGCACAGACGACAGATACACGACATCACAAATAGCTATCTTATCTACAGATTAGATAAGTTGCAGGGATACAGGCGTCGACCATGTGCGGCCGATCAGAGACAGTGCGCCTATCGACTGATGGCATCGGCCATGACATCGACAGGTGCCAGGCCACAGGCACCGAGGAGGTGCGGGCACCAAATGCCGCAGAGGAACACAGACTGTGCAGGAGCACCGGATATTGTGGAGTGACTTTAGAATGTCATCCATAATACATGTACTCAATTAGCTGCCCCACAGAAGAGGCACAGAGACAGCAGCCCCATCACCAAGCCTAGCATTTATGCTAGGCAGGACAGATTTAATTTCCATTCTCTATTGAACTCCATGACACGACCAGCTGATTATTATCTTGACACCATGTGGACAGGGGCTTTGTATGCTAAAGTACAAGACTCTATTCCAAAGTTTAAATGACCCTGATACTATCCCCATCATTCTCATGATTTTATGACTATAATTAGTCACCCCTCCAGTTACAAGTAGTTTTTCGACCCATTTGCTTACTATCTCGAACACCAGTAGTTACTACTAATATAGTATAAGTAGCTACTATGAATGTATGAACGAAATCATCCAGAATCAACTGTTGTTTCATCCCCTGAAATCACTGTAGTCTTGTTTGATAGCTACAGAACTTAAATCTCAATAGTTTACTCCAATTCTTCGTTGAGAGTTTACTATTACTGCTTACTCTAGACTACCTCAAAAGCGAAGCCTTTTGATTTAGTTATTCCTTAGATTGACACCATTCTTCTATCGACACGGTCACGTGACTTTCATCCATCAGTGCCGGACACGTCTTGAGGGGCTTAGTCAGCACACAGAAGAGGGACGAATATAGCAGTCCCAACCGCTAAGCAATAGAGTTTGTTTACTAAAGGCATCATTTAACACCTTAATCTAAAATCATTTACCCCCTGGATTGGCCTTGTCCAAGTACTACATAGTACAGTGGCCTTATAATCGGTACTCACCAAAATATACATAATATTTTGTCCATAAAAGCTTCCTTTTTGTGAGGTGCCATCAGGCAAACAGACAAAAACCAAATCTGGCAATAAATTTCATGGCCCTGGCAAAAACCCGTGGGTCGGATCCACGGGTTCAGATCTACCCACGGCCAATACCTGCACAGATCTGAGTATGGGTTGCCGGGGCAGAAAAACCCATGGATCTGAGTCCGGGTGATCCGTGGGTTGACTCATGTTCAGCCTTAGGGAGTGCTTGCTGTATGTAAACCTTCTGTCAAGATTGGTTTTTAGGCGTTACATAATATCATGTATTAGTGAACACAGTGAATGCCCAAAGAGCTTGTGCAACGAAGTGTGCTGTTCGGTGAATAAGATGAACCAATAAATGTTCAGAAGGTAAGAGGGCTGCCCAAATGGAGCTCGCCCTATCTACAGTCGTAGCGAAATAGCCCATGACAATTGACGATGTAACATGCAAGGTCTCATGGAAAGGTTGTCAAGCAGTAACAATCCTTTCACCGGCAAAGGTACTCCTTTGGAGCCCTTCGCCGACAGCACCGGTAATAGTACGAAGGCTAAGGTAGTGAAGGTGAAGTATGGAAACTCACCAGTGGTGCTTAAGTCCTCCTCTTGTCGAAGATGGTAGTCTATGGAAGAGGGCTCAAGACGATGGTCACAGTGAGCTCAAGTTTTGCACAAGATAGACATATGATAATTGAACTGGGGAATATACATGTGAATGTAAACTACTTATACTGAGTCCCATCCTGAGTCAGGGTTGGATAGGGGTGCGCAGTCAGGATACAAATAGGTGAAACACATATACAATGGAAGAGGGGAGGAGTGCGAATATGAAACAATGGAGGGAGAGGACGAAGGCACCCATGTAAGAAAACACGCCTTGAGACCTGCATATTTGTTACCCTGCACAGACTCTTGGTCTGCTGGGTTGATCCCACATGATCTATGGTAGGACATCCTGTGAATGTATTCCAGCCATAGGAACACCAAAAGGGAGTTGAGTCAGGAATATGATGGGACCAGTGATGAACCATCATGCCGGGTAAAGGATGTCGATCGTGTTTGATAGCATGCCTACTTGTGAATGATGCAAGTAGCAAATGGCTGTTTGGCAAATTCGGCGAAGAGAAAATGGAGCGAACATAGAAGCGAAGAAAAGGAAGGGAACATGGAGATAACTGGATACAGGAATAAACAGGTCATGACAGTATCTCCCTCCTAGCTTCGGAGTACAATGACGCAGTGTTCAAGTGTGGGGGGAAGGGTGCAAAGACGTAATGGGTCCCCCGATGAGATCTCTGAGGCCTGGGCCCTATCTTGCTGCATGGTCTGTGCACGACTCCACCCCTGGCTTAAATGGGGTTGCGGCGTGAGGCGACGCTGTCATTTTAACCATTCGACTCCCCATGGCCTCTAACGGGTCTTCTCTCTCTTCACTCACCAAGTGAATGCAGACATCGGTGAAGGTTCATCCTGACCTTCGGATGAATTTGCCTGAGGAGGTGGAGAAATGGGTAGTCGAGGCCAAGGGAATCCAGGTAAGATAGTCTCCATATTGAGTGTTCACTAACCCCTCTGTCACAGGCTGAGCTTCGGACTGCATTGCGGGTGGAGGCATCATCGACCCTGGGTTTGAATGTCTGTTGGACATGGACAACTTGGCAAAGGAGGTGAAGGGAGTGAAGGAGTGGTTTGGAAGTTTGGCTTTTACAGTCAACCCAGTGTTCCTCGATGTCGAGATGAACCTGGTCCCTTGTCCCACAGCGTCACGACGTCCGTCCAAGGAGCCTGAGGTGGGGGGAGCGCTGCGAAGGAGCCCGAGGTCAGGGGGAGCACTGTGAAGGAGCCCGAAGGTATGTGACAAGTTTTTGCCTGCTAACCCATCTAACTCGACTTTCGGCGAAGATTCCACTCCTGTGGTTGAGCCTATCGCTGTGTCGCCTGAATCACCTCAACCATCAGCCGCAGTCCAGCCTGTGCGCACGAAACAGCAACCAATGTTCCTCTTGTCAGAAGAGGAAGCGGAGGACGCTCCAACGCTGAAGAAGGGCAGGGCAGAACAAGGTCCATGACAATCCCGTTCGGAACCTGCTCAAGCCTCAGAGTCCTTCTCCGGAGATCGTCACAGTCAAGCCAATCCTGCACCACGTCGCAAGGGCTGCGTGAATGTGGAGGTTGCCGAGGCGGATAAGGTATCGCAATCAGTGGTGAAGCAAGGGTGCTCTGAGCATGCCTATCTCTTAGGGTGGAAGATTTACATTGGGGTAAATGTCCATTCTTCTCACAGATGTTCGCAGCATTTTAATGGAAGTCCCCACCATATCCCAAGCTGGTTATCAAGTCAGTGAAGTTCGGAAGATGTCTTCGCTACAATCATATGTGTAGCGGGATCTGGGGAAGATGTGTGGGCAATGTATCTGTGATCTCCAGGCTTGTGTGTCGCCAGAGGGTAAGCGAACATGTTTTTGAGTCTTCCCTTCATTGTTCTAACTCATCACAAGTTGTGGTCCCTCATTTAGAATACGAAGTGAAGGAGGAGAAGGATGGTCGGGAGGCTGAGGTGAAGGAGTGGGGTGCGAAGGAGCAGGGCGCAAAAGCCAAAGCAAAAGGGAAGGTGAAGTATAAGGGATCGACTATGGGTCCATCCTCGATCTCATCGAAGGGTATCCTTGGTAAGTCCCTTATATTTTCCGCATCAATATCTTCGGCTGATTTCCAGATACCTTCGAAGGCACCCGATCGTCCACGCTGTTCACCGAGGAGAGGGTGGAGGAGCTGGTGGAGAAGTCAGAGGAGTTAATGAGGAATGTGTCAGTGAAGTTGAACAAGTTGAATGGGAGTGTTTTAGAATTAGAGGGAGTCCAGGTGATGATTAGGAAATTAATGAAGTAGAATGGTCTTTAGAATTATTTTGAACATAGAAGCATTCTTGGAGTTCTACAAGTGTAAATATAGATATTTACCTGTGTTGCCGCGAGGCAACACATAATAGCTGGTAGCTTATATAGCGCCAGTGGGTCCTTGCAGACCCACTGTATAGTTCTTGCGTGGGTATCCCCCGGGATTCCCTAGCTTATCTCTACTTGTAACTGTCACTACGTTGTACTAGAATCACCACCGTTTGGTCGAGTTCTGTTACCTTGTGATACCACAAGTAATAAGTCATACTTCTTACACCTTTTTGAACTTCCAACGACTGTTTGCCTGGAAAACAGTTGAAGAGTGGTTCCTGCAGCATCTTAGACAAGATCGCTGTGCTGACAATTGGAAAATCATCAGAAAACAAACATAGTACAACATACTACACTCGACTGTGCGCCTGCGATGTACCCGCTCAGTTGAATAACACGATCTAGCAGTTCACGCAACAAAACCCCGGTGCGGCCTAGCGACACCACAGCTGACACTACCTTGGGCTCAGGGCCCAAGGAGATAGAAGATGGTGAAGTCATAGACCTCACCGCACCCATCCTGGCACCAGAGGATGCGGACACCATCGACCACATGTCTCCGAGCATGGACGAAGCGGAAGGACAGGACGGGGACAAGTCACGCTCCCCATCCCACTCACCCCCACCTCGTGATAAGGGCAAGGGCTTAGCCAGATCACCCATCAGCAATGACGAAGGCTCAGCATCGGGTGGGACATCGCGACAAATTAAGAGCCGCAACGCTGTCCCCCGGTCGAAAGATCGGACAACTGTTGCTCCTCCCAAGGAACAACGTCAAAAACGATGAGCACCTGAGGACAATCAGGACTCGTAATACTCAAGCTCAAGTAGAAAGCTCAAGGACAAACACCGTGGATGAAACAATGGTGACCGTGCGGCTGAACAATCAGCTACATGAAGCAACCCAATGCATCGGCCATGCCGATGCGAGGAACAAGCAGATAGGCCACGAGCTGGAGAACATGGCAGATGGGATCGCTGGCATAGTCACGATGGCACCCAGACTAGCAAGGTCGCTTGTGGGCCTGCAAGCATCGCTGGCGGAATCCTGCACGGACGTGCGCCAGAGCAACACAGAAATTGCTGGCGTAAGGGCGATGCTACAAGCCCTTGAAGACAAGAACGAACGTCGCCACCGAACATCCCGTCCATGCAGGATGTACGGTTCAGGAATGAATTGGGAAACCGTAGGACCAACATGGCCCCAGCGAGGCATGGCAAAACCATCCAACAGGCAATCTGCCAACAGGTGGCCTCGGAGGTCAACTCCGAGGACATGGCCATGAGCCTGGAGCTCGAAGTCGAGCACTGGCAACAGAAGAGGCGCAAGCCGCCCCTCGCTACATGCACACCCTGGAGCTGGACAGGCAGCACGCCAAAGAGGTGGTGACTCGAGCACAGACCACCCAGTCCTGTAGTAGGTTCTGCAGGAGTGGCAGCATTGCGGGCTCAGGCTAATGCAGTAAGACCAATGCCTCGGCTACTCCCTGCACTTCTGCGGCCTCTTCAGCGACTGCCTGCACCTCCTCAGCCTCCTCAGCCACTCCCTGCACTTCTGCGGCCTCTTCAGCGACTGCCTGCACCTCGGCAGCCTCCTCAGCCACTCCCTGCTCCTCCTCAGCCTCCTCAGCCACTCCCTGCACTTCTGCGGCCTCTTCAGCGACTGCCTGCACCTCCTCAGCCTCCTCAGCCACTCCCTGCTCCTCCTCGGCCTCCTCAGCCACTCCCTGCACTTCTGCGGCCTCTTCAGCGACTGCCTGCACCTCCTCAGCATCCTCAGCCACTCCCTGCTCCTCCTCAGCCTCCTCAGCCACTCCCTGCACCTCCACAGCCTCTTCAGCCACTCCTTGCACCTCCTCAGCCTCCTCAGCCACTCCCTGTACCTCGGCAGCGTCCTCAGCGACCTCCTCCTCCTGTTCCACTTGGTCGCTCTAGAATAATTGAGGCAGATGTGCAGCGTCATGATCTGGGTCCCATGGTTATTCCCTGCCCTGACTGTGGAGCATTACACTGGATGGCAGAACGCCTGCAGAGATCCTCAAATCGGCGGCCCAGATTTGGTGATTGCTGTATGGAAGGAAAGGTGCAGCTTCCAGAGCTGCCAGTGCTCCCTCAGCCATTGAGACGGCTCTTAGAGGGCCAGGACCCTGAGGCCAAACAGTTTCGCCAGAACATCAGGCAGTACAATGCTGCATTTGCATTCACTTCCTTGGGAGCCGAGTTTGATCTAGATTTGCTTCGGGAGGGTCGTGGTCCATATGTCCTCAAGCTGCAGGGCGAACTGTATCATATTCATGGCTCTCTCATCCCTAACCCTGGGAGGCGGATACAGTATGCCCAACTTTATATATATGATCCAGCATTGGCTTTGGCACAGAGGAACACCCGTAACCCAGGTCTGTCTCCAACTATCATGGGAGACTTGCAGGAAATGCTCCTCCTATGCAATCCTCATGTTCCCATATATAGACAAGCGGCTGAGAGGCTCAGAGCTCAGGGACAGAATGGTGAGATCCGGGCTAGGCTCACGTACAGGGAACACAGGGATCCTAGGAGGTATAATATCCCTGCTGCGGATGAGATTGCGGTGGTTCTTCCTGGAGATGGCATCATCCCTGAACCTAGGGATATTATTGTCCAGCTCAAAGGTGGACGTTTTAAAAGGGTATCCGATATGAATCCAAACTATGCCTCTCTTCACTATGTCTTGCTCTTTCCCAGGGGAGAGTTGGGGTGGCAACCTGGTATTCGCTATCGCCAATTACCAGACGGGCGTGAGCGAAGTGGGCGTGTCACCCAAATTCAGTTCCATTCCTATCGTCTCTTCCAGAGAACAGAAGAACCTACAACACTCCTGCGCGCTGGCAAATTATTCCAGCAGTACATTGTAGACTCTTGGGCCGCTGCAGAGCAAAGCAGGCTGTGGTGGATCAGGACAAATCAACACACTCTCCGTGCTGAGATGTATAACCAGATGATGGATGCCTTTCATCGCAATGACAATGACAGAGATCCAAACAACTTGGGCGCAAGATCCATTCTGCCTGCCACATTTCAGGGGGGGACACGGGACATGCAGGAAAACCTGCAGAACTCTCTGGCCATTTCAAGGAAGCATGGTGTGGCCGATCTCTTTATTACCATGACTGCCAATCCCAACTGGCAGGAGGTATTGGATGCATTGTTGCCTGGACAAACTCCTCAGGACAGGCCTGACCTGGTGTCGCGGGTGTTCCAGCTCAAAAAGAAATACCTCATTGACTTGATCGTCAAGGAAAAGATTTTTGGGGAAACCGTCGCTCGCGTCCACACCATTGAATTCCAGAAAAGGGGACTCCCACACATGCATATTCTTATCTGGTTTGAACGAGATTCCAAGATCAGACATCCACATGAGGTGGATTCAATGATTTCGGCAGAGTTCCCTGATCCAGAGACTCATCCTGTCCTCTACCGGTTGGTCTGTGAGCTGATGACACATGGTCCCTGTGGACAAATGAAACCAAACGCACCCTGCATGGAAAATGGCAAGTGCAAGAAAAACTTCCCAAAGCTATTCTGTGAGGAAACCAGTCTGAATGAGGATGGATATCCAAAATATCGTCGTCGCAATGATGGAAGGCTGCACAATGTCAGAGGTGACATGCTGGACAACAGATGGGTTGTGCCATACTCTGCCCTGCTCTTGCTCAAATTCTGGTGTCACATCAACCCTGAACTCACCATCAATGTGAGGTGTATCAAGTATATCCACAAGTATCTCTACAAGGGCCATGATCGGACCACCATGGAGTTTGGTCGCACCCAGGATGAAATTAAGCAGTACCTGGACGCTCGCTATGTCAGTGCTCATGAGGCCTGTTGGAGGTTGCTGGAGCGGGAAATCCACACCCAGGTGCCTGCAGTCATGGCACTGCCAGTCCATGAAAAGGACCATCACACAATCATCTTTGATCCCAACCAGGATGTGGACAACATCCTGGAAAGGGCTGAGGCAAAAAAGACACCGCTCATGGCTTACTTTGAGGCCAATGATATCTACCCTGAAGCACGTGATCTGCTCTATGTGGAGTTTCCTGAGCATTTTACCTGGCACTCACAGGAAAAGGTATGGACACCACGCCAAGGAGGTTATAGCATTGGTCGCCTTCACTTTGCAAACCCTAGATCAGGAGAGAGATTTTTTGTGCGCACTCTCCTCACAGTGGTCAAGGGGGCTAGATCCTTTGAGGAGCTTAGGTCGGTGGATGGCATACAATATGCTACTTACAAGGAGGCCTGTCGTGCAAGGGGACTTCTGGATGATGATCAGGAGTTGAGGTTGTGTCTCCAGGAAGCCAGTGGCATGAAAACAGGTGCTCAGCTCAGACATCTCTTTGCCACCATCCTTGGCCATTGCAATCCATCAGGCCCCGGCAGGATAAGCATTAGAGTGTTGGAGGTCAGGATCATCTCAGGTCCATGTGCAGGAAATATTGCTTTCATCCCCAGGATCATCATTAAGCCATCAGAGGGAGAGTTGCCATTTGTGCTGAAAAGGAGGCAGTTTCCAGTGCGTTTGGCATTTGCAATGACTATCAACAAGTCTCAGGGACAGTCTTTGGGTACGGTTGGGCTGGACCTGAGATATCCAGTGTTTGGACATGGTCAGTTGTATGTTGGTGTATCAAGAGGGACCAACTGGAACAGAGTGAAGGTCTTGCTTGAGGAGGGTTTGGACACAACCAACATTGTATATAAAGATGTATTACTTAGAGCTCCTTGATTTTTTTATATCCACTTCTCTTCATATGGTTTATGTGTGTTACTTGATTTTACTTGATGCAAATTGGTTACTTTTATTTTCCCCAATGCACTTGACCTTACCGATGCGTTTGACCTACACCCCTGCGCGAAGCGCGGGTACCCACCTAGTATTCCTATAGGTGAAAGCGGCTCGGTGGGTTGTGGGCGTCGAGCTTATGTCAGGTTTTAGGTCATCAATTTGTCAGCGGCATGCGAGCGGCGCAGCCGCGAGCCAAGAACGCTGCGCAGCATGGTCACGTGACCGTTTGCGTTCCAAATTAGGTCAGCGGCGAGCGGCGCAGCCGCGAGCATAGAACGCTGCGCAGCGGTCACGTGACCCGTTCGCGACCAGAGCGCGCATACGCGAGTGTGGTCCGTGCACGACACGCGCGCACGGTATAAAGGCCGAACGGTAAGGACATAACGCCAGGAACCTGCCCAACCGGCGATTCCTCTGTCTGCTGTCTGCTATGTGCTCTGTCTGCTCTGTGCTCTGTGCTCTGTGCTCTGTGCTGTCTGCTCTGTGCTCTGTCCGCTGTCTGCTCTGTGCTCTGTCTGCTCTGGGTGCTGTCTGCTGTCAGCTCTGTCTGCTGTCACCTCCTCTAGCTGGCTGGCTGGCTATTGCTTTGGCTGGCTGGCTATCTATTGGTAGGTAATATCTTTTTGTTAATGCATTGCCATGTATTTTATTTTATTTGTGTTGGTAATTTTATTGGTTCCTTTTTTTTTTTCATCATATAGTATTGTCACATGTGCATTATATTTTTGTGATTTTTTCGAAATTAGATTTAAATAACATCCCAAGACTGCTGAAAAAAATTGTTTTAATATCAATATTTTTTGGGTTTTTTTCGAAAATAGACATCAATAAGTTTCCTCTAAAATTAATGACAATATGTTCTACATTTAAATGTGGTTTGTTTTATTGTTTTATTTACTGTAAAGCTGCTTACCAGCCACTCCTCTCTGGCTATACTGGTGGCTGGCTTACTATGGCTTTGGCTGGGCTCTGGGTTTCTCTGTCAGTCTCTGGGCTTCTCTGGCTTTGGCTGGGCATTAATCACAGCTTCTGCTTCAGTGTACTGTACTTTTTTGACATTTTTTCGCAGATAGATATCAATAAATTATCCTGACTTTGTGAAGATTGACAACAGCTCCAGGTTAAATGTACAGTGCATTTTTTTGACATTTTTCGAAAAATAGATAGTCCTAACTTTGCTAAAATTAATAACAGCTTCAGCTTACATGTACTGGACATTTTCTTGACATTTTTTCACAAAATAGATAATCCTGACTTTGCTAAAAATTAATAACAGCAGCTGCTTAAATATGGTTTCCTTGACTATTTTATTTATGTCTGTATATGTCACAAAATAGATATTGATACATGTCCCTGAGTTTGCTAAAAGTTAATAAGTAGTAACAGCCTCTGCTTGCTTCACTTTGAGGCCCTTGGGGATATGCTACACATGCTATACTTGAGGGGCATGCTACACACACTATGCATGGGGACACGCATGTTCTGCGTGGAGACATGCATGTTATGTGTGGAGACATGCACACTATGCTTGGGGACATGCATGCTATGTGTGGAGACACATGTTATGCATGGGGACACACACGCTATGCTTGGGGACATGCATGCTATGCATGGTGACACACATGTTATGCTTGGAGACACACATTTTATGCATGGGGACATGCACCCTATGCTTGGGGACATGCATGCCACATGTGGGGACACACTATCCTTGGGGACAGACAGGCTATGCATGGGGACACACATGCTATGCGTGGAGACACGCATGTTATGCGTGGGGACAAGCATGCTATCCATGGGGACATACACGCTATGCTTGGGGACACGCATGTTATGCGTGGAGACATGCATGTTATGCGTGGGGACACGCACGCTATGCTTGGGGACACGCACACTATGCTTGGGGACACCCATGTTATGCGTGGAGACACACACACTATACTTGGGGACACTCATGTTATGCGTGGAGACACGCATGTTATGCATGGGGACACACATGCTATGCATGGGGATGTGCACACTATATGTGGGGACACACTATGCTTGGGGGACATGGTACAAACAAGGGACACACTACAGGGGAAAACACTACAAACAAGGGACATTCTACACAAGCTATACTTGGGGGACACGCTACACACACTACATGTAGGGACATGCTACACATGTGGACACGCTATGCATGGGGGACACACATGCTATAATTTAGGGACACGCTATGTTTGGGCACATGCTACAAACCAGGGACATGCTACACACAGAATACTTGAGGGACATGTTATGCATGTGGGACATGCCATGCACACTGTACTGCATGTGGGGACACACTACATATGGAGACATGCTACATGTGGAGACACACTACGCACACTATGCTTTGGGACACACTACGTGTGGGGACATGCCACATGTGAGGATGCAATACGTGTGAGGACAGATAAAGTGTGATGACACACTACAGGCAAGGACACACTACATGTGAGGTAGGGGACATGAGACATGGGAGAAATGTGTAGAGTCATTACCTGTTATGTATCAGGTTTGGATCTACAAGGACTGCAGCTCCAACTTATATGTTGCACCCCCAACTATCATCCTAAGTATTTTGGAGATCTGAGATTGGAAGTTGGAAGAGGTTGAGTATTGTAACTGAAGTAGTAAGGGTTCAAGAATTGAGTTAAGTTGGATATGAGAAATCAAGTTGGAAGACGGAGGTCAGAGAGACAGAGGCCTTGCAGGTCTAAGAACCGGAGACAGTGCAAAGGGAGTGACATATCAAAGTCGATTATCTGATTGCTGAACAGAGGCACACATGACTGGGTTTTATACAAAGAGCTGAGACAACATGTCAGAAGGTAGAGGTAAGCAATTCCAGTGCAAGTAACTAGAATAAAAGTACCTAATGCGAAACAAGAGGAACTACAAGGGGGTGCAGTGTAGAACTAAGAACAATAGGCAAAAGACCAAGGGTCTAATTGGTAGCGGAACAAATGGAACTCCTGACGCTCTGGACTTGCTGTGCTGAGGGTCAAGTATGGAATGCTGGTGAAAAGAGTCATTAGGGGAAATATGTGAAGAACAAGGGGATCACAAGGTTGAAGTGCAGACATTGTGGAATAGAGTCAGAGGTGCGGGGGTACCGGAGTTGGTTGAGCATGGTCATAACATTACCTACCTTGATGTGTTATTTAGAGTTACTTTCAATCAATAAGAAGGGTTTTACTTATCTGAATGAAATTTTCTTATCCGAATGTGTTTGACTTATCCCAAGTTTGATTCACCCAATGCGTTTGACCTTACCAATGCATTTGACTTGCACCCCCATGCAAAGTGTGGGTACCCACCTAGGGAATTGATAGCGGAACAAATGGAACTCCTGATGCTCCGGAATTGCTATGTTAAGGGTTAAGTAAGGAAGGCTGGTGAATAGAGTCATAAGGGGAAGTATGTGAATAGGAAAGAACAAGGAGATCAAAAGGTCGAAGTGTGGACATTGCGGAATAGAGTCAGAGGAGGTGCAGAGGTACCAGAGTTGGTCAAGCAGCATGGTCATAACATTACCTACCTCAATGTGTTACTTAGAGCTACTTTTAATCAATAAGATGCATTTTACTTATCTGAATGTGTTTGACTTATCCCAAGTTTGATTTACCCAAGGTGTTTGACTTTGCTGATGTGTTTGACCTTACCGAGGCGTTTGACTTGCATCCCCGCGCGAAGCGCGGGTATCCACCTAGTTACTAGGTATGAAAGCGCCTCGGTGGGTTGTGGGCGTCGACATGGGAGAAATGTGTAGAGTCATTACCTGTTATGTATTGGGCTGGGCTCTAAAAGGACTGTGGCTTCAACTTATATGTTGCACCCCCAACTATCATCCTAAGTATTTTGGAGATTGGAGATCGGAAGTTGGAAGAGGTCAAGTATTATAACTGAAGAGGTAAGGGTTCAAGAATTAAGTGAAATTGGATATCAGAAATCGAGTTGGAAGACGGAGGTCAGAGAGACAGAGGCCTTGCAAGTACTTGCTGTGGTAAGAACAGGAAACGGTGCAAAGGGAGTCACATATCAAAGTCAATTATCTGATTGCAGAACAGAGGCACACATGACTGGGTTTTATTCAAAGAGCTGAGACAACATGTCAGAAGGTAGAGGTAAGCAATTCCAGTGGAAGCAAAAGTAACTAGGATAAATGGAGTAAGTAACTAATACGGAACAAGAGGAACTACAAGGGGGTGCCGGGTAAAACTAAGAACAATCAATAGGCAAAAGAACAAGGGGAATGTGGGTCTAATTGATAGTGGAACAAATGGATCTCCTGATGCTCTGGGCTTGCTATGCTTAGGGTCAAGTAGGGAAGGCCGGTGAATAGAGTCAAAAGGGCAAGTATGTGAATAGTAAAGAACAAGGGGATCAAAAGGTCAAAGTGTGGATGTTGCGGAATAGAGCCAGAGGAGGCATGGAGGTGCCAGAGTTGGTCAAGCAGCATGGTCATAACATTACCTACCTTGATGTGTTACTTATGTGTTTGACTTATCCCAAGTTTGATTTACCCAAGGCATTTGACCTTGCTGATGCGTTTGACCTTACCGAGGCGTTTGACTTGCATCCCCGCGCGAAGCGCGGGTATCCACCTAGTTACTAGGTATGAAAGCGCCTCGGTGGGTTGTGGGCGTCGAGCTTATGTCAGGTTTTAGGTCAGCCTTAGTCAGCTGGCCAATCGGATGCGAGCGGCGCAGCCGCGAGCCAAGAACGCTCGCAGCATGGTCACGTGACCGTTTGCGTTCCAAATTAGGTCAGTGGGGAGCGGCGCAGCCGCGAGCATAGAACGCGCAGCGGTCACGTGACCCATTCGCGACCAGAGCGCGCATACGCGAGCGTGGTCCGTGCACGACATGCGCGCACAGTATAAAGGCCGAACGGTAAGGAGGGAACGCCAGGAACCTGCCCAACCGGCGATTCCCCTTTCTGCTGTCTGCTCTGTCTGCTGTCCACTCTGTCTGCTGTCTGCTCTGTGTGCTGTCTCCTCCTTTAGCTGGCTTGTCTATTGCTTTGGCTGGCTGGCTTTCTATTGGTAGCTAATATCTTTTTTTTAATGCATTGCCATGTTTTTTGTTTTATTTGTGTTGGTAATTTTATTGGTTGCTTTTTTTTTCATCATATAGTATTGTCACATGTGCATTATATTTTTGTGATTTTTTTTTTCGAAAATAGATTTAAATATCATCCAGAGACTGCTGAAAAAAATGTATTTTAATATCAATATTTTTCAGGTTTTTTTCGAAAATTGACATCAATAAGTTTCCTCTAAAATCAATGACAATAGATTCTGCTTTTTGTTTTATTGTTTTATTTACTGTAAAGCTGCTTACCATGCACTCCTCTCTGGCTATACTGGTGGCTGGCTTACTATGGCTTTGGCTGGGCTCTGGGTTTCTCTGTCCGTCTCTGGGCTTCTCTGGCTTTGGCTGGGCATTAATAACAGCTTCTGCTTCAATGTACTGTACTTTTTTGACATTTTTTCGCAGATAGATGTCAATAAATTATCCTGACTTTATGAAAATTGACAACAGCTCCAGCTTAAATGTAGAGTGCATTTTTTTGACATTTTTCGAAAAATAGATAATCTTGACTCTGCTAAAATTAATGACAACTTCAGCTTAAATGTACTGGACCTTTGTTTTGACATTTTTCAAAATATAGATAATCCTGACTTTGCTAAAATTAATGACAGGCGAGACGAACTCAGAACCCCTGTCCGAGGTGATGTGCGAGGGGACTCCATGCTTGGAAAAGACATGAAGGACGAAAAGGTGAGCGAGCTCTTGCGAGGTTATCTTGTCTGTGGTTGGAATGAAGATAACCTGCTTAGTGAAGCGGTCAACAATCACTAGTATGGAGGTGAACTCGGATGAAGGGGGGAGCTGCTCAATGAAATCCATAGAGATGGAATTGCAAGGCTTCTCGGGAATGGGAAGTTGTTTTAGGAGACCATAGGGCTTGTGACGTTGCGGCTTGCTTCGCATACAAGTGGTGCACATCTTGCAATACTCCTTGACAAAGGATCTAATCCCTGACCAAGTGTAGTCTCGTCGGATCAGCTCCAAGGTCTTGTTGACCCCGAAGTGTCCCGAGAGAATGTGATCATGCTTGTATTGCAGGATGCGAAGTCGAAGGTCTTGGGCCGTTGGAACATAGGTTCGGTTGTCAAGCTTGAGAAAACCCTCGGGGTCTGTGGTCCACCTCGGGTCATTAACCAAGCCGAGGTGCGACTTGGCTATGGGGTCCGAGGGGAGGTTCACTAGTATGTCAGCTCAGATCTGCTCGGTATCAAGCAGCGAAGCGGCTCGGAGTACGACAGGAGCGAGGTTAGTAGCTCTAAGGGACAATGCCAGCTGGTGTTGAGTAAACACTGGCCGTAGGTTCTGTGGGTTTATGGTGGCATAGTCGCTATTCCCCTCTTTAAGGTAGATGTCCCATCGTCTAGTGAGAGAGTCAGGCTTCGTTCCGAGATGACCAGGTCAGAAACGGCTGGCTAGGTTGAATTGGGAGAGGTATTCTGACCACTGAGCTTGTTGATGGGTCAAGAGCTTCGTAGTTGAAAAGTATTTGAGGTTCTTGTGATCAGTGATAACGTCGACAGGGTCGCCAGAGCCCTCGAGGTAGTGTCGCTAGCGTTGAAACGCTTCAAAAATTGCTAGGAGCTCCTTGTCATGAACATCGTAGTTGAGCTCAGTAGAGGTGAATGTGCGGGAGTGAAAGGTGACAGGATGAAGTTCGCCTTCCGAGGTTCGCAGTGATAAGATGGCTGCTAAGGCATAATCTGAAGCATCAGTCTCTACGATTAGTGCAAGGTCAGGAATCCAGTGGGTAAGGCTAGGAGCGGTAGTGAACGCCTTCTTCAACAGGTTGAAGGCCTGTCGACAATCCTTGGAAAGGTTCCAAGGGTTACCCTTGCGGGTGAGTCGGGTGAGAGGAATGGTGATGTCAGAGTAGTTGTGAATGAAACGTTGGTAGAAGTTTAGATATGCAATATTTTCACAAATAAACAGACCATAAATACTTTCACTACCTGCAGACCGTGGTGAGATCTAACCACCTAAATGGAGCTAACCACCAAAAAGTGTTTACTCCCAAAATAAAAATAAAAAATCAACTCATTCCTCCATGTGATGCTACGCACCTCCTCCCCTACTCTATTGTATGTTTATTCCATCTCCTTAGTATCATGACTGCGCACCCCTATCCAACCCTGACTCGTGACGGCCTCTTTCCTATTCGCTGATACCTTACGAGCATTCGATATAAGTAGTTTACATTCGCATGTATATTCCCCAGTTCAATTATCATACGTTGTCCACCTTGTGCAAACTTGACCTCGCTGTGATCATCATCTTGAGCCTTCTCTTGGAGATTTCTATCTTCAACCAGCAGAGGACTTAGGCATCACTGGTGAGTTCTCATACATCATCTTCGTTACCTTAGCCTTCGAACTATTTTCTGTGCTGTTGGCGAAGGGCTCCGAAGGAGCACCTTTGCCGGCGAAGGGATTGTCGAAACTTAGACAGCCCTTCCGTGATACCTTGCACGTTACATCGTCAAGTGTCACAGGCTATTTCGCTACGACTGTAGATAGGGCGAGCCCTGTTTGGGCAACCCTCTTGTCTTGTGAACATTCATCGGTTCACATATTCGCCGAACGGCATACTTATTCGCACAAGTTATTCGGGCATTCGCTGTGTTCACTAATACACGATATTAACACCTAAAAACCAATCTTGACACTTTAGTTGATTGCATAGTATGCTATGTTTGTAAACTTTGAATACTTGGTAAAAATGCTACAGTATGTGAAGGCTGTTAAAAGGTCTGCAGGATAGGTTGCATATGTGTGGGGGAGTCATAAGGTCGTAGAGAGACATGGATAGAATAGAGATGGGAATACAACTTCGGTTGTATGCGCTAACACCGCGCAGTGACAACGACAGACACACCGACTCATAACACCTTTGATTCAAAGATATCACTGGCCTCAGTGGGCCGAAACAATAGCTCAAGAATGGAGATTGACTGCCTAAAGTTTTCTACATACAATACTAACTATTTAACTGGTAGTGGCGCTTTGATAGAATGTAGAAGGGTCGCAGGGAAATCAAGTGCCGCCGGCGCATTATCATGCGCCGGTGCTCAACCTCAGTCAGGGGATCTGAAGCGCAGCTTCAGGTCTTGGTCTAGACATTAATAACAAAGGCTAAGATCCAGGACACAGACAACATGAAAGAAAAAATTCAATGTACATGAAGGCCAAGATCCAGGACATGGACAATGTGAAAGTGAAAATTCAATGTACATGAAATCCAAGATCCAGGACATGGACAATGTGAAGGTGAAGATTCAGGACATGTACAAGCCAACAGTCAGTGTATGTGAAGGCCAAGATCCAGGACACAGACAATGTAAAGGCAAAAATTCAATGTACGTGAAGGCCAAGATCCAGGACATGGACAATATTAACCCGGAAAGGAAGCAGGCTCACGGATACATGAGGCCCGTCATAGGGTAGTCGGAAAGAACGTGCAATTCGGCAGGGAACGAGGTGGGCCAGTCTAATGCGGCTGATGAGGTAGGTACATGCCGCACCACATCAGGAGCCAACGGGTAATGGGAGGGGTCGAGAATAGATGGCGTCACCGGCTGCGTGTTTCGCTGGATGATGGTTTCCGCCGTAAGCATAACGTCGATCGGCGAAGTCAACGTGCTTGTTTGTTCCACGGCCTGCGCAACCGCCGTTTTAGTTGCGCTTGAGACCTCGTGCATGGTAACTTCTTGCATCCCAGAATTGTACTCGGCAGGGATACCGGTCGCCATCTGTATAACCGCAGAATGATCGGCGGCGACCTTGTGCCAGGCACAGAGCATGTCCCGGCACGAGAAAGAGCATTAGAGGCGTTTGTAGGTTGTTCGAAGGGCGCATGGGACGGTGCTAACAGTGCGTGATTGATGGCGTGCGCCGTCATCGTGAGGACTTCCTCCTGTCTCGTGAGGAATGTCTGGAGCTGAATTTGCTGCTCTAGATCTGAGTTGGGGGCAGCTTGGACAGAGTGCGCCTCGATTGATAACGCTTTTATAGCCATACAAAGTGGACGCGTGAGCTACAGGAAAAGCATTGTAGAGACATGTGTACTCTGTGACGACGGTCAGGGCGTCCTGGTACGGTGCTGGAGTTGCTTGAGAAGTAGGCCGTGTAACGGGTCTTCTGACACAAACTATGTCAGCCGAGCTATCATATGGTATGCCCTGCGGAGCTTGTTAAGTGACTTGAGGTCGTCTGAGGGACCACAAGGTCGCTAACCCCCCTGCGGTCGCCAACGAGTGACGGGCGTCGAGTCCCCATGTACGCACTGGGATCGTAACGGGAGAGAGGATCCACAGAGAGGAAATATTTTCGAGAAAGGGTAGCCTCTTTTCCCTCCCGCATGAACTAAAGACGATTAGCAGAGACGCCAGGACATAGTACAATATGCTCACCCGTGCGTGTTATTCAGGAGGCCAGACAAGCATGTTCTGCTCTTTTAAGCAGACTACGAGTCCAGAACGCGGGATTGACAGGGGACACCCGACATCAATCCCCGTGAAGCAGTGAGCAGTTAGACACTGCCCCGCCACACGCCACTGTGCAGCCGCGCGAAAGGTCTGTTGGTCAAGGCATCCCAGACAAAATCGAAGGCCCACAGGAGCCATGCAATGGCATCACATGGATGATCCGTGTAGCGCTCGCAGACGCCGCAGACACGGACCCTGAAAAGTCCTTGCTTGTGAAAGCTGGCACATCCCGAGCCATACACCGGAGGTTCAGACCTCAAATAATTCAAGGGGTTCATAGCGGGCATCTTGAGGACACCATTGCATCACACCTCACACAAGAGACAATCTGCACACTCATGGTGCTCAAAACCAGCTTTGTAAAGTGGCTCAAGATGAACTGCCTACTAGGGCCAACCACCGTGCAGATGCAGGTGGATTACCTGGGCACTTGCCTAACCGGTGAAGCCCAAGAATGGTTCATTCAGAAACATTGAGTGTTTCGATCGTTAGGTATGTGAATGGACCTTGGAAATGGCTATGCAAGGGCTGCAGGAGAGATTCATGCACACCCTCACATATCACCATGCATCGAACAAATTCAACACAGTCATGCAAGGCACGAAGATCGCTCAGGAAATGCTGAACGAGCTCATGAAGTACTTGGCGCGGATGATACAACCGCCTGATGAATACACACTCCGGAGATGGTTCGCGTCAGCATCGCGCGATACATTGCCCAATGAAGGCCTGAAGAAAGGCTACAATGCCGAATCCAGCTCGATCGAGCAGCTCTTTGAAGCTGCCTGAATGATCGAGGAAGCATCCCGGTACAACCAAGGGATGCGGCAGGCAGACACCGTGGCTGCAACGGCAATCACATCACGGCTTGCGATCAGCAAGCTGACCGCACAGTCAGCCATTAACAAGCCCACTGCATTCCAGGCAAACAATGCCTTCCGCTGACCCATGGCGACAAAGCCGCCACAAACAGGTCGTCCGCCTGAGGTGAAGCTGCCTCAGGTGTCAGGAAGCTCGGCAAAGCCGAGCTACCCGCAAAAGCCATCTGGCCGCCCTCCAGATAGGCCGCAAAATGCCCATAGCAGCGCAAGCTGCTTTGAATGTGGCCAGACAGGCCACATTAAGACGAATTGCCCGCACCTGAATCCGAAAGTGCGGACAGCGGCCGTACGGCAGGCTATACCATTGCATGATCCAACAGGAGTCGAGGAAGCAAGCAGTACGATTGGCCAGAATGGGAACTGTCAATCAAGCGTGAGCTCCAGCAGCATGAGCAGATTGGCACCTGGGATGTCGTCGAACCTCCAGTGGGAGTGAACATCGTAGGAAGTCGAATAGTGCTACACTACAAGCTGGACAAGGACAGGAAGGTGCAGGAGCACAAATCGAGGTTGGTGGTGCAAGGGTTCTCCCAGATCGAAGGCATCGATTACAATGAAATGTTCTCACCCACGGCGAAGCTAACAGCTATCCGAATCATAGTCGCACTGGTGGTCCAGAACGACTGGGAGGTTGAGCAAACAGACATTGTTGGAGCATACCTAAATGCGAAGCTCAAAGAGGAAATATACATGCGCCAGCCAAAAGGCTTCGAGATACCAGGCAGGGAACATGTGGTCTTCCATCTGAAGAGGGCAATCTATGGGTTAAAACAGTCAGGCCGTGAATGGTACGATGATCTAAAAAGCACCTTGACGTCAATGGGTTTCACTAGGTGTCTGGTTGAGCCGGTACAACCAGGACGCTACCATGCTTGCAGTCGATGTAGACAACATCACTATCGTTGGAAATTCGAAGCGCAGCATCAGCAGGTTCAAAGAGCAATTGAGCACACACTACAAGATCAAGGACTTAGGCAATCTGAACTGGCTACTAGGTCTCGAAGTCGTCAGTGACCGAAACCAAAGAATGATCACATTCGGCCAGAGCGCGTATGTCCAGAAGATACTGGAACACTTTAACCTACAAGATGCTCGACCGCTCTCGATCCCTATGAACCCCGGAGACATCCTATTGGTTGAGGACTGTCCCAGAGCCCCTCAGGAGATAGAAAGGATGAAGCGCATACCATATAAAGAAGCCATTGGCTCGCTGATATATGCAGCCATAGGCTCCAGGCCGGACATAGCATACGCTGTGTCATACCTATCCCGCTTCATGCAGAATCCCGGACACGTCCATTGGGAGGCTGTAAAGAGGGTCATAAGGTATCTGAAGGGCATGAAGGAAGCCAAGCTCATGATAGGGGCAGGCGGGACATTCGAGTGGGCACTCGAGGACAGGCGGAACCGGTACAGATTGGAGGGCTTCAGTGACGCTGATGGAAGTTCGCAGGAGCACAGGCACGCAATATCCAGCTATGCTTTCACCATAGATGGGGGAGCCGTAAGCTGGAATTCAAGGAAACAATCCCTCGTCTCCTTATCAATGACCGAATCCGAGTACATTTCCATCACCCATGCGAGCAAGGAGGCCCTGTGGATCAGGGCCTTCATCAGCAACATGTTCCACCCCCTCACTTGACCCATCCTACTTTATTGTGACAGCATGTCAGCCATGGCCATAGCGCAGAATGACAGGCACCATGCCCGTACAAAGCACATAGACATCCAATACCATTTCATTTGTGAGGTCATACAAGATGGGCGTATTGACCTTCGCTTGCCCTACCCAAGACATGGTGGCCAACATCTTCACGAAGGCACTTCCCCGGCCCACGTTCAAGCAACTCAGGACATTGCTCGGAGTAATCACGGATTGAGGGGGAGTGTTGGATATAACGAATATGCTTGAGTCAATCCGTATTGTCAGTAAGGTGTATATACATGTGTGTGGAGACTAATCACTCACGTCTGGAGGAGACACAGTGGAGCTGGGCAGGGGTGCCCAGGTTACATATAGGAGTGGAGCAGCGCTAGTAAATTCTCCTCAGTGTCTGTCCACCACTGAGGTACGAGTGCCACTATCTAATACTGTACTAGACAGCTGACCAGTCTATAGTCTGATCTTGTCTAGTTTGACAAGTACCCGTTTTAACTGAATCACAGCCCGTACCCACCCCAAGTTGTAGCCCGAACCAACATCATCAAACTCCAGTAAGATAAGAATCATAGACGACGACATCACCTACACAGTTGAGGACACCTGGCCTTGGATCACCAAAGGGGCCAGGCAAATGGCAGTCAAGGACACTCAGTCAGAGATCGAGCGCCTCAAGCAGGACCTGGCATCCGAATGTGAGCAAGTCTCACATCGGGACGACAAGATCCATGAGTTGAAACAACACCTTGAAGGAGCCAGGCGAATGCACACCGCCCTGTCATGGCCAAAGGCTCAGCCTGTGGCTGGCCCATCATCCCGCCCAATGGCTCCACTGCCATCGTGCAATAAAGGGGCAACACTAGCCCCAGGGGCTGCGCCCCTCCTGACAGGCTTGGGTCTGGCCAGCCGGATAACGGAGCCCTGTGCAGCACCTATCAAGGATGCCCACTCATCGTCCAGGACAGCGACAGTGCCGTTCAAGTCGGCACATGCTGACATCCTGGACGGATGGCTGTCCGACATGTCGGTCTGGGATGACTACAACTCAGACCGGGCTGAATGTGTTTCTAAACAGAAATGCAGAAAACACCTCCCACTGCCAGTCCTAGAGAACAGACTGGCGGATGAGCTAGAATGCGTCAAAAACACATATCTAGCAGAGTTGTCAGTGCACAGCGTCAACGACCCCCAGCTGCACCAAGAGCTAGCCACCACCCAGGCCCAATACATAGGGCCTCACGTCGTGCTGCCGCCGCTGGGGGCAAGAGTTATACAATGCTACCTGGGGGAAGGGGAGCTGTTGAGACACAGAGATCCTCCAATCTCCATGACGGGCCACTTGCCGCAGCCCCTAGGCAGATCAGTCCCTTGGGTTGCCAACTGGTACCATGTCTGCCTGATAACCGAGCAGAGGTTTCTAGTTTTAGATTAAGGTGTTAAATGATGCCTTTAGTAAACAAATTCTATTGCTTAGCAGTTGGGACCGCTATATTCGTCCCTCCTCTGTGTGCTGACTAAGCCCCTCAAGACGCGTCCAGCACTGATGGATGAAAGTCACGTGACCGTGTCGATAGAAGAATGGTGTCAATCTAAGGAATAACTAAATCAAAAGGCTTCACTTTTGAGGTAGTCTAGAGTAAGCAGTAATAGTAAACTCTCAACGAAGAATTGGAGTAAACTATTGAGATTTAAGTTCTGTAGCTATCAAACAAGACTACAGTGATGTCAGGGGATGAAACAGTTGATTCTGGATGATTTAGTTCATACATTTGTAGTAGCTACTTATACTATATTAGTAGTGACTACTGGTGTTCGAGATAGTAAGCAAATGGGTCGAAAAACTACTTGTAACTGGAGGGGTGACTAATTATAGTCATAAAATCATGAGAATGATGGGGATAGTATCAGGATCATTTAAACTTTGGAATAGAGTCTTGTGCTTTAGCATACAAAGCCCCTGTCCACATGGTGTCAAGATAATAATCAGCTGGTCGTGTCATGGAGTTCAATAGAGAATGGAAATTAAATCTGTCCTGCCTAGCATAAATGCCAGGCTTGGTGATGGGGCCGCTGTCTCTGTGCCTCTTCTGTGGGGCAGCTAATTGAGTACATGTATTATGGATGACATTCTAAAGTCACTCCACAATATCCGGTGCTCCTGCGCAGTCTGTGTGCCTCTGCGGCGTTTGGTGCCCGCACCTCCTCGGTGCCTGTGGCCTGGTGCCTGTCAACATCATGGCCGATGCCATCAGTCGATAGGCACACTGTCTCTGATCGGCCGCATGTGGTCGATGCCCGTATCCCTGTATCTTATCTAATCTGTAGATAAGATAGCTATTTGTGATGTCGTGTATCTGTTGTCTGTGCTGATGTCCGTCATAAGTGTCGTTCCTATTTCTTTTTAATCGTTTTTGTCTATCATAACATCTAGACCTCCTCGCCCATGCCAAGGACACCCCGGTCAACCAGCGCACGCTGGAAATGAACACAGCATTCCAGCACCTCAGAGAGGAGGGCCCCCATAATCCCTGCCCAAATTATATAAATATTCTGGACAGTACGCCCAATGACATAGTCACGGTGCTCAATGGCTGGCGGTCAAACGCCCAAGGTGTCCCTCCCACCATCCGCAATGATGTGGAAGGCGGGATAAACACAACAGATATTGATATCTGGATGTGGATAAGGATCCTGGCTCCCAAAGCCAAGCCACGGTCCCCCCTCAAGTCGCATTTAAGTGACTTGTTCAGTACACTGCGCCAGTGACAGGAGCTCATGACCGATATCACGATTCCTTCTCCCACAGCACACACTCTTCAGTCCTCGGTCACCGGGACGTTCCCGGTTGGAAACAGACTCACGCATGAGATCCAGCTGAAGGAACTTGCATCATGGCTTGCTCTCCATGGCAGCATGAATCATGAATGTATCTCTTGGATCAAGGGATACTTCCAACGACTTCAGGATAAGGAAGTCGCGAACACCACTGCATGCACAGGGCAGCGGCGACACAAACAGGGACTAAAGCTGTCCCAGCGCACCTGCGAAAGAGCGGCCAGGAGTACCTTGGAGCCGCTCGATAAGGAGCTGCTTGTGTCCCAACCCCCGGATCCGCAACCTGATCTGGCTGCAGATGCCGCCTTCATCCAGGAGATGGGGATCAGCCCATCTCTTGAAATGGGTCCATATCAGCCCCAAGCTGGACCCGGCACATCCACATCCTCTCACGCGGATGTGATGCATGTGGACACCTGGCCCCTGCTGGCTCATAAGAGGACGTCCCAATGGACAACTCTCCTTCTGCCAAGGACAAGGACCTCGACATCAAGATCTACAGAGATTAGATTTCTCTATAGTTGGGGAGGGTCTAAATACACATATTTACCTGTATTGCCGCGAGGCAATACATAATAACTGATAGCTTACATAGCGCCAGTGGGTCCTCTCAGACCACTGTATAGTTCTTGTGTGGGAATCCTCTGGCATTCCCCAGCTTAACTCTACTTGTAACCGTCACTACGTCGTACTAGAATCACCACTAATTGGTCGAGTTCTGTTACCTTGTGATAACACAAGTATTAAGCCAACTCTCTTACATTCTGATCCAAAATACTTAGGATGATAGTTCATTGGAGGCACAACATATAAGTTGAAGCCACTGTCCTTTTAGATCCAAACTCCAAGATTCCCAATACATAACAACTTTGCCCTTTGGGGTCACACCATGCTGTTGGTGAAGACCCCTGAAGGAGAGTCTTTGCCAATGAAATGATCACTCACACACAAACTGTTATGATAGATGCAACTATTTTATTCTAAGTCATCTATGTACACAAAGAGGCTAATAAAAGAAAGAAAGAAAAACGACCAAAAAGAATGGGAACGACATTTACGATGGACATCAACACAGACGACAGATACACGACATTATGAACGGCTATCTTATCTACAGATTAGATAAGATACAGGGATACGGGCGTCGACCACGTGCGGTCGATCAGAGACAGCATGCCTATCGACTGATGGCATCAGTCATGACGTCAACAGGCGCCAGGTGTCATGACCTGTCTATTTCCCTTTCCCCGTTGTGTCTACGTTCCCCCTCATCACTCCCTAGCCTCTTCGCCAGAGTTCGCCTCACCCTTCGACCACTCATCCTCTACGTTCACTCCATTTGCTGTTCGCCCCATTCTCCGAACCGCTATTCGCTGCTCGCACATTTCGCCAGCAGGCACGCCATCAAATACGATCGATACCATTTACCCGGCGTGATGGTTCATCACTAGCCCCATCATCTTCTTGATCCAACCCCCTTTAGGTGTTCATATGGTCGGGGTGCATTCGCGGGATGCCCTACCCGTAGGTCGTGTGGGATCAACCCAGCAGACTAAGAGTCCATGCAGGGTGGTGTATATGCGGGTCCCAAGGTGTGGTTTCGTACATAGGTGCCTTCGCCACCTTTACTCTCTGTCATTTCATGTTCGCCCTCTTCCCTCACTCTATTGTATGTTTATTCCATCTATTTTGTATCATGACTGCGCACCCCTATCCAACCCTGACTCATGACGGCCTCTTTCCTATTCGCTGATACCTTACGAGCATTCGATATAAGTAGTTTACATTCGCATGTATATTCCCCAGTTCAATTATCATATGTCATCCATCTTGTGCAAACTTGACCTCACTGTGATCATCCTCTTGAGCCTTCTCCTGGAGATCTCTATCTTCGACCAGAAGAGTACTTAGGCATCACTGGTGAGTTCTCATACTTCACCTTCATTACCTTAGCCTTTGAACTATTTTCTATGCTGTCGGCGAAGGGCTCCGAAGGAGCGCCTTCACCGGCGAAGGGATTGTCGCTACTTAGACAATCCTTCTGTAACACCTTGCAGGTTACATCGTCAAGTGCCACAGGCTATTTCGCTATGACTGTAGATAGGGCGAGCTCCGTTCGGGCAACCCTCTTATCTTGTGAACATTTGTTGGTTCACCTATTCGCCGAACGGCATACTTATTTGCACAAGTTATTTGGGCATTTGCTGTGTTCACTAATGCACAATATTAACGCCTAAAAACCAATCTTGACACCAGGCCACAGGCACCGAGGAGGTGCAGGCACCAAACGCCACAGAGGGGTGTAGACTGAGCAGGAGCACCAGACATTGTGGAGTGGCTTCAGAATGTCATCCATAATACGTATACTCAATTAGCTGCCCCATAGAAGAGGCACAGAGACAGTGGCCCCATCACAAAGCCTAGCATTTATGCTAGGCAGGAGAGATTTAATTTCTATTTTCTATTGAACTCCATGACACGACCAGCTACTATCTTGACAGCATGTAGACAGGGGCTTTGTAATAGGTACGAGACTCTATTCCAAAGCTTAAACAACCCTGATACTATCCCCATCACTCCCATGGCTTTATGACTATAATTAGTCACCCCTCTAGTTACAAGTAATTTTGCGACCCATCGACTCACTATCTCGAACACTAGTAGTTACCACTAGTATAGTATAAGTAGCTACTACGAATGTATGAACACATCATCCAGAATCAACTGTTTCACCCCCTGAAGTCACTGTAGTCTTGTCTGATAGCTACAGAATTAGATCTCGATAGTTTACTCCAATTCTTCGTTGAGAGTTCACTATTACTGTTTACTCTATACTACCTCAAAAGCGAAGTCTTTTGATTTAGTTCCTTATATCAACACCATTCTCTCGTCGACATGGTCACGTGACCTCCATCCATCAGCGCCGGACGCGTCTCGAGGGGCTTAGTCAGCACACAGAAGAGGGAAGAACATAGCGGTCCCAACCGCTAAGCAATAGAATTTGTTTGCTAAAGGCACCATTAATATTTTAATCATAAAACAAACAACATTACATCAGCAAGCCATTCACTTCAACTGTAGATTAGGTTCCTTTACCCTATACCTTGTACATGTTTACTGGTTCAGCGAAGGGAGCCGAACCACGTTCTTTGCCTGACAAGGCATTCAGGCATTCACTGTGTTCATGCATCCATGATTTGCTGACACACGATACTAACCACCCAATACCAATCTTGACACCAAAGAGCCAAGCATTACCAGGGGAACCTGAAGGGCCAAGTGTTCAAGAGCAAGCACCGAGGCTGAGGCCTCAGGAATGGGGTCTTGACAGTATGTTACTTGAACTAGGGAATATACATGTGAATGCAGGCTACTTATATCAAAGACATGTAAGCTATCAGCAAATGGGAGAGAGGCCATGGTGGGTGAGAACAAATATAAATGACTACTGATACAACATGAAACAAAGGGGATGTGAGTGTAAAATGCCAAAGGCTGGGTACTTACTGGTACTACCCTTCTGCTGATTCCCAAGCCTTGTGATATCATGCCCGAGCCTGAGCTCATACTTGAGCTTAAGCACATGGTCTAATCCCCTTATCTATCTGTTCTATTCCATCATGCATCACTTAGTTATATTTACCTCACCCCTATCCCCATATATGCTTGCCCCTGACCTGTTATGACCATGCTATTCCAACTTCCGATACTCAGTTCCACTTCCTTTCTGACATTCCGATATTTCTGATAGCCCTGCCCCTTGTTATATCCTTTCCCCATTTGACTCTATCACTCGGACCCTCCGGACTTGACTTGCAGCACAGAAAGACAATATGTCTGACCCTGCTGGAGTCCTGTTGTTCCACCATATCAAATATGCTTTCCGTCCCCTTGTTCTTTTGCCCATTGTTCTTGACTCTATCCTGCACCCCCCTTGTCATTCTTTTTTCCTGATTAGTTACTTACCCCATATATCATATCTGACTTCCACTTCTTAGAACATGCTTAGTAGTACAACATTACATGTTGCCTCAGCTTTTTGTATAAAACCCCTCATGTATGCTCTCAATTCTAATCAGATAATCACCTTCTATACGTGATTCCCTTCGCTCTATCTCCTGTTCTTAGTACAGCAAGCATTCCCAGACCTCTGTCCCTCCACTTCTTTATCTCTGCCTTTCCACCTTCCAACATAGTTTCCGACCTCCTGACTTACCTTGATACTTCCAACTTCCACCTTCCAATCCAAAATACTTAGGACAATAGTTCATTGGGGGGGCAACATATAAGTTGAAGCCACTATCCTTTCCAGTTCTGACTTCCAGGATTCACAATATGTAACATGACCCTTACTCTTGCCCCTATATAAACCCACCGGTATGCACCCTTATTATTCAGTCTGAATATCAACTCTCATACACTGTTGACCCTTAGCTAGTTTCTAAGCACTCACCTCTTGAACTGAACTGAACCTCTCATTCATTTACCTAAGAAATTGGTACTCATACGTAGGGCAGGCACAGCACATAAGCTGAAGCCAAGTCCCTCTCTGACCTCCCTCTTAGAACCTCAGTCTCGCCCCCAAGCTGGGTCAGCCTCCCTCTGAAGGATCGTGTCATAACAGTGAGCTAGCAAAGACAGAATCAGGATAACACACCTTGGGACCTGTATGTGTCCTATGCTTCTCCAACTCTTGGCCCAAGGGCTCAATCCTGCATAAAAGGTAGGCAGGGTGCTATGTGAATGCTTCCTAACCATACATACACCCATGCAAGCCCAGGCCCAATGGATGATGGGGTAGTGATGTATTATGGCATTGGTCAGGAGAGTTCAGTCATGATTGGTGGAAGGAGCAATGGCAAATGATGTGAATAAAAAATGAGCTTGGCAAATTGCAAATGGATATGTCAAATGGTGTTGAGTCAAATGGAGATGGGCCATGCCAAAATAGACAAGTCATGACACTTGACTTCAACTTCATAGGTTGCACCTACTCAGTGTTCTGCCCTGTATTTCAGAACAGGCGTTCAGGCAAAGTCAAGGCTAGTTCAGGAAGAGTTTTAGTATGTAGGATCACTAGTAATCTAAGTTGGAGGATAGCATGCATGTTTGTGGGGCTATATTCAAAAAGCAGATATCAGGAACTGGTCATCATTGACCATTTCAGATGATTAGGGATGATGTGGACAGGAATAGATCAGAACTAACTATGAATGGAAGTCAGGGTAGGATCTGAAGAGCTGAGAATAACCGAAGGGCCTCAAGGACCAAGGTTTGAGTGCATGTGCTGAGGCTGGAGTACCAGACTCAGAAATGGGGTCTTGGCAGAATGGGGCACTATCAAATACTTATGCAGTAAGAAACAGTGTCTGAAAGACAACAAATGCTTACAAAATCTATAATTGGCCTACTAAAGAGTGTAACCCTCAGGCGACAAGGAAGATTATCAGATGTATTGCAAAATTTGGCTGGTGGACTATGTAAAACCAATTCTACTTTGTTTCACTCAGGGAATCAGAAGTAGAAATCCATGGTATGTGCCTCTCTTCACCAGTAGTTAAATTCAAGCACATGTGCTGTACTCATTACACAAGATCTATTCTCTAAATCAACATTGTCATTGAGTTTCTCTTACTGTGTCCAAACATCTATATAGATTAATCTGAACTTAAGAGATTCATTCTATAAACCTCTCAGTTACTAACTATTTCTACAGGCTCCTTTGTGTTACTCACTCACATCTACTCAAGTCAACAACAACTGGTTTACAGATTCCTAGACTCCATCACTTCAACTTCCAGCTCTTCAGCATCCTTCCACTGGCACAAACTCCGATAGGTTGAGGCAAGGTTGCCCATGGCCATCAGGGTACCAGGATGCTCCACACCATGGGCCCTCTTCCTTGCTTCCATCACTTGAACCTGCAGCTTTTCAGCATCCTTCCCCTGGCCCAATTTCTGATAGGTTGTGGCAAGGTTGCCCATGGCAGTCGGGGTGTCTGGATGCCCCTCACCAAGCACCCTCTTGCTTGCCTCCATCACTTGAACCTCCAGCTCTTTGGCATCCTTCCACCAGCCCAAATTCTGATATGTTATAGCAAGGTTGCCCATGGCAGTCAGGGTGCCATGATGCTCCTCACCCAGGACCCTCTTCCTTGCCTCCATCACTTGAACCTCCAGCTCTTTAGCATCCTTCCATCGGCCCAATTTCCCATAGGTTGAGCCAAGGTTGCCCATGGTGGTCAGAGTGCCAGGATGCTCCTCACCAAGAACCCTCTTCTTAGCCTCCAGAACACGAACCTCCAGCATTTCAGCATCTTTCCACTGGCCCAAATTCTGATAGGTTAAAGCAAGGTTGCCCATGGCAGTCAGGGTGCCAGGATGTTCCACACCAAGGACCCTCTTCCTTGCCTCTATCACTTGAACCTCTAGCTCTTCAGCATCCTTCCACTGACCCAAATACTGATAGGTTGAGGCAAGGTTACCCATGGCCATCAGGGTGTCAGGATGCTCCTCACCGAGAAGCCTCTTCCTGGCCTGCATCACTTGAACCTCTAACTCTTCAGCATCCTCCCACTGGCCCAGAGACCAATAGGTTAAGGCAAGGTTACCCATGGCGGTCAGGGTGTGAGGATGCTCCTCACCAAGGACCCTCTTCCTTGCCTCCATCACTTGAACCTCCAGCTCTTTAGTATCCTTCCACTGACCCAAATTACGATAGGTTGAGGCAAGGTTGCCCATGGCCATCAGGGTATCAGGGTGCTCCTCACCAAGGACCCTCTTCCTTGCCTCCATCACTTGAACCTCTAGTTGTTCAGCATCCTTCCACTGACCCAAATTCTGATAGGTTGAGGCAAGGTTGCCCATGGCTATCAGGGTGTCAGGATGCTCCTCACCAACGACCCTCTTCCTTGCCTCCATCACTTGAACCCCTAGCTTGTTAGCATCCTTCCACTGGCCCAGACTCTGATATGTTAAGGCAAGGTTGCCCATGGCCATCAGGGTGTCAGGATGCTCCTCACCAAGGACCCTCTTCCTTGCCTCTATCACTTGAACCTCTAGCTCTTCAGCATCCTTCCACT
This sequence comes from Gautieria morchelliformis, assembly GCA_015179125.1. Taxonomy (NCBI): domain Eukaryota; kingdom Fungi; phylum Basidiomycota; class Agaricomycetes; order Gomphales; family Gomphaceae; genus Gautieria; species Gautieria morchelliformis. The sequence continues at coordinate 338,792 of WHVA01000015.1, read as the reverse complement.
GACCCAAATTCCGATACATTGAGGCAAGGTAACCAATGGCCATCAGGGTGTCAGGATGCTCCTCACCAAGGACCCTCTTCCTTGTCTCCATCATTTGAACCTCTAACTCTTCAGCATCCTTCCACTGGCCCAGAGACCAATAGGTTAAGGCAAGGTCACTTATAGTGATCAGGGTGTCACGATGCTCCTCACCAAGAACCCTCTTCCTTGCCTCCATGACTTGAACCCCTAGCTTTTCAGCATCCTTGTGCTGGCCTAAATACAGATAGGCTGAAGCAAGGTTGCCCATAGCAGTCAGGGTGTCAGGATGCTCCTCACCAAGGATACTCTTACTTGCCTCCATGAGCTTAACCTCCAGTTCTTCAGCATCCTTCCACCGCCCTGCTTCATTGAACACTTGTGCAAATTTTTGTGCCATATTTAAATCTGTTGTGAATTGCCATTACTTGTCATGTTAGTATAGCCTGCAGCGCAAACCGGCACTATCCCAGTGCTATCCATGTTCGGATGCAACTCCTATCTAGTTCCCACTCCGCTGACCCCTGACCGAGCACCCATACCTTCGACACTCATATATGTAGCTAGCTGTCATGACTGGTTTATTTCTCCTACCGCGCTACCTCCATGTTCCCCCTCATCACTCCCTAGCCTCTTCGTCAGAGTTCACCGCACCTACTGACCACTCCCCCTCTACGTCTACTCTATTCGCTGTTCGCCCCATCCTCCGAACCGCTATTCGCTACTCGCGCATTTCGCCAGGAGGCACGCCATCAAATATGATCGATACCAATCACCCGGCATGATGGTTCATCATTAGCCCCATCACCTTCTTAATCCAACCCCATTGGGTGTTTGTATGGCCAATGCGTGTTCGCAGGGCGTCCCTCCTATAGGTCGTGCAGGATCAACCCAGTAGACCAAGAGTCCGTGCAGGGTAGCATGTATGCGGGTCCCAAGACATGGTTTTGTCCATAAGTGCTTTCGCCCCCTTTACTCCCCGTTGTTTCATGCTCGCATTCTTCCCTCACTCTATTGTATGTTTATTCCATCTCCTTAGTATCATGACTGCGCACCCCTATCCAACCCTGACTCGTGACGGCCTCTTTCCTATTCGCTGATACCTTACGAACATTCGATATAAGTAGTTTACATTCGCATGTATATTCTCCAGTTCAATTATCATACGTCGTCCATCTTGTGCAAACTTGACCTCGCTGTGATCATCGTCTTGAGCCTCTCCTTGAAGATCTCTATCTTCAACCAGCCAAGGACTTAGGCATCACTGGTGAGTTCTCATACTTCATCTTCGTTACCTTAGCCTTCGAAATACTTTCTGTGCTGTTGGCGGAGGGCTCCTAAGGAGCACCTTCACCAGCGAAGGGACCGTCGAAACTTAGACAGCCCTTCCGCAACATCTTGCACGTTACATCGTCAAGTGCTGCGAGCTGTTTCGCTACGACTGTAGACAGGGCGAGCCCCATTCGGGCAACCTCTTTGTCTCATGAACATTCATCGGTTCACTTATTCGCCGAACGGCATAATTATTCGCACAAGTTATTCGGGCATTCGTTGTGTTCACTAATACACGATATTAACGCCTAAAAACCAATCTTGACAGTATAATTGAACTAACAGCTACAGTCAAAGCATTCATTCTATCCATCCATCATTTTCTTACGCCACACCTATTCGCGGGACAGCTTCACCATTTCAAAGGTCGCCTCCCCCCACACCGAACGTTCCCTAGACCCCTGCCCTACTTGGCAGGCCTTCCTTATTCCCCTTCGTGGGACAACCTCTCTTCCAACACTCCTCTCTACAGATTCTCGCCTGGCGGGCCTGATCCTCGTTTATTCGCGGGACAGCCTTACCCCTCCATGGGTCGCTCTTCCCCGTACCAATCCTTCGCACAGCTTTCTGCCCTACTTGGCGGACCTGGAACATCTCTCCTACTAGACTCGTTCTCCTCAATTCTTGCTAATGAACATCCTACGCCTCCGAATACCAGCCCGATTGACTCTGTACCACCAGCATGTTTATTCGCCTCTATTAGCTCCCATTCCGATTCATCCTTCATCATCCATGTACACCTTCCCGGTCTCTCTAACTCGATCCCTACTCTTATTGACTCTGGTGCCACTTCCAATTTTATTGATAGCTCCTTTTCCTCTCGTCCTGGTTTCGTATGTACATCACCCCGTTCGCCGATCGCTCTCTCCCTCTTCGACGGGAAGCCAGCCACCGCTGGTTTCATTCACGAATATCTAGATACTAGTCTCACTTTCAGCGACTCCTCTTCGCAGGACGTTTCGCTACTTGTCACGAAGTTACACCCTTCAGCCGCAATCATTCTTGGGCTTCCGTGGCTTCGCTCCACAAAACCAACGATCGATTGGGGTTCCCTCTCAATTACCTTTCCTCCCGGCACCGGTCTCATGCTTCCACATATGACGGTCGCCATGGCCTGTACGATGATTTCCCCGCCGGCTATCTTCGACAGTATCCCCGAACTCCACACTGCGTCAATGACATCGCTACCGCCAGTTCCTGGTTCACACCCATCCCCGCCATCCTTGGGTTACGTCCCAAACACGGCGATTGGACCACTCTCCTACGTCCCGGTCCTTCCACCGGACGTCACTCATTCGCCCGCTCCTATTCCAAACCTTTCTGGTTACGAACAGATGTTCGACGTGGATGGCGAACCCTTACTTCTTTCAACCAAGCCGATCGAGAATCACTCTTCTGAGTCCTCTATATTACTCTCTAACAATCTCATTCATCCATTTTCAGCCACAAAAGAACCCATCATAGAGACCGAACCTATTCGACCAAAAACAGAGCCTACTCCGAGTCATCTTTGTTCCTGTACACCATGCATCGAATCGCTGATCGATGACCACCTCCCATTTCATTCTTCACCTCCCGATCCACCTCCAACAAGGAGGGTAACGCCGCATATAACCCTAATCAGCGCAGCCGCCTTCGAACTAATCATAAAACTTGGCAAAGAAGAAACCTTCATGTTAAACATGCACCCTTCCATCCCTGAGCCTAGTTCGCTTCGCGCTGTCGGCAACGCACCAGCCCCAACCACGCTCCTCCACGAAAACCCTCTACCGAAGGACGAGTTAGAAATGTTCAGGGCTGTGGTACCAGAGGAGTACCACGACTTCTTCGATATCTTCTCGCGTGCTAAAGCCAAAGACCTGCCCCCACATCGACCTTATGACCACACCATCGAGATCGAGAACGATGGTACACCACCTCACGGCCCAATATACCCACTCTCGAACAGTGAATTAGAGGCTCTCCGCGAATATCTCGAAGACATGCTCAGCAAAGGATTTATCCGCTCCTCCCAATCACCGGGCGGCACCCCTGTTGTCTTCGCAAAAAAGAAGGATGGCACACTATGAATGTGTGTGGATTACTGAGGGCTGAATCGTATCACGCGAAAGAACAAGTACCCTATCCCACTGATTCCGAGTCTTATTGACCAACTCAAAAGTGCGAACGTCTATACCAAATTCGACCTTCGCGCCGGGTTCAATAACGTTCGGATCGCCTCTGGCCAAGAGTGGAAGACAGCTTTCCGAACACGATATGGGTCCTTCGAATATCTCATCATGCCGCTCGGGTTAACAAATACTCCGGCGATGTTCCAACACTTCATGAATGACATCTTCCAAGACATGGCTGACATCTTCATTGTAGTCTACCTCAACGACATCCTTATCTTCTCCAAGAATAGGGAGGATCACTTAGAGCATGTCCGAATGGTCCTCGCCCGCCTTCGGAAACACAACCTCTTCGTAAAGCCTGAGAAATGCCTCTTCCATTCGAACTGGGTTGAGTTTCTCGGATTCATCATCTCTCCTGCTGGGGTCTCTATGGACGTCGAAAAAACAGCTGCCATCACAAAGTGGCCTGCACCTATGAACGTTCGCGAAGTCCAATCATTCCTAGGCTTTGCAAACTTCTACAGGAGATTCATCATTTCATTCTCTGACATCGTCCTGCCGCTCACTCGCCTGACCAGGAAGGATACTCCATTCGCCTGGGATGCGAAGCAACAGGAGGCTTTTGAAGCACTCAAGGCCGCATTCTCACAAGCCCCAGTCCTCATCCACTTCGATCCGAGTAACCCGATCGTCATCGAGATGGATGCCTCCGACTACGCCATCGCCGCCATCATCTCCCAGATCACCCCCTCCGATGGTGATATCCACCCGATCGCCTTCTATTCACGAGGAATGGCACCTGCCGAAATGAACTACGAGATCTATGACAAGGAGCTGCTCGCCATCTTCTGTGCCTTCAAGCAATGGCGAAACTACCTCGAAGGGGCGTCCCACGTCATCCTCATCCTCTCCGACCACAAGAACCTTGAGTACTTCACAACTACAAAGCAGCTGACCCGTCGACAGGTCCGTTGGTCCGAACACCTGTCAGGGTTCAACTATATCATTCGCTACCGAGCTGGGCGACTTGGGACAAAACCGGATGCATTGACCCGTCGGGGCGACGTGTACCCAAAAGGAGGGGATGGTGCATACGCATTGGCGAATCCCCACAACTTCCAGTCGATGTTTAAGACTGGGCAACTCATTCGTGCCATCATCCTTGACTCTGCATCACTGTTGACATCCATCCAACATGGCCAGTTGACCGATCCCGTATCCTCAGTCCACATCACTCGTCTTCGTTCTCAATCATTGGCAATCACCCCTTCGAATGCGAAGCCAGACCCCTGGTCACTTGGAGAGGACGGAAAAACGCTGTTATACAAACAGCGAACGTATGTCCCCGATCATAATGATATTCGCTTGGACATCCTTCGCTCGCTGCATGATCATCAGTTAGCAGGCCACCCAGGGATCAGCAAAACGATGAAGAACATTCGGAAACAGTATCATTGGCCGAACATGTCCACCTTCGTCACCAACTACATTGGCTCCTGTTCCAAGTGTTGGCACGCTAAGTCCATTCATCACAAACCTTTCGGTCCACTTCGCTTTCTACCCATCAGCCAGCGACCCTGGGATTCGATCTCCATGGACTTCATCGAAGGACTCCCACCATCGGACGGGCACGATATGATCCTTGTCATTGTCGACAGGCTAATGAAGATGGCCCTGTTCATTCCGACATTCTCTGACATCGATTCAGGAGACGTCGCCATGCTCTTCCTTCGACACGTATTCGCTAAACACGGTAGCCCCAGCGACATCATCTCCGATCGAGGGAAGCACTTCACATCCCGATTCTGGACCTCTCTCTGTGAAATCCTCGGCATCAAAGGCAACCTTTCTACAGCCTACCACCCCCAGACCGATGGACAGACCGAACGAGTAAACCAAATCCTTGAGCAGTATCTCCGAGTCTATATCAACTACCAGCAGGACGATTGGGTCGACCTCTTGCCTCTCGCCGAATTCGCTTACAACAACACAGCCCATTTGGCGACTCAGGTCACACCCTTCTTCGCCAACAAGGGTTTCCATCCAAAGCTCGAAGTATCGCTCACTTCGGTCGCTTCCGAGGACGCTTATCGCCAGTCGGCAGATCTCAAGGACCTTCACCAATACCTTCGAGATCAAATTAAGAAATCAATTATCCAGTACACATCGGCCACAACCACTCGCCGTATTCCGATCCCTGAATTTCAGGTCGGCGATAAAGTATGGCTCGACTCCCGAAATATTCGCACAAAACGACCTTCGAAGAAACTCGACCACCGAAGACTTGGCCCATATCCTATCACGGCTAAAATATCTTCTCATGCGTTTCGCTTAGGCTTACCACTGGACCTTCGCCAGATCCACCCTGTGTTCCACGTATCCCTTCTCGAACCCGCCACAACATCTACCATCCCCGGTCGATACGCGGACCCCCCACCTCCTATCGAAATTGACTCTGCGGACGAGTACGAGATCACAAAGATCCTCGATAGTCGCGTTCGCCGGAAGCGATTGGAATACCTAGTAGAGTGGAAGGGATACGAACACACCCCCGACGCTACGTCTTGGGAACCCTCTTCGAATGTTACTAATTCAGCTCGCAGACTCGCCGAATTCCATGCGAAGTACCCCCAGAAATCCAAGGCTTAGACGTTTACCAAACCCCAAGAAAACGATACTCTGTTCACATTCTACCTATAGATTCCACTCCCCTAATTAAACCTCCTCTCAATCCTCACCCAACTTCCTTCGACTCATTCAACACCCGCAACCAACGCCTCTTCAGACGCTCCGAGCTCCCCATCAACCTCTTCACCCCCCATTCGATGGCCCGAAAGGATACTCGCGGGTTGTGCATCATACCTGGCCATCATCCTGACCATGCCCCTGGCTATCCTCGCCCTCCTACCTTCGCCATCAGGGGCGAAGCAGATGCGCAGTCGCCTCACCCTGACAGGCTCTGCAGCTTTCGCCGACTCAGGCATGCCCCCAGCCGACTGCGAATCAGGGTGGTGGACTTTGCCGAAGGAATCACCAAGTTAGCATGGTCGTCGAAGAAATACAGGAGGAAACCATACCTTCCAGGTCCTCCCTAGTCACCTCCCTTCCTTTGCACCCCTTCGACATCAGCGTGAAGATCGGAGCCAGAGTCGAGTCAATATCCGCTTCTGTGGGTACCGATCCCAATGTCGACGCCGAACTCTCCAACCACACCCTCGTTTTTTGAATCTCCTTTGCCAGCTCGTCTACTTCGGACGGCCTTTCAAACATTTGGTCAGCCACCTCCTCGGCCTGCAGCATCTTCCGAAGCTCCTCCTAGACCTCATCATTGAGCGAATGAAAACTAATAAAGAAAAAAGCCGGTACTCACTTGGACCCCTACCGCATCCACCAACCACTGCTCCACATCCCCTCGTGACTCTCCCCGAAGCTCCGGCCTAACCCTCAACACAACCTGCGATCTACCGAGGAGAGCTGAGTGCCCAGGTGTCGTCATAAAGGCAGGACTCTTGGCTGGGGTGCTTAGTCAGGCCCCAAAACCCCGTTCCGCGCCGCGTTTTTAAACAGAAAAAGAAGTCGTGCACGGACCACGCAGGGCCCAGACTTCAGAGATCCATCGGGAGACCCATTACGTCCTTAACGGTTCCGCCCCACCATAAGACGCAGTGTCGTTGGACTCCGAAGCTAGGAGGGGGGTACTGTCATGACCGGTTTATTTCTCCTACTGCGCTACCTCCATGTTCCCCCTCGTCACTCCCTAGCCTCTTCGTCAGAGTTCGCCGCACCTACCGACCACTCCCCCTCTACGTCTACTCTATTCGCTGTTCGCCCCATCCTCCGAACCGCTATTCGCTACTTGCGCATTTCGCCAGGAGGCATGCCATCAAATATGATCGATACCAATCACCCGGCATGATGGTTCATCATTAGCCCCATCACCTTCTTAATCCAACCCCATTGGGTGTTTGTATGGCCAATGCGTGTTCGCAGGGCGTCCCTCCTATAGGTCGTGCGGGATCAACCCAGTAGACCAAGAGTCCGTGCAGGGTAGCATGTATGCGGGTCCCAAGACATGGTTTTGTCCATAAGTGCTTTCGCCCCCTTTACTTCCCGTTGTTTCATGCTCGCATTCTTCCCTCACTCTATTGTATGTTTATTCCATCTCCTTAGTATCATGACTGTGCACCCCTATCCAACCCTGACTCGTGACGGCCTCTTTCCTATTCGCTGATACCTTACGAACATTCGATATAAGTAGTTTACATTCGCATGTATATTCTCCAGTTCAATTATCATACGTCGTCCATCTTGTGCAAACTTGACCTCGCTGTGATCATCGTCTTGAGCCTCTCCTTGAAGATCTCTATCTTCAACCAGCCAAGGACTTAGGCATCACTGGTGAGTTCTCATACTTCATCTTCGTTACCTTAGCCTTCGAAATACTTTCTGTGCTGTTGGCGGAGGGCTCCTAAGGAGCACCTTCACCAGCGAAGGGACCGTCGAAACTTAGACAGCCCTTCCGCGACATCTTGCACGTTACATCGTCAAGTGCTGCGAGCTGTTTCGCTATGACTGTAGACAGGGTGAGCCCCGTTCGGGCAACCTCTTTGTTTCGTGAACATTCATCAGTTCACTTATTCGCCGAACGGCATAATTATTCGCACAAGTTATTCGGGCATTCATTGTGTTCACTAATACACGATATTAACGCCTAAAAACCAATCTTGACACTAGCCCAGTAGTTACAACAAATACATCGGTTTCAGCCCTTTCAGCTGCACTGCAGCTCCGTTTAGTGTTACAGCTAGAGTTAGCTAACACTCGAGTTCCGTCTGTTTCTGCGCTCAGCGCACCGAGTTCTGTTCCAGCCTTTATCTCTCTCCATCCCCCTCCTCACATTATAACAACAAAATCAACACCTTTTGTATGTAGCTCATTAATATGAGGCAGAAGGGATCTCCTGAAGCTATAGTCCTCCATCCTGTCTCCATATGGGATAGAGAGTGCTAGTATTTGCATTGTGCACCTTTGGGTATTTTCCTGCTTTGCTACATCTAGGTTATCTTGAGCCCAGGCATGTACTAGTGGATGGAGGGAAAATATGGGGTCTTCTTTGTCAGTACTGATTAGTGAGTATGAAGCTAGTTCATGAATGATCTCCTGAAATTGAGGGTCACTCCAGCCACCATCTGTAGTTTGAAAATTATGCAGAAATTGTTTTGCAGCATTACATGGTCCATCTAGATCCATGAGAAAAGCCTTTTGAAAGGTGCTTTTGGAAATCCCCCTATAATGAAAAAATGCACAAAGGTGTAGCAGGGTTGCTGCTATAGAACTTAGTTTTTTAAAGCTAATTTCCCATGTTGCATATACTGCCCATGGATAATCATCCACCATTTGTACTGAGTGGTTGCTCATCAGATGAGCCCAATCCTTCTGGAAAATCTTCAGGTATTCATTTAAGCTGCATCCCTTTGAGATATAGGCACCTGCTTGTACAATGGCCAGGGGAAGATGACCAAGTTCTTTGACAATCAAAGATGCCAGACTAAGATTCTTTGCAGAACCTGTAGCTGTAGAGAACACAAGGAGCAAATGGATGGCTTCCTCAGTGCTCATGCTTGACACATGGCAGTTGGAGCTGGGTGCATGCCCACGACACTCCACATTGCGGCTGGTCACAATGATGTTTCCATGCTTGCACAGTGGGAAGTACCTTTGGAGATATATGTCATGGTCATCAGCATTGTCCAGGAAGAGCAACCACCCCTGGTGTTGTCCAGAAAGCCAGAGAAGAGCATCTTTGGAAGTCTCACCAATACCCTCCTCCCGAGCAATGTCTTCAAGGCCAGACTCTATAGTGGTCACACTACTTGCATCAACATAATAGACTCTCCAAAAACTAAACATAAAACAAGTCAGCCCAAACATAACAGCCCCAGGTAAACTACACCACCGTTGATAAAACTTTTCAATGAATGTCAATGCAATCTGTGTTTTTCCTCCCCCACCAAGCCCATACAAGAGAAAGATGCGCTGTTCCTCCTTAACAGTGGATGTCTGGTCTGGAAAGAAGTATCCCTCAAGTTGCAAAAGGATATCAACTCTTCCGGTAAATCTGCTTGTTGGTGGAGGACAAGCCTTACAGCCAGCTCCATGTTTACCCAATACCTGGCCAATAGTACCTGCACCTACAGTATCTACCATAAAATATATGTCATTAGTTGCGAAGCATTGCAAGTTGTACGCACTGAGGTGTGCGGCAGCTATCACTTCCCGCCGTTCCCTGAGAGCAATGACTGCAGCCGTTACCATCTCATTCACCTTTGCCCGCCAAAGATGCTGTAATGTATGTGTTGTCACCTCAGATAACCTTTCCCACTGTGCCAATGTTACACCCTGCATTCCTTGCTCCACATTGAACCGAAAGTAAACGTTTGCTACAGATCTGAAGCGACGCTCGATTTCCTCTGCTGTCACCTCACATTCTGTTGTGATCTTCTTCAATACCTCAGCTACACTTAGTGGTATGACATTGTTAAACAGACTAGGTGCTGGCAGTCCGGCGGTGGTCACATGTCCAGTACCAATACTGACGACGCAAGCAATATGTTGGTGTGGAAATATGTGTTCTGCTTCATTGAGGATTTGCTTGATAGGATTGTTGCAACCCAGGCCGGCATCGACAAAGGGTTTACGCATAGGTGGATCGCCGATGAAAATCCGTTTGAAAAAAGTAGGAGCGGCAGATGTGGCACGAGCGGCCTCCCATATGGCACAGTCGAATGATTCGTGTTGGTCTACGCTGTACGTACGAAAGAGGCGGGGTGTGCTCATGTTATTTGCGGGCATCGCGCAGACAAAACTGGGCTACGGTCAGCTATGTACCTAGTCAAGAAGTGTCAACGTGAACATACGTTTTGCACACTTCGCTGCTTTGTCTTGGATCGAACATGCGAGCGTTAGGGTCACCAATCGATTCCTGGATGATGGCCTGGATAGCTGTCTCCAAATTGCTAGCCTTGAACATTCCATCCTTCCAAAATGGCTTCTTATCCGAGAACACCTTTGAGGCGAATGTTGCATCGGAGTTTGAAGCGTCGGAGTGGGGATTTAAGGTCACCCCCTTGCAGGCTTGTACGATCACAGCGTTATGTAAATGTTAAGCAACCTTATGTAACGTAACTGCCACGATGAACTCAGCTTGTAGCGCGCGGTGCAGGAAGGACTATAGGTAGTGCTCATGCTTATTTTCCTTTGCTGGTCCACATGTTCTTACTAGATTGGTCGTCACAGATGATAATACGTTGTTCATTTGAAGCTTAAAGCATACATAGAGCATGAAAGGCCGACGTGCATTTTACAAGGGCTGTGAGAACTTGTGCACTGCAGTCTTAGCAAGGCGGTAGTAGATTGCCTATCTGCACAGCATTGCTGTGGTTCTAATGTACGATTCTTGATTGACAGACATGCCCTGGCCAGGCTTTGCTTTGCCCATCACCGATCCTTACCTATAGGCCCAGCAATCTGAATCATGCATCCCTTCCAGCCACTCAACGATGACTCGTTCTCTTTCTCAGAGTCTTTGCTAACAGCGTCGTCCTCGTCCACCGTCTGGGGTCCAGGAGCTCTGTCCGGAAAGGCGCTGAAGGCAATTGGAGTGAGGAGCCTCGACCTGATTTGCCATGTGATAATTCGCATGCGACTGGCGAAGATCAAGCGAGCGATTGAAAAGACACCCCATGTCTTCCATGACCCCATGGATTCCATTGAGTCCCAGCTAATGAATGAATATCATTCTGACTTGAAAGAGCTCAGCGGGTGAGTTTGAATCGCCATACTATAGAAAACTACTCATCCCACGGACGGGTTGTATTATAATAGGGTCAAATATTCACTATCAGTTCGACGTGCGGCGGGGGATCTAATCAGGAAGATTACACTGATTGAGACACCTGAGCGTCCCGACCCATCCTCTAGTTCTGTTGGTGAGTGTGATGGTTTCGTGGCATGGTTTCGTGTCAATCAGGGTTTTGCACAATAGGAAAAACACTCACACAGTGGGAGGTTCTTCTCGCTCCCCTCCTGCTCCGCGGTGGTGTTTTGTCTTTTGAAGGGGTCAACCCTTCGAGTTTTCCCCCTCACCTCCTCAGAGGTCTGCATTCTGAGAGCCTGGGTGACCCGAATCAGGTGCGCAGCACACCACTATGTTGTGCGGATGGTTGGACTCATCTCAAAAAATTAGATAGATGATGTGTTCACGGTCACAGGCGGCCCAGAGGATGAGAGCGAAGGCCATACCGACTGGGTCACGTCGGTGGCGTTCTCGCACGACGGCGAGCGGATCGTCTCCGGGTCTCGTGACAAGACGAGCCGTGTGTGGACTGCAGACACCAGGGAGGTCATTTCAGGACCATTCGAAGGCCACACCCACTCGGTCGGGTCGATGGCGTTCTCGCAGGACGGCAAGCGGATCGTCTCCCGGTCTGGTGACAACACGATCCGTGTGTGGAGTGCAGACACTGGGGAGCTCGTTTCAGGGCCATTCGAAGGTCACACCGACTGGGTCCAGTCGGTGGCGTTTTCGCACGATGGCAAGCGGATCATCTCCGGGTCTAGTGACAACACGATCTGTGTATGGAATGCAGAAACAGGGGAGGTTATTTCAGGACCATTCGAAGGCCACACCGACTGGGTCAGGTCGGTGGCGTTCTCGCACGACGGCAAGCGGATCGTTTCCGGGTCCGATGACAAGACGATCCGTGTGTGGAGTGCAGACACCGGGGAGCTCATTTCAGGACCATTCGAAGGCCACACCGACTGGGTCAGGTCGGTGGCGTTCTCGCAGGACGGCAAGCGGATCGTCTCCGGGTCTGATGACAAGACGATCCGTGTGTGGAGTGCAGACACCGGGGAGCTCATTTCAGGACCATTCGAAGGCCACACCGCCTTGGTCAGGTCGGTGGCGTTCTCGCACGACGGCAAGCGGATCGTCTCCGGGTCTGGGGACAACACGATCCGTGTATGGAATGCAGACACCGGGAAGCTTATTTCAGCACCATTCGAAGGCCACACCGACTGGGTCAGGTCGGTGGCGTTCTCGTACGACGGCAAGCGGATCGCCTCCCGGTCTGATGACAAGACAATACGTGTATGGAATGCAGACACCGGTATTTCAATACCATTCGAAGGCCACACCGACTGGGTCAGGTCGGAGGCGTTCTCGCAGGACGGCAAGCGCATCGTCTCCGGGTCTGATCACAAGACGATCCGCGTGTGGAATCCAGGCACCTGGGAGGTTATTTCAGGACCATTCAAAGGCCACACCGACTGGGTCAGGTCGGTGGCGCTCTCGCAGGACGGCAAGCGCATCGTCTCCGGGTCTGATGACAACACGATCCGTGTGTGGAGTGCAGACACCGGGGAGCTCATTTCAGGACCATTCGAAGGCCACACCGACTGGGTCCAGTCGGTGGCGTTTTCGCACGATGGCAAGCGGATCGTCTCCGGGTCTAGTGACAACACGATCCGTGTATGGAATGCAGATACCGGAGAGGTAATTTCAGGACCATTCGAAGGCCACACCGACTGGGTCAGGTCGGTGGCGTTCTCGCACGACGGCAAGCGGATCGTCTCCTGGTCTAATGACAAGACGATCCGTGTGTGGAGTGCAGACACTGGGGAGCTCGTTTCAGGGCCATTCGAAGGTCACGCCAACTGGGTCCAGTCGGTGGCGTTTTCGCACGATGGCAAGCGGGTCGTCTCCGGGTCTAGTGACAACACGATCTGTGTATGGAATGCAGACACAGGGGAGGTTATTTCAGGACCATTCGAAGGCCACACCGACTGGGTCAGGTCGGTGGCGTTCTCGCAGGACGGCAAGCGGATCGTTTCCGGGTCTGATGACAAGACGATCCGTGTGTGGAGTGCAGACACCGGGGAGCTCATTTCAGGGCCATTCGAAGGCCACATCGACTGGGTCCAGTCGGTGGCGTTTTCGCACGATGGCAACCGGATCGTCTCCGGGTCTAGTGACAACACGATCCGTGTATGGAATGCAGATACGGGGGAGGTAATTTCAGGACCATTCGAGGGCCACACCCACTCGGTCAGGTCGGTGGCGTTCTTGCACGACGGCAAGCGGATCGTCTCCTGGTCTAATGACAAGACGATCCGTGTATGGAATGCAGATACCGGGGAGCTCGTTTCAGGACCATTCAAAGGCCACACTGACTCGGTGGCGTTCTCGCACGATGGCAAGTGGATCGTCTCCGGGTCTAGTGACAACACGATCCGTGTATGGAATGCAGGCACCGGGGAGGTCATTTCAGGACCATAAGGTCACACCCACTTGGTCAGGTCGGTGGCGTTCTCGGAACAGCAAGCGCATCACCTCTGTGTCTGGTGACAATAACACGATCCGTGTATGGGTTGCAGACACCCTGGAGCTCGTTTCAGGACCGTTCAAAGTCTACACCGCCTTGGTCAGGTCGGTGGCGTTCTCGCACGACGGCAAGCGGATCGTCTCCGGGTCTGGTGACAAGACGATCCGTGTATGGAATGCAGACACCGGGGAGCTCATTTCAAGACCATTCAAAGGCCACACCGACTGGGTCAGGTCGGTGGCGTTCTCACAGGACGGCAAGCGGATCGTCTCCCGGTCTGATGACAACACGATCTGTGTATGGAATGCAGACACCGGGGAGCCCGTTTCAGCACCATTCAACGCCACATCGACTTGGTCACGTCGGTGGCGTTCTCGTACGACGGCAAGCGGATCGTCTCCGGATGTGCAGACAAGACAATCCGTGTATGGAATGCAGATACTGTAAGGCAACGCCACCACCTGTGGAATGTCACACAGGGCCTAGGTAGAGGGAGTCTAGTAATAACGATGGGAGCAGGGTTGTAGCCACTGGCATGTGTCATATACGTGTCCGTCCTACCGACTTGTCCCGGGATGTGGCAATTGGCGAAACAAGGGTTCAAACGTATGTTCATGCTAACACCCAGATTGTGCCAAAACCTGAGAGATTGCCTTGTTCATGTCGCCTCGCGCAATGCACTCTAGAAGGATTCGCACACGCCGCACTTTGAGAAAGGGACAGGCTGGAATGTTTGAGACGAGACCGCCCCCCTTGTGTACGGGTCTTGAGTTGTTTTTATGAGCTGACCCTTCGATATGAACGCCTTCGGGCAGTGTGTTCAAGGTTAACCCTTAATTGGTCTCAAAGGCCAAAAAGGGTAATATATCGGCCTGTTTGGGAACACCCATATATATTGTACCGACTAAAATCGGGCGGCATAACAGTTTTCCGTTTCCTCGTTGTACAGCGCGAATTTATTGTTACGTTAAATTGCAAATCCATCAGCTATGTACACCATAATTCTGCCAGTTACTCACGCCGGAAAGATGCATCCAATGGACAGAGATTGACGATCTGAGCAGGCGGTCAAGCTAGCCCGAAGTGTAGAAACCGAAAAATTGGCGACTCGGGTGCACACCGGGAAAAGTATTCTGACATGCGCTTATCCCAGTAAGCTACTCTTTTCCAAATAGAAGAAGAGTTTCTGGCAGCGTATAATCACAGAAAACCCTTGTAGAGTACCGTCCAGACTGCATGCAATTCATGCAAGTGAGCCTGACATCAAGCTCCCTTATCTTCTTAGGTGCCCTGCTTAGTAATACTCACTGGAGGCGACACGCGCGAAACTGTGGTTTGAGGCCAGCTATTTTCCACGGGCTCGGCATGCAATGCCAATCCTCGGCATTGTGCAACTGACAATCGCAGACAGATTGACGCAATACAGTCCTAATCCGGTAATGCTTGCTTCGGAAGCAGATTACGTTAAGCACATTGGCACGCGTCCCCGCCTTGCCCACATCCGCGCGGTGGGCTTGCCTCGCGCTCCTATCCCTTGACAACCGTGCCCACGCCAAAATATGATGCAGAGTGTGGCCTCTGTCCGTGCTACCCCAGCTGTCATCTCTGAGCCAGTTCCGTCGCCCGCTTATCGGCTGCTCTTCAGACGAGCATTGGGTAATGGCGAGCAGCCGTCGACAACCACATCGTCATCGAGTGGTTTATCGGCCAGTGATACATTATTCCCAAGCCCTAGTCCATCCCCGAACCCTGGAGGGAAACAAGGCATTTCTCAGGTGAGTAGCGGCTCCCATTTGCTCCGAGTCTCCCGAAAGATCGCACACATCTGCTGCAGACCGTCCTTGAGTGGATTTTTGTCGTCATTGCGCTCGGATTGCTTGCCATCCTCGTAATCTGGCGGTACGTCTCTCATCCTTCAAATAATCTCGTCGCAATGGCCCAGTTGTGCCTTGATTCGTGCACCTAGATGTACCTGTCTGAGGTACCGGAACCGGAACCGTAATTCTCAGCTCACGGCCCTCTCCTCTGTCCGTGCCCAAGGCGGCCGTGCCTCCCAGCGCCCGCGGTCCTATGCACATGTTCCGCAAAACCTGCAACCCGCTCATATCCGCGATTCGGCAGACTCAACTACTGGCTCTCCATTTGGCCGGCAGACCCGGAATTTAGTCCTCTCGCCCTCCTTCCTGCATACCGGGCTGATGCCCCTCGTTGATGGCCGGGGCGTTCTCATCAATACCCCTAGTGTCGCTCCACCCCGAGTGCGAGGGCAGAGGGTGCGGGGATTGGATGTAGGCGAAGGCGGAAGGCGGGGTGGGGGCTCCGGAGGAGGAGACGAGAATGGGGACGAGCTTCCGGCATACGAAGTAGGCAAAGAGCCTCCCGGATACCAGGCAGCCATTGGCCCCACTGCCTCGCCGGGTATCGTGCAGGTC
This sequence comes from Gautieria morchelliformis, assembly GCA_015179125.1. Taxonomy (NCBI): domain Eukaryota; kingdom Fungi; phylum Basidiomycota; class Agaricomycetes; order Gomphales; family Gomphaceae; genus Gautieria; species Gautieria morchelliformis. Next base: position 322,511 of record WHVA01000015.1, on the reverse strand, counting down.
GGACTTCCCGAACGTATAGCGGATCAGTACCTGCAGCACTCCGAGGAGTCTCAGAGCATTGATCAATCGAGCCCACGAGAGGTACCGGAGAATGCCTCGGGTTCTCTGGATTTGAGCACGCTGAATCGAGAACCTGGCATTTCTCCGCCTCCAAGTCCTTCGCCAGACCCTGCATCCCGAGGCCAGTCGCCTCTCCATCCTCGTGATCTCTGAACCCTCAGCTGGCTTCGTAACACAATTCTGACTAGCCCCGATAGTATGACCACTGCACTCCCAACCTCGCTTTCGGATTCCCCGCTTTCGAATTCCCACTTTCGATTCCTCGCTGTCGATTTCCGCTTAACATTCTTTTCGTCATGTTCTGCGTTTGAGTTTTAGCACGTTTGCTGCGGTGTACTTGCCTTGTCGTTGGTTGCTGTTGTATTTCACCGAATTGTGTTTTTATCGTGATGATGGACAAATGGTATATACTTGCCCGTCATCAATCCCATCCAATACAGTATGAAATAGACCGAACTTGTGCTGAAACAAGGAAAGTTGTTGCCATGTCACATCTCAATGCCAACTTGGCAGCCTCTTGACTTAAGGGCGTGCCGCGCAGAGGAGGAACTTCATGGAAAGGGGGCTAAGGCGGGGAGCGAAGTCCGTGAGGACTCTGGTAGGAGGGCACAAGGCGACGAGGCACCTTTTCAAGTACGTTCACGACACGCGGAGGTTCGAGAGATCACACGGAGGATTTATCCATCGCGCAGAAGGCTGTGTGTGGAAGGCGGGTCTGGGCAGGAACACGATGGGAGCGCGCAAGGCGCAAATACACACACCCCGCCCACATAGGCACGGACATGCTCGGGGCGTCGCCCAAAGAGCGCAAGCTGAGATAGAAACCGAAGGGCGAGATGGAACGGACAACAAGATAGGGGACTGTATTCATCGTTTTACATAGGGCGCTGCCCCAAAGGCGTAAAATTGGACATATAAAAAAAAAAGAATAAAAAAGGGCGTGCCAGGTAAGAAATGCCGCGGTCCTGGCCATATTCAAGACGGCTCCTCTGGTCTGTCCGTGCAGTTTTCTTGGTGCACCGCACGATAGTCTTTCCTTGAAAAAGTCTTTAAACTATTGGAAATGTCAAAAGACGTGAATACTTTCGTACAGAATGAGAAATCACCATATGTTGCAGGGATATATCTTCCCGACGTTGGCGTTCTCTTGATGCCTCTTCGCAATGTCCTCCGTCGAAAATTCCTGACCACTTGTACAGAGTGTCAGCGAGTTAAGACCCGAGTAAGCTGCTATGTCGACCAACCAAGTCAAGCAATAGAATAGCTTCTCGTAGCCCATGTGTTTCTGCACATGGACACGTGCACTGTGTTTGCCCCTGAAAGGCTCTCTTGTGCATTGGTACCATAAACACCGATAGGCTCGTCTCCCGCCTTGGTAGCAGCATTCCAGGTACTCCTCCACCGTCTCACTGTTGGCAGCAGGGAGAGGGGCATATGCGTGGTTATTGGCTGTCATCGGTGTCGAGGAGAAAATTGGGTGATAAAGAAGACGTGGCGTTAGGCCCTCCTTATGATAGTCTGTAATTGGGGGACCAAGTCAGTCTCTTGAGGGGGCTAGGCAAACTGCGAAAGGGGATACCATATTCGACATATTAACTCAGACGCGCACGAGCAAAGAACCCGTGCGCCAGGGAGCCGTCCACGACGGGAAGCGTGCCAGGACGTCAATGGGTACGGGACTCGTGGCAGCCAGGAAGACCATCTAGATGATAATGGTGCGGCCGAATTAGTCAGGGCTCTGCTTCCAGAGAGCGTAATCCGCTACCTGAAACCTGGCCCGTTTGACTTCGCCGCCACGCCTTGTCCCTTGGATAGTAGGGTGATATATGAGCTGAGTATTAAAGGCGGCGATTCTGATTATCGGGGTGTATCCAGATTAACCTTACTTGAGATCCGTCCCTTGCGGCACGCCAGTGGCGCGAGGGGTCTGTTATTGTCAAGGAATCAGTGCCATGATGTACTCGTGGCTGTATAAAACAATCAACTCGTATTCCAAGTGCGTATCATGTGAGTGCAACACCTTCCTAATCAAAAATTACCATATCAAATAGTAGTAAAAATACGCAGTGACGCGCTTACGCGAGGTGACTATCCGGAATATTGCATACGTCAATCTGCTTTGTTCCCCCTTCTAAATATCAAAGTGAAGTGCGGTCTTGACGCGTTTGACGTTCTTCCGGACAACTTCGGACTAGAGACTGCGACAAGCGGGGTTCCCTGCTTTGAAAACAAAAGTGGAGTTAACAGCGGATTACTCATAAGGCAAAGCATTTAATTAACGTTACGAATTCTCATTATTAAGAATATATAACTGCGTACGTTGCAAGATCGAGCCGTGTCCAAAATTCCAAGGGAGACTCAGTCCTGATTTTGCGTCTTCCATCTCATGAAAGACAACATATAACTAGACTCTCGGGTGACACTTGGAGCTTGGAGATTGAAGAGCCTTTTGCACCGACTGTGCGGAGTCAGCATGAAACGTCTTGAACAAATGTGGTTGAAACGGAGACCACGACTGAGTTTAAATTTAGCTGATGTATTGCATCTAAAACCGCTGATGCGGCAACCCGTATTCGTTTCGACTCTAATGTCTCCCAGCTCACCCTTCCATTCCAAGCGAGATTCAGTTTCGGTTCCAACTTCCCAGGTTAGCTCTTGGCTGGCGATGCTGGAGGTTGAATGATTGACAGCACTGGGATCGCGACTACTAGACAAAGGCATCAAGATGGATCTTCTGAGAAGGCATCAAATAGAGATGAACTCGTTCACAGCCTCAAACAAGTGTAGGCGATGCTCTGGCAGACCCGGCGGCGTCAGGCGGGGTTCAATTGGGCAGCGGCACTCCATCATTTTCGGCGGGCAGACGGCAGATCGCACAGCCGCACGCCCACTTGCCAAGTTTCCTTGCTGAGATCGGCTGTGCTGGCTTTCCTTTGGGTTCTAACTCAGCGGATATTTGCAGGAGCCGTCCCCCCCAATGAAGGGCGTATGAACACGTACAAGATAACACAAACAATAACAATGAGGGTGGTCTATTACTGTAACGGATTGACAGGACTGGAACCTCAAACTACCGATACGCGAATGGGGGACATAATCTTTGGCACAGTCAGGTGAAGGAAGCCAAAATCATATATGGGCATAACAATCCCCGCCGCCGGAAAATTTTCGCAGTCACCACCGCGACACGCCAATCCCAGGTCACTCTAGGTTAGTCAGACGCTGTACCTAACGAAAACATCCATTTTAAAAATGTGAATTAGCTCGGTCGGCGCGAGAGTGGACTCTAAATTAATTCACCGGTTTTCCCTTGAGGGAGAACAGGTAATATCGGTTGCTTCAAACTTAGAGGGGCTGACCCGTGGGACAGCAAACGAGAAGGCATAACTATGTCTTCAATGAGGTGGATACAGACTGTGGAGAACTGCTAGTGTGGTCGCGGGTAATATGATCCTTGAACTCGAGAAGACGCAGTGCCGCCCTGTCGGTCGGATTGTCCAGGCCAGTGGGCTTCAGTACTTGGCATTTGGCGCGGGCGCAACCCTGATGCACGACCGTGCTCTCCAAAGCTATGCGGTCCTCTAGTCCAATCGTGATTACAAGTCTGAGGCTGCGTGTCCGCCATGGATTCACGCTTATATTGTGACTACCATCTCCGAAGCTAGTCCGCCCAAACTTTAAACACCAGGATCCATCTCATCCCCCAAGGAAATGCCAAGAAGGTGGTGCAGCTGCGATATACTGGTAGCACGCAAGGATTTGCTAAGCAGGATGCCCCAATGTTGGTTGAACTAGCGGCCTAACGTGTCGCCTGGGAATGCCTGGGGAAGTCTGCCCGACTTTGAACACGAGGGGATGGGACATGAGCGGCGATGTCTGAACATTGATGAGAGAAGTTGTGCCATGCTGATAGCGATGACTTGAGCTGCCTCTGTGCCCCCGTCCCCATATCGTTTCCACCTATCTCAAGTCACCCTGACACCTAAACTAGTTTGAAGGGCGCTGCTGGGTTCGTGACTTCGGTTCGGCGGCGAGGGAAGCGTCCGATATACAGTAGCTTGTCTGTTGAGTCCAGTTGTTAGGCTGTGGCTGCCGCCTGATGGTCTACCAGTATAGGCTGGGTCATACGCTGTGCTGACTAGCGGTGGGCGATGGTTTCCAGTATTATCGCGAACTGCATTTCCAGCCGGTCGACTCGGTCGGCTCGGTCCTCTCGGTCCTCGTTCCCCATCCCAAAGCACCCTGGCACATATCTCAACCTGATGAGCGCTGCCGGTATTTCAGTTTCGCCTCATCTTTAAGGAAGTGTCCACTATTATTCCGTCTGCTTGTTGGGTGCGGTTGCTAGGTTGTAGTTCCAGCCCGATGGTCTGCCAGTTGAAACAAGGGCCTGCGCTGCAATGTCTGGATTATGACAGGCGGGTGATGATGCCTGGAGATGCTTTTCTACCCGACCGTCCCCGTGATCGTCGCAGTGGGATGAGCGCTGCCGATGTCCGAGTTTCACCTCGTCGCTGAGGAAAGCGCCATCATAGTGGTTGTTGATTCCAGTTGCTGTAGGCTGTAGTGCAGGATGATTGTCTGCCAGTTGTCCCAACATTGCTTTACGCACTAATACTCCGTCCAACCGTTATCATCGACTGTAGACTCACTCCGAGACGGCCGCCGCTCTCAGTTTGATACGGTGACAGTGTGCCGTCCGATAGAGAACCACCGTCGTCCCGACCCCACCGCTCATTCTGCGCAGATATGTTGAAGACTCCATTTCCTAGCCAGTGACAACGTCGGACCCGGCGTTATCAGTTCCGCTTTGATATTGCGCTGGCTGTAAGTAGAGACATAGCAGTTTTAGCCACATATCATAACATTGAAAGTACATATCATGACGTACTCACCAGCGTGTGCACATAAAACACCTATCCAGGTACCATGATAAGCTTGGTAGCGTACTAATTGAAGACCTCATTGGTAGCTAGTGGCAGGGTTTACTGTAATATCTGAGTCAGCATCAGGATCGAAGTGATACAAGCAACTCGGGACCACGTACAGGGTGATACACTTTATCACCACATATAAGGGTATATTTCCAAGGATACGCAAGTTCTCCAGAGATGCGAGCCGCAGGCTGGGGGCAAAACATGGGCACCATCTTGCCTGAGTTTGCGTGCAGAGTTACCGCAACATTGCATGTGAGATGCCACTCCGGTGGTCTGATAACATGTGCCAGTAATGCGTGCCTCAGTACGTTCGTAGGTGTAGGATATAAGGATAAGATAATGTAGTAGCTGTTTGTGAGATGGGGGTCTCGCGAACGGCAATCTGTGGGGGGCGATGGGTCCGAGGTGGTGGGTCAGATAGAGACAGGATAGGGGATCAGAGGGGTAGTGGAGGGGATTAGCAACGGCAGCAAGGCGGGGCGGAGGCACAGACGCCGAGGGCGTTGAACCAGAAGTTGTCGGAGTCCAATCATATTTGTTGAGGGTTAAAAACTTCAAGATTTGCCACGGAAATTATCAGCCAAGTGAGCGCTACCATATTTAACCTGGCATTTCTTTTTACAAATCTTTCTCCTATACATTCAACGGATACCGGCAAGGAGGTGACTTTCATCATGGCTAGAAGCAAGACAAGTATAGGCTTGTTACTCAATTGTAAGTTGCTCGCCCGAATCTGGCAGATAGAAGCATGTAGATGATTTTAAATAAAGGGGGCCGATTTTGGATAAATTTTCGCAAGTCCTGGCGGTGTTGCCGCAGCTAGAGAAGAACACGATGATGACCTAATGTCGTCCATAACGGCCCATATGATGAAGGCGCGCGGCGCCATCCATCAGTGCTGTTTATATCATGCAAGTGAAACATTGACAATTGGTTGGGAATACCAACGGAATAACTTAAAGCTGTAAGTCTCTGAACGTGCACTGCTTACATACTAAATAGATAAGTTTCCAGATATACCAGGGTTCAATTTCAGCTTATGATATGATGATATCCTAGTTCGTTTTTGACATCCAAAATAATCCCGTCAATGGTCTGACAAGGTTAAGCCTTAGGCCTTAGGACTTAGGACTCTGGGAAGTCTACCTAGGATGTACGCAGCTCTAATGGCCTATAGCAGCTCACGGGAATCACCTCTAATTGCCAATTTCGCAGTGCCGACTAAATAAACCTAATATAGTGCCCGCTGATTGTCGCTCAAGTTTCAAGTCGTATGTGTTTTAAACAAGTATCTTAAGGTAAGGTGATTGACGCCAAGATAGATTACAAACAAGTTCACTCCCACGAGGTAAAATCTACGCTGCAAGGCATGGCCCTCCCCCCTCCCTCCAGTTACTTCTCTCAGTTGCAAACTGCATGTGAGGACATAGAGACAAAGGTAACGTTTCTATACAAACCTATAGCGGGAGGACTCTCGAATGTGCGCTCTCGATCCTGCTGGAGGTTATTAGCGGAGATTATTTGCCGAAATTGCGTTCCGTGACCTCGCGCATTGGTGTGCCAGGGCTCCACTTTCCCTCCGCATTCTTTGAATTTGTTTAACTCCAGCACGATATTTGCTACGCCTCTGTACCAGAATGCGGTTCCCCTCAGGGACCGCCCGTCACGAGTGTAGACGTGTCGCAAACCCTCTCACCCAATTTTCCAAGTTATCTCCTCTCCCGTATGTAATTTACTCGTCAAGGATCGATGATACAAAGCATGCGGCTCTCCAATCACACGGTGGACTCGTTTGCCCCTTTAGGAGACGGTTGAGGTGCACCAGCTCTTCCCCCAATTTACCCACTAACTCTCTATCATGCTAGCTCCGAATATATGGGGGTGGATTTTTAGGCTCATTGGTACCCCTGCTTCAGAGTTCCCCATGACAATCAGGAACGCCCTTCCATCTCGCGATTTCTTGGCGAATCGTGTCGTCCATAAACCTATCTTTCAGCCACCAATCGAAATCCGACTACCACAAGTTAAGCAGATCAAATGTTGTGCCGAGAAGTGCTCCTTCGACTTTGCAAATTACCCGAACTCCAAACTCCACAGTGGGTCCTTCGGCTTCTTTATTGCGCAAGAAGCCCGCAGGTATCGCGGGTGGACAACTACCTCAGGCTATACGCGACAGGTCACCGTGCCATCCTCCTCAACCTACTCACCAAGCCTATGTCGCTGATGCACATGGCCTCTACCTTTCCTTCGTCAAGATAGTTGATGATTTTTTTTTTTTTTTTTTTTTTATATCCTGTTTTGTCTTTTGGGGCCGCGCCCTATGTAAGACGATGCATACATGTATTCTGTTTGCCTGTTTGCTCAATCTCTCTGATTCGATCTGTCTCCGCATGAGCTCGGCGGGCGATGCCCCGAGCGTATCCGTGCCTTTGTGAAAGCGAGGTGTCGGGCTCTGTGCGGCTTGCGCAGGCTGGTCTATCTTTTGTCCCTTGTCTCTGGCAGCGCTACATCTCCAAACGTTTGTCGGAACCTGCCTGTGTCATTTATGTACCGGAAGAGCGTTTGCATTGCTTTCGGTCTGGTCAGTAGTGTTCCCATCGATCTAGCTCCGCGCCTCAGCTTGTTTAGTTGATGATTATAACATAGCACTCAAGCATCCTCTGTAAAATGCCATGTCCCATCTGGAGATATGCAAGGACACTACGCACCGGATGAAAGAAGAGCCACTCCACCCTCGTCGTTATTGCAATTTGAAAGGGGGACAACATTCCTACTGTTAGAGGGACACCAGTAGTATTCTTCAAACGTTATGACTTACCCGGCAGTGTTAATTACCTCCTGCTATGGCACTAATACCGAGTTCCGAGCCACAGCAGGATTAATTTCTCTTCGCCCACTATAGGACAGGACACATTCTCGATGGAGACTAAATATCCCTCCTTTTTTTCACAATTGTTTTGTCTCGTCGATGGATTATCTGTAATGGAAGCCAGTGAAGGACTCGTACCTGGCTTGCATGGAGCCCATGCTGTTTCTCAGTCGTATAAGCGACCCGCAACATGTCACAGTATGGGGCTCCACTCGAACAACTTCACAACCCAGCGTATGCGTCCATGACAAGGGAATTCGGGATAACATCGGCGCATACTTTCAGCGCAGTCCGCTAGCTATGTAAGAAGTAGAGAAGTATCTGCGGACTCGAAGTCGGGGACCGCAGGTGGGTCGACGGACCATGTGCGCATATGCATGAGTGCCATGTAAGTCGCCGGGAATGATGCGTATCAGGCCTACGGCCACTGGTGAGCACGTCGAAACCAGTTGAAGCTGCTTACGTGCAACCGTACAACTGAGCGCCCCACGTCGAGTCCTGCTGATGGCTATTGTCAGATAGTCTTGGTCGGAATCCGTTATCGGTAATGAGTACCTTCTCGTACGTGCGACAGTTATGAATCAATGCAATGCATGCAGCAGTTTTGCCTGGAGATGAATTGACAGCATATGTTCAAGATGAAACTTTCCGAGTTCGCGCGAGGGTCCAAAGGCATCAGCGCGCGGTCGCCATGTCACTATATAATATTCATTACAGGAAATAATTCCCTTTGGCCTTGATGGTTTTGCATTCGTCCGGGGATTTAGAATCATCATATATTTGCTTTTTTGTGCATCCTTCTTGTTTCCATCATAGGCTAATAAGGATGGGGCGGCCACGCAGCATCGAGACGGAACGATTTTCACTGAGTTTCAAAGTGATTTGAAACGCACCTTTGGCTAATTGCGCGGGAGAGCGAGTGCTTTCGCTTGCGATAAAACGTCTAGTTGTCGTCGACGGTCGGCGGAGATGCGTACATGTTACGGCGCGACCAAGCTCGCCATTGCAATGCATAAAATTTCATCCATGTATATATGGCCAAAATGGCGCCCCTTCTACTTTGTATGACATAAGCCCACGTGTGGCCTCCACGTGCCCTTTTTGCAGGTCGCCGAGAGGCTTACTTCGGTGGTTTTTAGACGCTACCAACCATTCACTATAAGCGAATATAATTATATACTTAGCGCGGGCTATTTCCAACTTTTTCGCAACTGGCGCTGGAGCGGTTAATTGCCAGCAATCCGCGTCCCCATTGGCCGCCACAACCGTTTCCCTTGTTCTTTTTTTTTTCCACAGCAGCCTGCAGGCTGTGTGCAAACTTCCTCTCAGCGTCAGACTGCCTCATCCTCCCTCGACATCTCCTGGACGTCGACCATCGCAGACTCAACTAAAGATCAAAGGGGAACGAATTCAAGAAGCTCAGAAGTAAGAAGTACATATCTTAACAAGTATGTGTCAGTTTCATAACCGGTAACCGTCTGGCTAAGTTCTCTTCGTAAGAAGTTGTCAACTTCTGCGTGATGCAGGGACGACACCTGTCCACAGGAATTCTCGGTATGCACATAGACGCATTTCGGCCTGTGCTCGTGATCGCCATGCCCTCGGGACCCTGCTTTCCATTGAAACCTACATGCACACTCAGGGTACATGTGAAATCGAATGACTGTCTACGAGTCGTCTAGCAGGACACTGTCGACCGCCGGGGCCATTCCTCAATTCTCCAAATTTTACCATTCGCTGGGCGTGCGCCTTGTTCTTTCTCTTTTTATGTATCTTGACCTTTGTTCTCGTATCTGCATAAGTATATGAAAAGGCCCAATACCTCCAGCTCAGCTCATCAGTGATCCATACCTCCAGAACTCTATCGGCTACTCCCACCCAAAGTGTCCACTGCATGCCTGGACCACTGTTGCCTATCTGTTGCCTATAAAATGTAAATTAACTCACCCCGATCTGAGATTAAGCAGGCGTCCACTGTGAGGGTCACCCCGATCGCCCCTTGCACGCGCTTTCTCGGTTCTCATTGAAAGATCCTCCCCGTCCTTGTCGCTCCCGATTGTTCATTGGAAAAAAATGAGGCGTTCTGACGAAGACGAGTACTGTATGTCCCAGCTGTCAATCTTCACTGTGCCGTCCTGACTATATATCCGTTGTGGACAGCGGCTAGATATGCCAGCGCCGATTCTGTCGCACAATGGTCATCATATGCCACTCATCATCATGGTGTTGCCCTACCTTCGTCGAACGTGCGAGGCTCTATGACTGGCGCGGGATCGGGATATGACAATGTTGTTGGAACTGGCCACGGTATGTGGATGTCTCACGGACACAACAATTCCGGTGGATCATTCGCGCGACAAGACCAGAGTATCTATGGTGCGTGCTGCCTCTATCTCTCAGCTGTGATCATACACTTACCCATTGCCTATATTTCAACAACAGCTCAACACCATCAAAACCCAGGTTACTACATATGTATTCTCTATATGCATGTCAAAGACGCTGATGCTCGTCAATAGGCTACCACTCGAGTACACCACAACGGGCACAGGAGCAATGGTGTACTCCGTCTGGGAATTACGGGCGTCAGGGTATGGAGGTACGTCTGATGGGCCACTCCCAGACCCAAAGATGGGTTTCCGATCGTCACCGTATTTAATACCATTCCACCAGCAAACCATTTCTCGTACGTCTGCACCCCAAACAACCTGGGAGCAGCATCACGGTCACGGCCGATCCCATACCTACACGCCCTACGATGACGGCTCAAACTACACTCCGTTTTCCTCGAGCACGCAACAACCCTCTCCCCCACTGGTGAAATCCACAATTATATTGCCCTCCCTTCCACCCCACAATCGACCGTAGAATCCTACCTCGCCCCCGTGAAACTCCCGGACACTGACCCATTGCACAAAAGCAAACGGGCCTACCAATGTACCTGGACAGGGTGCTCCAAGGCTGCTCGCGGCGAATTGTTCAAGTCAAAGGATAACGCGCGGGTACATGTTCACAAGCACTTCGGGTCAGATAAATTGTTTGAATGCGTAGTGGGGAGTTGGTGAGTCGCCGGAATGCACATTTGCCGTATTTTCCCGACACTTACGAGAATGGTGATCCGTGTGGGGTGGTGTCGGACGTATTGTAGTAGGAAGACTTTCGCATCGGAGGATGCAGCGAAACGACACCGCGATACGACGGAGAGTAAAGCGTTTTCGTGCGCTGTTTGGTAAGTCTGTTGACATATCGTGGCAACATCCAATGCTGACATGCGCTCGGATGCTTTAGCGGTAAGGTGTTTGCCCGGAAAGACTATAGAGATGTGCATCAGAGGCGGTGCACGGCATAATTGGACGGGGTCCTGCATAGATTCCCGATCGTAGCGGCGATCATTGTGGACAGTGCCGAATCGTTCGAAAACAAAATGGACAGCCTTCGAGAGTTCTTGCGTATATTACGCACTTAATACCTTATCTAGAACCCTGTATTAGCTTCTTAATCTTCCATACTTATGCTAATCGAATTGCAATCATTAATTTCATATATTGTCCCACACGGAAACGCTGCGGAGGTTTCTCCCGCCGCGTCATTACTTATTTGTACACAGACTGCATGAGTGTAAAGTCAGCAATAGGCCAGCCACCTCGATAGAGGAACATCCTGAGCGCACTCCTGGGACAAGGATCATCCACAGAATTAGAATTAGAAATAGGTTGCACTGTAGCTGTACGGTGCATACTACGAAATGTTTGCCAATTAATATTGGTCGTAGCTGTGCTTGTTGCAGTGATTCTGAGCATCGCGAGCTTGGAAAAAGACATTCCCACTGAATAAGTGAAAAGCTGTAAATCTAACGATGCGGGTTTGACATGAACCATCTAGGATGGATGCCTACAAATGCCCCGTGACGGTTGTGGTTTACGTACATATGCGTGAGGACACGGGTGCGTGTCATGTAGTATTTCGTATGCGACAGGCAACCATGCCACGTGGACACATAGTAGTACGACAAGCTGACAGTATCGCAGGTACGTTTCTCAATCCAGGCTCCAGATTGCTTGGAACTGTGTGGGGGTGGATTTTTAAGCACTGGTGGTCGAGAGTTTTAGGTTTCTGATTGATGAAAACGTCGATTATATAGTGTGCAACCGCGCTGGGAGGTGGCTCACTCCGGAGGTGCAGTAGGTGCTTTTGTGGACTGTGTGATTGGTCATTTGATAATTTACAGTAAACTGCCCACAGTTGCCTATAACAGTATGCTTGTTTAATATGTATAACCGCCTGAAATTGTAATGAAGAGCTTTACCAATGTTCTGCCCAGGACTCGGTTCGGTACGTTAACCATGTACCGTGAGAGGGGGATCTGGTAGTGAGAAACGAACGACATGTGCACCGAAAATCAGGAGAAATGACTGCGAGACTCTCAGTGGCTCCTTATAAACGTCCAACAAGCCAACCAGGGTACTCCGGGAAGGAAAACGGTCGGTGCAGTGAAGATCCCTTGGTCAATCCCAGCTATTAGATACATGAAGGCTCGTTACTGGCGGGGGAGTTAATTCACAGCCTGAGCAGTCAGACGCAGGCAAGTCTGTTGGCACCCAGTCCTGTGGCTGGATAGCAGGAGGGTGTATGAACACACCGTCGGTACCATAGTACTGGCAGCGCACCGCCGGATGCCGCCGAGGTACGGAGTCTTGTGTCACATGCTAGCTTCTGAATCAGCAGATCAAGGAAATGTAAAACAGCCATGTACGAGAATCAGCAGACCAATAAACAGCCATGAACGAAAACTTCGCGGCAAATAGCCTCCAGAAAGTAGTCTTACAGGACAAAAGATTTGAGATGCAGTGGCATCAAGATATGACGTGAATCAACCGGCCAACACCGCTTTCAGATTGCGGGACTGAGCCCATACAAGGTCTTTAAACTGAGACATTGGCTCCGGCTAAGAGTGCTTATTGGAGTCCATACAAGGTCTTTGCTAAACTGAGATATTGGCTCCATGGGCTCCTGGCGAGCAGATCCAATAAATACTCCTAGCTGCCCCTTCTTGGCATTGGAATTGCGCTATCACGCTCGCAAATTTCTTATGCGCTCACTAAGTACAATCGACAACACTGGCACCGCCTGCAGGCTATAGCCATCATAGTTTCAAAGGGACGGTCGTGTGAGAAGTGATAGTGTGGACACCGTGTGATCAGTTTGTAACAACGGATTCAACCTCCGCCCGGCGTTTGTCGCGCCTCTGTCAGAATCCGTCACTAAGCCTTCTTTCCTTGTAGCTCGCTCTCCATCGCTCTCAACAACGACCAGCAGACAAGTCGTCTGAGGTGGATCCTCGCCTTACTTTGCCGCCACTTACAATAACCTCGTCCTCGACGCCTTCATACTCCGGGGTTGTTCATTTTGCCGACCGTGGTAGCGATGGCCTTCCAGCTCTCTGCAACGTCCCTCACACCATCGCGTCCTGCACCGCAGGCACCGTCTCGCCGTCCCTCACACCCACTTAGCTCGGGAAGTTCGTCGTCGGGCGCTGCCGACTCAATCAACTCCTCGATATACGCTTCCTCTACCTTAACAGCTAGTGGTTACTCCCCTTCCTTCTCTTTGACGCCTCCCTCTCCTTCGGCGGGCTCGTCCGGGATAGGCGGCTCCCCCAATCGCGGATTCTCAGCCCCGTTTGGTTCGCAAATCGTGAGAAGTGGGTTTGCCAGTGTCAAAGAGGAAGGCTTTGCTAGCCTTTTCTGGGGTAGGAAGTGGCTCGTGCTGCGAGAAGAGACGTTGACCTTTCAGAAGAATGAAGTACGCCTCCATCTTCTGACTTGTGTCAATCTTCTCACCTGTGTCCCAGAACACCCCTCAGACGAACGTCATCTATCTACGTGACATTTCCAACGTGGAACGCACTGATCTTAAGCCGTACTGTCTTCTCCTAGAGACAAAGGAGAAGCGATTCTACTTGTCGCTCAAGAACGATGAGGAACTCTATGGCTGGCAAGACGACATATACTCCCGTAGTCCTCTTATGGGCGTCTCTCACCCTACCAACTTCGTTCATAAGATCCATGTGGGCTTCGACCAGAACAGCGGCGCCTTTACCGTGCGTAGCCACAATTATTTTTGGTTGCCTCCTTCAATGACCTCTTGTACGTTAGGGCCTCCCCGAGCAATGGACAAGGCTCCTTACCCAATCGGCCATTACTCGGGAGGATTACGCGCGTGACCCACAGGCCGTTCTCGAGGTGCTCGAGTTCTACACCGATCAACAACGCCGTGGGAACGCAGCGGGTGACGACTTTGGTGCCATTCTCCCCAATAACATGCGTCCCTCAGGCTCTACTTCTCCCGCGTCGAGTCTTCCGTCAACGGCGCCCACTCCTGTTCCCGCCGGACGCTACACGCCTGACTCTTTAGCTCCGGGCGGACCCGCGAGATTTGCCGGTACTGGCCTGGGCGGATTGACGCCTTCCAAGTCCAACCCCGCGCTCGCTGCCGCGGCACGCATGCCACGACAAGACTCCTACGACGGTACACGCGAGAATGGGCGTTCCGCGACGCCGCAAACCCCAACGTCGCCTCACACATCCGGTTCCTCACTGCAGGCTTCACGCGCCCCCCCTGCGCGCCCACTCGTTGCGACCCGCCCGGCCCCGGCTGCGCCGAATGTTACTCCATCGTCTGCTGATCTCCGATCCCGTGCTAAGGCGCAAGGGCCCGGAGCTACGGAAATCATTCGGCCAGGCGCCGGTGATGCGCGCGAGGTACCTACACGCACTGATAGTTTGCGAGCGCCATCCGTCTCCGTAAGTGAGCCACCGTCTCGTGACCCTGTGCGGTCACCGGTGCAATCTGTCAAGTCGTCGCCGACCCCATCGTCGTCTCAATCTGTTAAACCGCTCGCCACGAGCAAGAAGCCGCCGCGTTCGCCGTCGCCCAATCCCCAGGTGTTGCGGGATCAGGAGCGTGAGCGTGAGCAGCGGGAACGTGAACGCGAACGCGAACGAGAGCGTGAACGTGAACGTGAACGCGAGCGTGAGCGTGAGAAGGAGAGGCAGAAGGAAAAGGAAAGACAGAAAGAGCGTGAGAGGGAACGTGAGAGGGAAAAAGAGCGTGAGCGGGAAACCGCGAAGAAGGATGAAGAAAGCAAGAGTAGCGTGGCTGCCGCGGCCGCGGCGCTGGAAAAGCCCAAAGCTACCCCGGCGGAGAGACGGATAAGTACCTTGACTGAGGCACAGATTATGGAGAAGCTGCGGACGGTTGTGAGTGGCGAGGATCCCAAGACATTGTATAGCACCATCAAGAAGATTGGACAGGGGTACGTCTCCGTAGCTTCGCATTGATCGGCGTTGACAACTCGTTTATACAGTGCGTCGGGACATGTATATGTGGCGAAGACCCTGTCGACTGGCAAGAAAGTTGCGATCAAGCAGATGGATTTGGCTCATCAGCCTCGCAAGGAACTCATTGTCAACGAAATATTAGTGATGAAAGAATCACAGCATCCGAACATTGTCAACTTCCTTGAAAGCTATCTTGTCAAGAGCAACGACCTCTGGGTCGTGATGGAATACATGGAGGGCGGCGCGCTGACAGATGTGATCGAAGCCAACAGCCTTGAGGAGGATCAGATTTCAAGTATCTGCTTGGAGGTAAGCTTGTGCACATGACGAAGCAATGATGGTGAGTTGAAGGCACCACGCAGACTTGCAAAGGCTTGGGTCATCTGCACTCCCAAAGCATCATCCATCGAGACATCAAGTCCGACAATGTTCTCCTCGACGCCCAAGGGCGAGTGAAAATCAGTGCGTGATGCAGCCAAGTCTTTTTTGTCACATTCTTAATCCAGCTTTTCCCCCTCTCAGCCGACTTTGGATTCTGTGCCAAGCTGACAGACCAGAAGTCGAAACGAGCCACTATGGTAGGTACCCCGTATTGGATGGCGCCTGAGGTTGTCAAACAGAAGGAGTATGGTGCAAAAGTGGATATCTGGTCACTTGGAATCATGGCTATTGAAATGATAGAGAATGAACCACCATATTTGGACGAGGAGCCTCTCAAGGCACTTTATCTCATCGCGACGAATGGTACCCCGACGCTGAAAAGCCCTGAGGCTCTCAGCAGGGAACTCAAGAGTTTCCTGAGTGTATGCTTGTGCGTTGATGTCAAGAGCAGAGCGAACGCAGCCGAACTTTTGGACGTGCGTGTTACCCGTTTCGCCTTCACTGGCTTGGGGACTGAAATGCGTATTTGATGTGTCCAGCACGGATTCTTACAGAAGGCGTGTGCTCTAACAGGGCTCGCACCTCTCCTTCGCTTCAGGACGAAGCAGGCATCGTAAAAGCCTTTCACACCCTTGGGATACCCCATGTGTTATCCATTTGCCCTGAAACCTACCTGATGATGCTCACGACTCACCTAAACGTCCCCTCCTCACGCCTTGTCACTTCCAGACCGTGATACCCTTCCTCCCGGTCGAATGTGCTTCTGATTAATGTCTCCTATTGACTTTTTACTCTTATCTCGTCGGTTTTATGGCGTAACCACACCCTCCCTTGTTCCATACTTACACCATATTTGTACGTCGACATATCCCTTCGCACGTTACCGGATTTGTTGCATGGTTGTTGGCACGAGTGTGCACCTAGTGGATTTCCCGGGTTGTGTTAACATGCTTGTTCTAGACATGGTGCTTCTTGATCTGTGCAAGTGTCTCTCCATGTTGTATATATACGGTGGCTAATAAAAAGTCGATAACATCTGTTCAATCTATTATGTTCCCGCTCAACACGTACTGTATGTAAGACTCACTAGGTGAGAACTTACGGATCCGTTTGAACAAAATCAAAGGAACTCGCCATGCATGTCGACGCCAGCACCGGCATAAAATGAAATAGAGAACGAGAGAGATCTCGCGAGGCCGGGGAAGGGGTAACAGCGTGGGCATGATAAAGTCATTGGCGTTGCACCGAGTCCCACGGCAGTTGCAAGGGAAAAGGTAGCATTGTGAAACGTTGAATCCACCAAACGAGAAAGTTGGTCGGAAGCGGTGCTTATTGCTGTCAAATTGGAGCGCATATGATAGAAGCTTACAGTACTCCGTGTAAGGCCGGCCTATGACCAGGATTATCGTGTGCCACGCATTTGAGGAAAGGCGAACACTAGCCAAATGTAGTTTTGTAGCAAATATGTGAATTACGTTATGACTGTAAACGGCTGTCCTTCCTACCACTGGCACAGATGCATCGGTAAACCTTGGGCTATGGCACCCTGACCCATGAGGTGGAGCGTCAAAACGCTAGGTTTTCAGCAAATATTGTCGGCACTAAATCCTCCCTAATTATTTATTAGATTGCAGGGAGCAGCGCATGAAAGCAGCGGAAACAAGAAGGCTCAGTTGCACAAAGCGCTCTGGTCGAACAACCAACCAACCTCCACGTACTGTAAGCTACTCCCACTATGTATGTGATTAATATTGTAAAATGGGATTCACTGATTTTACGCAGCAGCAGCATCCAGGTATCAGCGCATGGTGTCACTCGTTTACTGGGCACTCGGGACCGGAACGAACTTGCGCTTCTTATTACTCTATGTAAACCACTTGAATTCACGAATCCGCCCTTGAAACGCGCGTGCCACATGGAGTCATACCGCCTAAACGGGTTCTCGAAGACTCGTGGTCAGCCGCATTGGTATCGGCCGCAAAGTCCGACTCGCCACGTGCCAAGAGAGGCCGACATTCTGAACGTTAAACGACATATAGCCTAGGACCCGGGACAAGTTGGCGACGAAAATACTCTTATCTCGTAGGTGGTTGTCGACAGGAATTGTTGGTGTGAGTGCGTGCGGGTGATCCAACTCAATCCGTAGAATTAATAGAAGGTTAGAAGTAACTGAAACTAGGGAAAAGTAAGTCTGGATGGGGATTATGTATACTGCTCCGGTGGATGACCCTGACCCTGGATCTGCGAGGGCACGAGACACGGCGCTTCTGAACTTCCTGTTGAGATGGCTACACTTTCCTCTTGAAACAATCATTTCTCATGCCATGGATTGACGATCCGACAACTGTGTCTTACCCTGAGTCCTATGAACATGCGGGTGCATTCGTGTGTTGTTTGTCTCGAGGCTCACAGCCTTTCCGAACAGCGTCGCCATCTCTGCTTGCGCAGGGCGCCAACAGTGCTATCCAGCACTGTGGAACATGAGACACAATGATAATTTTTTTTCCTCATTGCATCCCCAGCCGGCACAACGCTGGTGAGTCGTACGTCTTGTATCCTGTATCACAAATCACTCTTATGAAACAGGAGGCGAAGGAGATCACCGGTGTCACGTCCCTTCTCGTGTGTATATGGCAATATCGCGCACCTACGATCGGAAGACCTCACTCACCCTTGTCGCTTAGTTCTTACGGTGATGTCGAGCGCTCGGCTACTTTCTACCTGACACTCCCCTCCCTAACGGCTTACTCCCTGAGAATTTTCATACATCCCTAGCACAGGTTGGCACCATCATGAGGACATTCGACCGATAAGGGTATCTATACTAAGACCAAATTCAATGACAACACATACTTCTGTGGCTACCCAAATGTTCACACAGGGTCGCTTCGATAGCAGGAGAAAGGCAATTGTTCGTATACGACGTTTTCGGCTGAAAGAGAAATCCCTCAGGTGCCTGACATGGCCCGGTACGCCTGTCGCTATCCACCACGTGAACTTTGTCAGCCTCAATCGTATAGGGTTCTTACAGCGTACATATTCTGCGCACAGGCTAGATGCCAACTTGAACCGCCATGCCAATAGTGCGAATCGCAGGATCTCACGAGCGAGAGGAAGATGAAAATGGAAGGATACACTATTCCATAGATATCGCCCTCCCCGGCTGCACTGCCCTGTGTCACGCACTGCATTACGGCCCCCGGTTCCATATCCATCATACCCTCATACCCACTTCCCTCGTGTCTGTCCACTGGTCTTGGTATATTGTCAACACTCGCGCATGCCGAATACTCGATCGCCGCTGGCAAAGTCGTCTGCATGAGTCCATGTCGAAGGGATTTGAACCCTGGATGTGCCTCAGACTCTTGTTAAATCCGGCAAATGCCAGAGCACGCCCCTCGAGACAAGAAAATGTGCGTCATATACCGGCAGCATGGCGTCGGAGGTTGTACTATCCGCCAGAGCTCCTTGGCCGGTGCGAGCTGTCAACGCGAACGACAAGAGTGGAGCAGCGGGTGGCGGGGGCATCGCAACTGAGCACAATGACACACCTGTGCTGTATCTCACGCATCTCAGTAGAGTGTGTATACTAGTATGCACGGGAAGAATGATGTGAGCGGTACGTACACTCTGTCTATATCTTGGTCGGGTACAGTTTTCCAGCTTTTTTTTTCTTTTTCTTTTTTCCTTTTTCCTTTCCATTTCGTAACTCATAGGTTTCCAGATGGGGCGAGTGGTTCGGGTCACTCCGTCGTTCCTGATACTCGCCGTCTCTAAAAGGACGATTATCGAAGTCATACACGTATTTGGCCAATGATACCATCGCCTTGCTCTTCACGCGTGACGCGTCTCTGACAGCTTGAGAACACGAGAAGGAAGAGCAAGGTAGTCGGCAGTGATCAGCAAGGTGAGATGCACCTTTGCACCTTAGAAGTAATCAGTTCGATGCCACATGAGGGAGTGCCTGTTGGCTACTAGGTGAATCGGCTGCGGATCAGCAGAGAGGTAGTTGGGTCGGGGCAGCAATGACGCTCTCATGTTAGCACGAAGCAATAATGACTTAGTATAAAGTGGCCCCTCGGCATTACAAATTGCGGAAGTGGCGGAAGGTTGACAGCACGAAGCGTAATGAAGTCGAGTTAGAAGTTCGGATTCGATATCGGATAAACTGAACGGATCTCCCCGCACGCGTACGCAGCAGTAATTGTGTGATTGCCTTCGGGAGCTTAGCCTGGCTACCGCTGGTCCATGTACGGTGCGCCCCTCCGGTCAGCAAGTGACATATTGCTCTGAACTTACTGCATCACAAAAGTGATCCCACTTTTATCGGTACTCCAGTTTTACATCAGGCCTAGAAAAAGAAAGACTGTGTGAGTTGCATTTGAATCTCCGCCATGATTGTCGTGTATGACGGTAACTCATTTGCTATGCCCCGTCAAGAAAGAATATACACCTATGCGGCGGGCCATATAGCAGTGACCGTAATTGAGGAGATATTGCGGATTGAGCCATGATCCAAGTACCATGTTGTGAGTGCCGAATGTGCTCATACGTATGTATAGTTATAGCTGGCTTCATGTTATGATATTTAGGTTCAAGGGACGAAGTCATCGTCGTCCCTCCCACCCAAGCGCTATTCCTCATGATGTGCCACATCGTTCCATGGCAGAAGCATAGAAGGTTTGTGTGGAGGATTTCTCGCAATTACTGTAAATATACTCCATTCCTGCAGGCACATGCACAGACAAGGCGAGGCCAGGAAAGCCACCTAACACGATTTCGCGCATGTTGCCGATTCTATCACATATAGAAAACTCTATTATACCTTTAGCGCAGTGCACGTGTACCCCTTGAAAGTGAACACGAAGATCAACCTTAAATGGGGAATCCGCCACCCACAGAAACTCCTATCTCGGGTTTTCCCGGCTATGGCAATCGAGTAAGCATAGATGCTCTCCATGCGAGCGAGCGACTTCAAACGCGATGAGGTTTTGATGCGCGCGAACTCAGAGGGGCTCGGTTATGTGCTGCACTTATGAAAAGAAGGGGGCCACCATATGGAACATTGGAAATTGAGCACACTGACAAATTTGCACGGACCCGGACGATACCTACCCTCAGAAGCAATCTAACTCCACGTTGACACTCCTGCAGCCCTGAGGTCACATGCACGTGATGGTCGATCGACTCTCAGGAACTTTCACCAATTTTGTTACGGCAAGGCGCGAATGTTCAATATCAGGTGCGGCAAGGCATGCTGTACCGGGGATCAGCGTTGATGGAAAAAAAAAGAAAAACAGAAATGAGAAAGTTGAACACAAGGCAATCCAACCACGGCGATGGCTAAAACGAGGTGGAACATGTCCACGGCTACTTTGAACGTAAAATCGGATATCAAAGTCTGCTGTCAACATCGAATGTAGGGATATCCAATGTGTATTGCCGGAAGTCACAGTCCGGAGAATGGTTAAGTAATATTAGCTTTTGTGCATGCCCACCTTGCAAATCAGTGGCTGTCAATCGTTATATGGAGAATACACACACACGGCATCAGGCATTCCTACAAGGAAAGGGGCGTCCCTCTGGGCTTTAAAACGGGTGAGTACATTAAAATTAGTACATCTTAAAGCTCATCCTTCATCTTTCTACCTCCCAACTTGTCTGTTACCACACAGCTCGTTGGGCACCATATATGCAGCCCTTCCAGATAACCAACATCTCCGTTATGGTAGAGCTTCGATCTGGGTTCACCGATGGTACGTTTGGGATGTTCAACTTTTTGCTCCTTGTCATCCTAGTTATTCTTTCCCCACGATGATGTCCCTCCCCGAATTTGAATCCATACTATCACCGTATGTAACCTGAAACACTCGTGAGTACGCTGCTGCATTGGTGTTTTGGTGCTGATCTCGAAGATACACATAAGAACGTACCTCACAGACATTACCACCGACACCGTCAGCGTCTCTGACTACAATAACATCCAAGAGACCTCAGGTATGTATTTTGCTTTGTGGATAAACACTAAAATCAAAGACCTCTTCCCGTTCGGCAGTTCCTGGCCTCTACAACAGAGATGTCGCTTGTGAGTCGTCCCTCTTGCATCCTGTATCACCAGTCCTGACTAATATCTGATCATGTGCATCATCGGATATGCTGGAACGGAAGACATCACCAGTGCTGCTCCCATGTTTTCTAGTGATATTGCGCCTCGTGTGCCAGACCGACTCCAGCGCCCTGATGCCTCGCTCGCCGCTGCCACTCCCGAGGAATTCTCCGCACATCGACAGCACAGCCTCTTGCAGGTCGGCACCCTCACGGCCACATTCGACCTAAAAGCGTATATGATCAAGAACAAAGTCAACGATATCACATACTATTTCTGTGGCTATCCAGATTGCGGCCACAAGGGTCGCTTTGATGGCAGGCGGCAGGTTATCTCTCATATCCGGTGCATCCACCTGAAAGAGAAGCCCTTCAAGTGCATGACCTGGTACGCCTATCGCTTGCCGTGGGCCATACGAACCTCAGTGTCACTGGATTCGTATAGTGGAACGTTCTTTGCTCGCAAGCAAGATGCCACTCGTCACGTCAACACGATGAACCGAGGCAAAATATTTGAGTGCACGGTCTGGTGTGCAGATTCCTCTCATTCCCTTGGCGCATGCTCACACATGCTTTCTGTCACCAGTCATAAATGCTACGCGCGTGAAGATTTCCGCGATAAACACGCGAAGCGCTGCGGCACGAAAAGTCAAGGGAAGGAGCAAAAACGGTCCTGATTTGATCAAGTGGATGTCGGCAGCCCAGTCACCAATGCGAAAACGGGTATTCCATTAGTGAATACGTTCAATAACAGATTCCAGGCAAATCTGGGTGTGAGGGTTAGGCACCGTGTATATCATACCTGGATTAGAGCTGCCAATGTTATAGTGTTACAATGTTACTTCGTACCTTAGCTGCGCAGGACTTCTGACTACACTTCACATGTGTTGTAGCCGCAATAACCGGTTCCGAGTATCAATCCCCTGAGTCCTCCTGCCTGCGCTTTGACCCGCCCGTATCTCAAGAGCCGCTCCACCGAGTTTCCCCACGTTGACACAAAGGGCGCCGAAAAGGTATGGTGTGTTATGACGGTCAAAGTGCACTTTGAAGTTTTAGCGCAAAGTTTGAGTAAATTTTAGTCAGCGCAAAGGTGCAACTTTGCTTACAAGTTTTCACACAGACGTTCGACATGGACGGCAAACTATTCGCTGCCTCAGCGAAAGCCTATCGAGCAT
Source organism: Gautieria morchelliformis (assembly GCA_015179125.1). Taxonomy (NCBI): domain Eukaryota; kingdom Fungi; phylum Basidiomycota; class Agaricomycetes; order Gomphales; family Gomphaceae; genus Gautieria; species Gautieria morchelliformis. Next base: position 299,644 of record WHVA01000015.1, on the reverse strand, counting down.
CACTCTACTGAGTCCTCCATATCGCTGCTTTATACTCGTCCCCGCTATTCTTGGGTTATGCCCCGAACACGGTGATTGGGCTATCCTATCCCACCTCGGTCCTTCCATCAGGTGTCTCTTCCTTTCTTTGCCCCTTCCTATCCTGAATCTTCCTGTTTTCGCGCAGACATTCGCCATGGACGGCAAACTATTTACTAGTCCCGAACCACCCCAGCCAATTTTACCCGTCGGGGCGACGTGTACCATAAAGGGGGGGGGGGTGAGTGCTTAGGTGTCATGATTCGTTTATTCTGTGAATCATCCCTCAGCACAAGGCGAATGACTTCCTGAACCAGCAAATATCTTGCCAAAATATTCATCGCCATACTGCTTTCGCATTCGCTATTCGCATCATTCCTGCCAGAACGCCAGGTGTTGGAGCCCTCATCATCATAGAACCCATCATCTGTTAAACTCCAACTCCATGACAGACCCACATGCTCAGGATGCATTCGGATAGTGTCAGTTGCAGCCTCCATGCAGGTTGGACTCAATGGGACTTGTACCACTGCAGCGCAGGACGAATTAGCTTCGCTGAAGTTTTCACTACACAGTTGTCATGACACATTCATTTCTTGTACCAAGCTATCCCTGTTTCCCTTTCACCACTTTTCCATGTTCGCTCGGCTTCGCTCCATTCACCCCTTGCCCCATTCACTATTCGCCACATTCGCCAACTGGTCATTCGCTACTTGCATCATTTGCCAGTAGCCATGCCACCGAACACGATCGACATCCTTTACCTGGATTGTTGGTTCGTCACTGGTCCTATCATGAAGTGCAAGGAGGTGCAGGCTGTCATGACTCATTTATTTCTTGTACCCAGCTATCCCTGTTGTCCCTTTCACCACTCTTCCATGTTCGCGTGTCTTCGCTCCATTCGCTCCTCGCTCCATTCGCTCCTCGCTCCATTCGCTCCTCGCTCCATTCGCTCCTCGCTCCATTCGCTCCTCGCTCCATTCGCTCCTCGCTCCATTCGCTCCTCGCTCCATTCGCTCCTCGCTCCATTCGCTCCTCGCTCCATTCGCTCCTCGCTCCATTCGCTCCTCGCTCCATTCGCTCCTCGCTCCCATTCGCTCCTCGCTCCATTCGCTCCTCGCTCCATTCGCTCCTCGCTCCATTCGCTCCTCGCTCCATTCGCTCCTCGCTCCATTCGCTCCTCGCTCCATTCGCTCCTCGCTCCATTCGCTCCTCGCTCCATTCGCTCCTCGCTCCATTCGCTCCTCGCTCCATTCGCTCCTCGCTCCATTCGCTCCTCGCTCCATTCGCTCCTCGCTCCATTCGCTCCTCGCTCCATTCGCTCCTCGCTCCATTCGCTCCTCGCTCCATTCGCTCCTCGCTCCATTCGCTCCTCGCTCCATTCGCTCCTCGCTCCATTCGCTCCTCGCTCCATTCGCTCCTCGCTCCATTCGCTCCTCGCTCCATTCGCTCCTCGCTCCATTCGCTCCTCGCTCCATTCGCTCCTCGCTCCATTCGCTATTCGCCACATTCGCCATATGACCCTTCGCTACTCGCATCATTCGCCAGCAGGCACGCCATCAAACACAATCGACATCCTTTACCCGGGTTGATGGTTCATCACTGGTCCCATCATCTTCTCAACTCAACCCCCTTTGGGTGTTCCTATGTCCAGAATGCATTCGCAGGGCATCCTACACATAGGTCATGTGGGACCAACCCAGCAGATGAAGAGTCCGTGCAGGGTGGTGTATATGCAGGTCCCAAGGCGTGTTTCGGTACATAGGGGCCTTCGCCTTCTTTCCTCTCCGTCGTTTCATGTTCGCACCCCTCTTCCATTCTATTGTATGTCTATTTCATCTATTATGTATCCTGACTGCGCACCCCTATCCAATCCTGAATCCAGACGGCCTCTTTCCTATTTGCTAGCACCATATGAGCATTCAGTATAAGTAGTCTACATTCGCATGTATATTCTCCAGTTTAATTATCATACGTCCATCTTGTGCAAACTTGACCTCGCTGTGACTATCATCTTGAGCCTTCTTCTGTAGATTTCTATCTTCGACCAGAAGAGGACTTAGGCCTCACTGGTGAGTTCTCATACTTCATCTTCATTACCTTAGCCTTCGAGTTATTTTCTGTGCTGTTGGAAAAGGGCTCTGAAGGAGCACCTTCGCCGGCGAAGGGATTGTCGCTACTTAGACAACCCTTCTGTGACACCTTGCACGTTACATCGTCAAGTGCCATGGGCTATTCACTACGACTGTATATCAGGGCGAATTCCTTTCGAGTAACCCTCTTACCTTTTATCCCTTACCTCTTCGGTACTGTTTGCTGGGCGATTCGCTAGATCGCACATGCTATTCGGGCATTCGCCACTAACATGCGATATTAACACCCAAAATCCAATCTTGACATTAGGCACGATACAAACCCTCACAACACCTACATTCGGAAAAATTGGTGATCACTTCGCACAAACTTCGCGAACACCACTTCCAGTTGGATTCGCTTATAGCCATGTTCGCGTACTCCCACGCAAAGTCCCCGAAGAGACCCAAGACTTAGCACACCATCTAGCGCTTCAAGAGAAACAATGCTTCTATGTTCACAAAAAAAATTATTATCACAGACTCTACCCTATTTCGTTAGCTTCCTGATCATCGCTTGATTGGCTATGCATATACAGATCAAAATGCTGGGCACTAGTGTCATGACTCATTTATTTCTTGTACCTAGCTATCCCTATTTTCCCTTTCACCACTCCTCCTCTATGTTTTCTCAGCTTTGCCCTTCCCTTCCATCACACCTCCTCTATGTTTGCTCCATTCTCTCTTCGCCAAATTCACCAAACGGTTATTCACTACTCACATCATTCACCAGTAGGCACACCATCAAACACAATCGACATCCTTTACCCGGCTTGATGGTTCATCACTGGTCCCATCATCTTCTCGACTCAACCCCCTTTGGGTGTTCCTATGGCCGGATTGCATTCGTGGGACATCCTACCCATAGATCGTGTGGGATCAACCCAGCAGATGAAGAGTCCGTGCAGGCAACATGTATGGAGGCCTCAAGGCATGTTTTCGTACATAGGTACCTTTGTCCTCTTTCCTCCCCGTTGTTTCACATTCGCACTCCTCCTTATTTCTATTGGATATGTGTTTCACCTATTTTGTATCCTGACTGCGCACCCCTATCCAACCCTGACTCATGACGGCCTCTTTCCTATTCACTGATATCATATGAGCATTTGATATAGGAGGTTGTTCGGAAACTATAAGAAGTATCAAACTCTAATATCTCCTTAAGACCATTTAAATACTTGGAGTCTATTCTAAACATAATTTGGATTTTAAAACTTTTGGAATTTTTAAAACTTATTTGTACATCATGAAACAGAGCATCTTTTAAGAGCTGAATAGATTATGAAACACTGTGGTGAGTTAGAACTTTAAGAATTTTAAAAGGTAGACTCCCTTAGATAGTACATTTCATACACGTGAATACCATTGACACCTTTAAATACATACGTGTTACCTCGGAATGGGTGAGTTAACTAGAATGTATTTCTATTTGATTCAACATATTAAGAATACCTGGGTGGGTTTGCTTAATTAGGAAGGTTGTAGCATGAAAAATCTCCAATAATATCTTACATATTTTACACGGAAAGAACTGCAGTTTAGTTTTTAAAAAATGGAGTACTAACGAAAGTATTAACAGATATCTATAAACAGAAGGAAATCATATACAATGGATTCTATTAAATGACCTTTAATTGTTTAGCATGTAACATGGAGAACTATCTCCCAGAATTGCTTTTTAATAATAGAATAGTTTCAGAAAAGATATCACTATTTAAAGATGGAGTTTTATGGGAACATCACTTTTATTAGTAAACATCTGATATTATAGTAATTCCAAACACCCTCCATAAATAGTTTACATTCACATGTATAATCCCCAGTTCAATTATCATATGTTTATCTTGTGCAAAACTTGACCTCACTGTGACCATCGTCTTGAGCCCTCTCCTATAGATTCCTATCTTTGACCGGAGGAGCACTTAGGCACCACTGGTGAGTATTGTACTTCACCTTCATTACCTTAGCCTCTGTGCTATCGCCGGCAAAAGGATTGTTGCTGCTTAAACAACCTTTCTGTGACACCTTGCATGTTACATCATCAAGTGTTACGGGCTACTTCACTATGACTGTAGATAGGGCGAGTTCCATTTGGGCAGCCCTCTTATCTTTCGAACATTTATTAGTTCACCTTATTCGCCGAATAGCACACTTCTTCGCACAAGCTATTCAGGCATTCACTGTGTTCACTAATACACAATATTAACACCTAAAAACCAATCTTGACAACTAGTCCCAAAAGCCAGGAGAAAGAAAGGAGACTACAAAGCAGTTGAAGGAATTTTTGTGGGATATTTGGACAATTCCAAATCTTACAAGGTGTGGATACCACACACAGACACTAATGAAGTTTACAGATGTTGTATCCGACGAACTAAAACACATCAAACACACCACACTACACGTGGAAGAGGAGGATGATGACCCATACCTAAGGGTGCTTGACGGAAAACTACCCTCATTTTCCAAACCATCACAATCCAGAAATGATCCACCCAGAGATGATGACGACGATACAGTGCCACCACTCATAAATCTCAGCCTGGAAGAAACACAAATCAGAAAAACACATCAGAAAAACACAAATCAGGCAATCACAAATCAGAAAAATAAAAATAAAAACTTGATTTTCAGACTTGGCTAGATAGAGGGTTGGATCTAATAGTGCATGATAAATTCTGTAAATGGCATCATGAGGTGTGGATAGCATGAAGCTGAGTTTCATGCTTGGTATACTTCAAAGTTCAGACTCACTCAAACTTCGAATAAGGGCCAGATGATCCTAGCGTACCTGTGCAAGACCCATAAACCATGATGTGGGTACTGGATTGATGTTCGTGAGTTGGGTAACCAAACATTACAAATAATGGAAGTGGCAGGGGAGCACAGCATTGAGCCAAGCCAAGTATTCGACTAAATTAACCAGTCGGGTCCGGGGCCCAGTGCGCAGAACTTCCTGTCAGGAAGTTCTGCACACTGGTGCCCCTCACTGAAGTTCCTGAGGGGCATCATCAGGCATGGATAATCGTGTGGAGCTGAGACGGCCAAAGCGTGCAGACTCAATAAGATGGCGGCCATCTCCGTGGCTTGAGGATCACCATCGCCACAACATAACAGTAATGTTGCTGTTCACAGTGAGATTATTCAGAGCCTGCTGCAATTAAAATAGAGCACTCTGGACTACTCAGAGCCAATCAGAGTTCCTGCAATCTTAGACTGTAGCCAAGTCAGTGAGCCAGTACTTTGGTACAAGGTGTGTTGAAGTCACACTTCAGTTACTCAAGGTATGAGTGGTTTGGGTGAAAGATGATTGATTGCTTCACTGCTAAAACTGCAGGCTATTTATACTGCATCTATCTAGCTTATGTAACTACTGCTAGGAACCTTGTAGAGGCTTCTACTACTGTGAAGAACCTTGTGGAAGCTTAGATAAGCTTCGGGAAGGGTTTGGAAACTATTGGAAGGCTGTGGAAGGTTCTATTGCTATTTTGGGTTAAAGTCACAGCTCTGTGACAGTAAAGCTAAGAGTATGTAAGAAACTCCCATGCTCATGTGATTATCATGTGACGAAGGAAAGTCATGTGACTTTAAGCGGGATTGAGGTCATGTGACTGTGTCATGTGATTGTCAGGTGACCATAGATGTGACTTTGAGGTCAGGTGATTGTCAGGTGACTGTGGATGATCAGGTGACTTTGAGCTGTTTTTGATGTCATGTGATAGTCATGTGACCGTGGGGGATTCTTAGCTAAACTATCAAGAGATTGTTGTATCTTGTGGACCCAATGTGAGTGTAGCATAGAAATATTAATACAACCTTCCTTGAGGACATTTGAAACTAATTAACTACCTAGTAAATGTTCATAAATAGGTAGCTACTTTGTGGACAATCCCTAACACCGATCCATACATTGCCAATTTCAACATGTTCGCAAGCGTGATGTTCCCCAGTTCACTGGCAGCTCAGGGGGTATCAGATACGCAGACTGCGCAGTTTCTGCTTCTGACCATAATAATATGGCTTCAATTTATAGTCCATTGGGCTGCTGAAAATGCTCTCAGGCGCCCTTGTGCTTTATGTTCCTGGGTCTGGGACTAGGTCATTGTCATGACCCGTCTATTTTCCTTACCTCGCTGTCTCTACGTTCCCCCTCATCGCTCCTCCTGCATCTTCGCCTGAGTTCACCCTACCCTTCGACCACTCCTCCTCTATGTTCGCCCCATTCACTCTTTGCCCCATTCACTGAACGGCCATTCGCTGCTCGCATCATTCACCAGCAGGCATGCCATCAAACATGATCGACACCCCCTACCTGGCGTGATGGTTCATCACTGGCCCCATCATCTTCTTGATCCAACCCCTTTGGGTGTTCATATGGCTGGAGTGCATTCGCGGGACCTCCTACCCATAGGTCGTGTGGGATCAACCCAACAGATGAAGAGTCCATGCAGGGTAGCGTATATGCAGTGTTGTGATACACACAACTATTCTATTTTAAGTCATCTATGTATACAAAGAAACTAATAAAAGAAAGAAAGAAAAACGACTAAAAAGATAGGAGTGACACTTATGACGGACATTGACACAGACGACAGGCACATGACATCATGAACAGCTATCTTATCTATAGATCAGATAAGATACAGGAACACGGGCATCGACCACGTGCGGCCGATCAGAGACAGCATGCCTATCAACTGATGGCATTGGCCATGACGTCGACAGGTGCCAGGCCACAGGCACCGTGGAGGTGCGGGCACCAAACGCCGCAGAGGAGCGTAGACTGCCCAGGAGCACCGGACATCGCGGAATGACTACAGAATGACATTCCAAGTATGTGTGCCCAATCAGCAGCCCCACAGAAGAGGCACAGAGACAACGGCCCCATCACCAAGACTAGCATTTATGCTAGGCAGGAGGGATTTAATTTCTATTTTCTATTGAGCTCCATGACATGACCAGCTGACTACTATCTTGACACCATGTAGACAGGGGCTTTGTATAATAGGTACAAGACTCTATTCCAAACCTTACCACACCTGATACTATCCCCATCACTCCCATGACTTTATGACTATAAGTAGTCACCCCTCTAGTTACAAGTAGTTTTTCGACCCATTGACTCACTATCTCGAACACTAGTAGTTACCACTAGTATAGTATAAGTAGCTACTATGAATGTATGAATCAATCATCCAGAATCAACTGTTTCACCCCTTGAAGTTACTGTAGTCTTGTTTGATAGCTACAGAACTTAAATCTCTATAGTTTACTCCAATTCTTCATTGAGAGTTCACTATTATTGTTTACTCTAGACTACCTCAAAAGCGAACCCTTTTGACATAGCTATCCTCTAGATCGAGACCATTCTCTCGTCGACATAGGCACGTGACTTCCATCCATCAGTGCCGGACACGCCTTGGGAGGCTTAGTCAGCACACAGGAGAGGGACAGACATAGCGCTCCCAACCGCTGAGCAATAGAAATTATTTGCTAAAGGCACCACCTAACATTTTAATCATAAAATGCAGGTCCCAAGGCATGCTTTCGTACATAAGTACCTTCGTCCCCGTTGCCCCCTGTCGTTTCACGCACTCTTCTTCCATTCTATTGTATCTGTGTTTCATCTATTTTGTATCTGACTGCGCACCCCTATCCATCCCTGACTCTAGACGGCCTCTTTCCTATTCGCTAGCATCACATGAGCATTCAATATAAGTAGTCTACATTCGCATGTATATTCCTCAGTTAAAGTATCCTACGTCCATCTTGTGCAAAACTTGACCTCGTTGTGACTATCGTCTTGAGATTTCTATCTTCGACCGAGGAAGACTTAAGCATCACTGGTGAGTTTTCATACTTTACCTTCATTACCTTAGCCTTCGAACTATTATCTGTGCTGTCGGCGAAGGGCTCCGAAGGAGCGCCTTCGCTGGCAAAAGGATTGTTGCTACTTAGACAACCTTTCTGTGACACCTTGCACGTTACATCGTCAAGTGCCACAGGCTATTTCGCTACGATTGTAGATAGGGTGAGCACCGATCGGGCAGCCCTCTTATCTTCTGAACATTTATTGGTTCACCCTATTCACCGAACGGCATACTTATTCACACAAGTTATTTGGGCATTCGCTGTGTTCACTAATACACGATATTAACGCCTACAAACCAATCTTGACAGTCATGATGGTGGAATGCACACATGGCAAACAGTCAGCGTAAAGATGTCAATGATTCACAGCTATACAGGTCTTCATTTCCAGATGTGGCACTACTACCGTCATAAATAGAAAAGCATAGCATTGTGCCTGGGAACGAACTTCCAAGGTGAACTCATGGCTCAAGAAGGCGCCATGAAAAATCCGCACTGCACTGGGTCCAAAGTGCAATGCATATCTGTTTATGGCAGGCACGTGCCCACAAACATACGCAGGAGAGATCAGCTTGCACCACAGCAAGCTCGATCCAGGCAGGGTATGGAGGGGCATGATTGGTAAGGGTGGTGTTCATAAGGAAGTGAGGTCACGGTTCACGAGGAGCTGAAGTGGGTCCTGGGTCTAGTTTCACCCCGCTTCACTCTAAATTTTGGGTGGCCGATATCTGGGTGTAATTCCAAAAATTATCGGAAAGCAATCCGAATAGTACCCAAATTATGCGCTTGCGAGATTTAACCTTCTGTCCAAATAAAAACGGCATGTAACCCAAATTTCATCCAGGATTTCAGCTAGATCTCTCCATACAAGAAACTATCACCATTGCCTGGCTAGGCAGCCAGCTGCAGCCTCAATAATTGCAAGAAAAATTGATAGACAGAGGTATATAAACAAGAAATAGTCCAGTACTCCTTTCCCTATGATAGCTGAGGCTACACTGGGATCATTGCTTGACTTGCGGCCCCTCAAGTGCTACCTTTCATGCAGTGATCAAACACCGACTTCTAGAGTTGTCATGTCCAAATTAGTAAGGCGAATACCTGTTCGGTAGCACTCACATTACGCATTGCTTTCACCACACCCTCATCTTCATGTCGAGCAAGAGTGCCACGAAGAGCACAGACGGGACCGTGTTGGACAGGCAAGAAGTCGCGTCAGATCAGGATACAGATGATAGACAAAGGACTCCAACTAAGCTGACTCAGGACATGAGAGCGCTGGAGAATGAAAACGGGCGTATATTAGGAAGCTAGCTGCACAAGACGAGGATCTTACCAAGCTCAAGGCGCGATTTTATGCCATTGAAGAGTGACTCTCACAGGTCAAAAGGGCGTCAAGAATCTGACGGAGGTACAATAGCTGAGGAAGAGGCAGGCGATGACGCCAAGGGTCACGATAACCCCAAGCAGCGTAATAACATATTATATGCGAGTGTTATTGTTATATTTCAGAAGGAATTCACTTACTACGAGTAATAGAATTTCGTACGCGTGGCTTTCTATGGCCTCATGGGTATCGAGGAGCCCTCGGAAAAGCTTAAGGATCCGATATTGCATGGATAATGGGTGCCAGATACGTCTTCTAAGACCCCAACCGACGATCAATTGTTTCGACCTAATTTCAATCTCACCTTCGGGAAGCAAAAGAGGTGGCATGAAGACGTTGCTAAACAAATAAAAGATAAAGGACTCAGCTTTTCTCGTGCTTATCTAAACAATGCTGAGGGTAACGCACTTACCATCGACATGATCATCGACGATTGGGCAGAGCGCAGAGTGTGCAGGGAGGTGGTGGAGGAGCAAGGGGAGGAGGAGCGCCATGCACACGGTGTAGGTATGCGTGTGCACCTGTGCGGGGATATGCGTCAGATAGATTAGGGAAAAGCTGGGAAAAGGAGGGGGGGGTTAGGGCAGCGCACCCAGCTGCGCAGTTGCTTGTCTTGGAATGGGATCTGGCCGTCGACGGTCCACCACACCCTGGTGAAGAACGCGGCGGCGAGGATGATGAGCGTGGGCGTGCGCTATGCAGGGCGCTGGGTGGGGCGGGAGGTAGCGAGGTGAGGATGAGGGTGCAGAGGTATTGCAGGACTATCTGCATGAGCGCAAACAGGGTAAAGTTGAAGCTGCACGCGGCGCACAGTGCCCGACTGGGTAAGGCCCGTACCTACACTACATGCACATTATTACACAGACAACGATCTCAGATGTGTAGAGTATGCAGGTGAGAGCGACGCACTTGACAGATATGACCTGTGCTTCGAGGCACGCATGTATGCCTGTCAAAAATGAGATGTTAAGAGAAAAACAGCGGTACTATAGCTAGGGATGGGTTAGAGTCATATTTCCTGTGGCCTGGTTCGCAAAAAGGGAATAGCTGAGCGCATGGTAAAAATGAGTTGAGGTGCTTGGTGAATTAGGGCAAGGGAACAGAGCAGAAAGCGTTCAAAGCCATCAAGTGTGAAGTGACTAACAGGTGGATTTTGCTGGTCCGAGACATGAGTCAGGTACCCCAGAGCCACACCAGTCACCTCGATCCTCATCCTGGTCATATGAATAGAGATCATCACCCTTTATCTCATGTGTTTCCCTCGTGTCAACACCGCCAGCTAAGATGTAGTTGTCCAATGACTAAGACCGAGAATTCTACGATGTCGTGGTGTCAAACGGAGAGCTATAGTTCAGAGCAGTGGGAGCGATGAGGACGTTGAAGACGCGACGCGTGCGGCCTCACGTGACTGTGGCAGAACTCCGCTGTGCCTTGTGTCCGCCGCGACGAGCCTAACTCAAATCCTGACGCAGGCGCACTATAGAAATATTGCAGTGAGCTTGAGCTCAGCTCGCCACTTTTCGCACGAGATATTTCAAATTTCATCCAAGGATAAAACCGGTGACACCCTGATGCGACTTCTGGATGAAAGTTTGATATTATTTGAAAATTGATACAAAAGTGGGCAGGCGATTTTTTGGTTTAAAACGCGGTGTTTACTGCCCATGAAAAACAGGAACTCACACTTTCAATGTAACTCCCCGATCGTGCCTTATTTGCATGGCTAGACAACTATATTAGGGCGATATCGGTAACCTCGAATGTACAAGCGCCAACAAGAGGTCGGCCGAACTTATGTAAGATCTTTGTAGCGTCTGGGCCCTGGCGCCAAGAGGTCGGTCGAACGATCCGTTTAGCGTCTGGCACCGACTCGGGGCCAGAACATCCTTCCGCCACTGGGACTGTATGCTTCTCCGACTTCCGGGAAGCATACAGTCAAGAACAACCTGTCTGCCATGAACACGCCACTTTTACACTTTTAAAATGGGGGGGTACCGTCAAATTAGTTCATCCTGCAATTCACTTCGTGCTCCGTCTTTCTATCTCATAACTTGTCTTTAGAATCACCGTCTGCACCGTATATCCAAGCGAGATTATGGCCCACGAAAACTCTCTTATGGATGCCGAGTTAGGATCAGGCCTCGCCAACGGTACGCCTTATCATCCTAAGCTTGCCGCTCATTGTCCAGGCTGGTCTCTGATTTCTTATATCCCTCCCGGCCTTGGGTCTTCCCTTGCAGCCTTTCTCACCGACAGCACCATCTTTAACTCCGAGGATGTCACTGGTCAGTTGTGCACCTTGTATCGTGTACGATCATCACTAACCAATATCATATGCGACAGATATATGCATAGGAGAACAAGGCATCACCTGCGCGGCTTCCATTTCTCCTGGTGAATTCGTAACACAAGGGTCCAGCCAACACCCTGATGCTTCCCTCGCCATTACTCCTGGAGAATACAAGTATTCTACATATCCCCAGCACACCTTCATGCAGGTTGGCACCCTCACCACCCACCACACTCGACCTCGAAGCGTACATCATTAAAACCAGAGTGAATGACATCACATCCTATTTCTGTGGCTATCCAGATTGCGGACAAAAAGGTCGCTTCGATAGTAGGCGGAAAGCTATCTCTCATATCCGGTGCATCCACCTGAAAGAGAAACCCTTCAAGTGCATCAATTCGCCACCGTTGTAGCCGTTGAATATATGTAAAAGCTCCCAAGCAGACAACGGCGTCTTCCTGAGAAAGCCTGAATTGTAAATAAAATATCCGGTCCAGAGCAAACATGTTTGTGGAAGGGGGGAGAATGGAGTGCCTTCTTCGAAAATACAGCTCACACTGGAACCCAGCACAGCGATTCTTGCAGGTACGTGATACGGGATGTACAGCAGCTGGCATCACATTCCGCCCGATAACTCTCTCTACAACGGTTGACAGGAGCCTGGCGATTGGATTTTACTACTCTTGGTTGAAAATTGGCTTTATGGTTTGAAACTTGGTCTAAACCTACAACTTTTCTCACGCAAGGATGCTTTTTAACTGCGAGTTTAGGATTTTAGCTACCCAATAAGAGGTCTACGCGTCTACGAGTTAGGTAGACCCGACCCTCGCAGTGCCTTACTTGTCAAGTCTTCTCATTCCCACGTTCTCACTGCAGTTGCTTGGCGCTGCCTTCTTCGTCCCTATACCACCATCACCTCTAACTCCTCCATGGACCATAATGAGCAGGCCGCCAAAGCTTCCCCTTCATCCAGGCGTGACGAAATGCCGCCGACCGTAAAACCATCTTTGGTATCCTCAGGGGTAAGCAAAGTTTATTCCAGCACGCTAGACAATCAAGGGGACTGCATATCTGACGAATCTTCATGAATAGGTTGCATCGCCGTCTACTTCTGGTCTTGCTGCAGGGAGAACGGGCATCGAATCTACCCCCACGATGCAAACCGATGAGCATCGAGGTGCTGGGCTCAGGTTGCTTTCACTCGGTAATGTTTTCATGCTTATTATATGACACCCTCTGACACCCTCGGCAGATGGCGGCGGCATCCGTGGATTGTCCGAACTTATCGTACTACAAGAAATCATGCAAAGAATCCAGCGCCGAGAAAGGCGGCCCACGGTACCCCTTCCTTGCGAATATTTCGACTTAATCTGCGGTACGAGTACAGGCGGGTAAGTTACTTCCTTATCGATCACCGTCACTCTCTAATACGTTTCACGCAGGCTTATAGCGCTCATGCTGGGCCGCCTCCGCCTGTCCGTAGATAAAGCGATCAAAGCCTATGGCACATTCGCCTCGAAGGTGTTCTCGGATAAGAAACCATTTTGGAAGGATGGAATGTTCAAGGCTAGCAATTTGAAGAAAGCTATCCAGGCAATCATCCAGGAATCCATTGGTGACCCTAACGCTCCCATGCTCGATCCAAGCAGAGAAGTGTGCAAAACGTATGTTCACGTTGACACTTCTTGTTAGGTACGTAGCTGACCGTAACCCAGTTTTGTCTGCGCGATGCCCGCAAATAACATGAGCACACCCCGCCTCTTTCGTACGTACAGCGTAGACCAACACGAATCATTCGACTGCGCTATATGGGAGGCCGCTCGTGCCACGTCTGCCGCTCCTACTTTTTTCAAGCCGATTGACATCGGCGATCCACCTATGCGTGAACCCTTTGTCGATGCGGGCCTGGGTTGCAACAATCCTATCAAGCAAATCCTCAGTGAAGCCGAACACTTATTTTCGCACCAAAATATTGCTTGCATCGTTAGTATCGGCACTGGGCATGTGACCGCTCCCGGCCTGCCAGCATCAATTCTGTTTAACAATGTTATACCATTGAGTGTAGCTGACGCATTGAAGACGATCACCACGGAATGTGAGGCAACAGCGGAGGAAATCGAGCGGCGCTTCAGATTCGTTCCGAACTTTTACTTCCGGTTCAATGTGGAGCAAGGAATGCACAGTATAACACTGGCACAGTGGGAAAGGTTGCCTGAGGTTACAACACACACAAAGCAGCATCTCCAGCGGGGAAAAGTAGACACAATGGTAATGGCTGCCGTCAGTGCTCTCAGAGAGCGCCGGGAAGTGATAGCTGCCACATACCTCAGTGCGTACAACTTGAAATGCGTCACAGCTAATGACATATGTTTTATCGTAGACACCGTAGGTGCAGGCCCTGTTGGGCAGGTATCGGGAAAACATGGAGCTCGCCATAAGGCTTGTCCTCCACCAACAAGCAAATTTACTGGAAGAGTTGATATCCTTCTGCAACTTGAGGGATACTTCTTTCCAGACCAGACATCCACTGTTAAAGAGGAACAACGCATCTTTCTCTTGTATGGACTTGGTGGGGTGGGAAAAACACAGATTGCATTGACATTCATTGAAAAGTTTTATCAATGGTGGAGTAGTTTACCTGGGTCTGTTATGTTCGGACTAATCTGTTTTATGTTTAGTTTTTGGAGAGTTTATTATGTTGATGCAAGTAGTGTGACCACTATGGAGTCTGGCCTTGAAGACATTGCTCAGGAGGAGGGTATTGGTGAGACTGCCAATGATGCGCTTCTCTGGTTTTCTGGACAATGCAAAGGGTGGTTGCTCTTCCTGGACAATGCTGATGCTCATGACATAAACCTTCCAAAGTACTTCCCACTGTGCAAGCATGGGAACATCATTGTGACAAGCCGCAATGTGGAGTATTGTGTCCATGCACCCAGCTCCAACTGTCATGTGTCAAACATGGATGCTAAGGAAGCTGTTGAGTTGCTTCTTGTGATATCTACAGTCACAGCTTCTGCAAAGAATCTTCGCTTAGCCTCTTTGGTTGCCGAAGAACTTGGCTATCTTCCCCTGGCCATTGTACAAGCAGGTGCCTATATCTCAAAGGGACATAGCTTCAATGAATATCTGAAGATCTTGCGGAAGGATGGGGCTCAATTGATGAGTGGGAACTTGGATGATTATCCATTGGCAGTATATGCAACATGGGAAATTAGCTTTAAAAGGCTAAGTCCCATAGCAACAACTCTGCTACACCTGTGCACATTTCTCCATTATGGGGGGATTTCCAAAGGCATCTTTCAAAAGGCTTTTGTCGCAGATCTAGATGGACCATTTGATGCTGCAAAACGATTTCTGCATAATTTTCACAATACAGATGGTGGCTGGAGTGACATTCATTTTCAGGAGATCATTTATGAACTAGCTTCATACTCCCTAATCACTACTGATGAAGAAGACACCACAATTTTCCTCCACCCACTAGTACATATCTGGGCCAGAGATAACCTAGCTGTGGCAGAGCAGGAAAATATGCACAGGTGCACAATGCAGATACTAGCACTTTCTATCCCAGATGGAGACAGTGTGGAGGACTATACCTTCAGGAGATCTCTCCTGCCTCATATTCATGAGCTACATACAAAAGGTGCAGATTCAGACATGGTACAAAAATTTACAAGAGTATTCCATGAAGCAGGGCGATGGAAGGATGCTAGAGAGCTGGATGTTCAAGTTGTGGAGGCAAGGAAGATGGTCCTTGGTGATGAGCATCCTGACACCCTGACTGCCATGGGCAACCTTGCCTCAACCTATCGGAATTTGGGTCAGTGGAAGGAGGCTAGAGAGCTGGAGGTTCAAGTGATGGAGGCAAGTAAGAGGGTCCTTGGTGAGGAGCATTGTGACACCCTGACTGCTATGGGCAACCTTGCCTTAACATATCAGAGGCTAGGCCAGCAGAAGGATGTTAAGGAGCTGCAGGTCCAAGTGATGGAGGCAAGTAAGAGGGTCCTTGGTGAGGAGCATCATGACACCCTGATTGCCATGGGCAACCTTGCCTCAACCTATTGGAGTCTGGGTAAGTTGAAGGATGCTCAAGTGCTGGAGTTTCAAGTGATGGAGGCAAGGAAGAGGGTCCATGGTGAGGAGCATCCTGATACCCTGATGGCCATGGGTAACCTTGCCTCAACCTATTCACATTTGGGCCAGTGGAAGGATGCTGAGGAGCTGGAGGTTCAAGTGATGGAGGCAAGGAAGAGGGTCTATGGTGAGGAGCATCCTGATACCCTGACTGCCATGGGTAACCTTGCCTCAACCTATCGGAATTTGCGTCAGTGGAAGGATGCTAGAGAGCTGGAGGTTCAAGTCATTGAGGCAAGGAAGAGGGTCCTTGGAGAGGAGCATCCTGACACCCTGACTGCCATGGGCAACCTTGCCTCAACCTATCGGGATTTGGGTCAGTGGAAGGATGCTGAAGAGCTGGAGGTTCAAGTGATGAAGGCAAGTAAGAGGGTCCTTGGTGAGGAGCATCATGACACCCTGATGGCCATGGGCAACCTTGCCTCAACCTATCGGAATTCAAGTCAGTGGAAGGATGCTAAAGAGCTGGAGGTTCAGGTGATGAATGCCAGGAAGAGGGTCCTTGGTGAGGAGCATCATGACACCCTGA
The DNA here is from genome assembly GCA_015179125.1 of Gautieria morchelliformis. Taxonomy (NCBI): domain Eukaryota; kingdom Fungi; phylum Basidiomycota; class Agaricomycetes; order Gomphales; family Gomphaceae; genus Gautieria; species Gautieria morchelliformis. The sequence continues at coordinate 283,277 of WHVA01000015.1, read as the reverse complement.
CCTCCATGGGCCACCTTGCCTTAATCTATGGGGATTTGGGCCAGTGGAAGGATGCTGAAGTGCTAGAGGTTCAAGTGATGGAGGCAAGGAAGAGGGTCTATGGTGTGGAGCATCCTGGAACCCTGATTGCCATGGGTAATCTTGCCTCAACCTATCAGAATTTGGGCAAGTGGAAAGATGCTGAAGAGCTGGATGTTCAAATGATGGAGGCAAGGAATCTGGTTAGCCATGGTTGATAGGTAGATATGTGTTTACTATCTTTAAGAATACATGAACTGTGATGAAATATTGTAAACCATTGGTTGTTGACTTGAATAGATGTGAGTGAGTAACAGAAAGGAGACTGTAAAAGTAATCTAGTAACTCAGAGGTTGATAGAATGAATCTCTTAAGTCGAGATTAATCTATATTGTTTGGACACAGTAAGTGAACTCAATGACTAATAAAGTTGATTTAGAGAATATGTCTTATATAAGGAGTATGGTACATTTACTGGAATTGGCTACTAATGAAGAGGAGCACATATACCATGTCTTTCTACTTCCAATTCCCTGAGCAAAACAAAGTAGAATCAGTTTTAGGTGGGTCTCCACATTACCTCCAATAATCCTCCTTATCATCCCATGGTTACACTTTTTAGGATGCCTATTAGAGATTATGTAAGCATTTTATTAAACTCCATTTCTTACTGCCTGTGCATTAGATAGTGCCTCATCCTGCCAAGACCCTGTTCCCATGTCCAGTACCATGGCTCTGGCCTTGGTGGTCACTTTTGAACCTCAGTCCTTGGGATCCTTTGGTACTGCTCAGCTCTACAGATCCTACCCTGACTTCTGTTCATAGTTAGTTCTGATCTATTTTTGTCTGCATAATTCCTTATCATCTGACATGGTCAACAAGGACCAGTTCCTGACTCCTGCTTTATATCTATGAACCTGCAAACATGTATGTTACTATCAGCTCAGCTATGTAGGGATGCCCACCGTAGCCTTATATACAGCTCGTATGGGTGCCGTAACACAGTTATGGTGCCATACCATATTCCAGGTAGGTGGCCTACAGTGCCGTAACCGTTCAACCACCTGGGGTGGCGGGCCCGGGGCCCGTCAGGGCATACAACAGCCTACCCCACGCGGCGTCACAGCCATGCGAGCGATCCATGGCCCCAACGGAAGGCCAGGGAATCCGTGACCAGGCCGACGTCGTACCAATGGAGCCGTACGACGGGATCACACGGATGATCCGCGTGGCGTTAGCAGACGCCGCGGACACAGACCCGGAGAAGTCAGTGCTAGCAAAAGCCGGCGTGAAATTGGCTCACCCCGAGCCATATGCAGGGGGATCTGACCTTGAAGAGTTTGAAATCTTCGTGGCAGCCATCCTACAATGGCTGAAAATGAATTGCCTCCTAGGGCCAACCAGCATAGACATGCAGGTCGGCTATGTGGGCACTCGCCTCACCGGCGAAGCCCAGGAGTGGTTCCTTCGAAACGTAGAACGCTTTGATCGCCAGGTCTGCAGCTGGACGCTGGAAACTGTGATGCAAGGCCTTCAAAAAAGGTTCCTGCACACACTGACGTACCATCACGCATCGAATAAATTCGACGCGGTCATGCAGGGCATGAAAACCGTTCAGGAAATGCTGAACGAGCTCACAAAATACGTGGCACATATGATACAGCCGCCAGACGATTACACGTTCTGGAGACGGTTCGTGTCGGCGCTGCGCGAACTGCTGCACAACGAAGTCCTCAAAAAGGGCTATAATGCCGAGAGCAGCTCAATAGAGCAACTCTTCGAGATGGCCCGGATGATCGAGGAGGCATTCCGATACAACATGGGGATGCGCCGCGCAGAAAGTGCAGCAGCAATGGCAAGCGCTGCCTGGCTCACAGGGAGCAAGTCGTTGACACAAATGGGCCTGAGCAGGCCCAGCCTGTTCTCAAGAAGTGGAACAGGACAACAGCTACCGCCCTCACGCCCAGCACAAGCTGGACGCCCACCTGAAGCTAAACAGCCTCAAGTGTCAGGGTCGTCCCCATGACCTGCCCCACCAACGAAAGCGTTGGGCCGGCCTAACAATCGGCCCAGCAGCAGCCAAAGCAGCACCACGTGCTTTGAATGCGGCCAACCTGGCCACAAGAAGGCGGAGTGCCCCCGGCTTAGGTCCGGTATAAGGACAGCAGCCGTGAGGCATGACGAGGAGACTGAAGATCCGGAGATGGATCTCGGTCAAAATTCTCTCCATCAAATTGATGAAGAGGGGGAGGGTGATCCCCAACCCAACGACACTCTGGACAATGGAGACGCGCCCACTGAAGAGTGGGACCCCGAGCCGTCCCAATACTATGAATGGGACGAGGAGGTGGAAGACACCACCTACAGGTCCAGCGCAATCAGATTCGCGCCGGAGGACGAAACCGCCACGAAAGTCATGGCAGCACGCACATCGGTCACGCCAGACAAGGCGGCCGAGATGGTGTATCACCACCGAAGCAAACACAGGACACGGCCAACGCGCCTGCACAGTGAGAACCGTACCCTATCGGGGGACTGGGAAATAAACTGCCTGCTAGATAGCGGCAGCGAAGGGGTACTGCTATCCCCCAAATTCACGCGAGCTACAGGGATGAAGACATTCTCCCTGGAGCAGCCAATCGCGCTGCAGCTAGCCTGCATAGGCAGCCATTCCATGATCAACTATGGAACGAACACAACCATCAAATTTGGTCGTGAGACATACAACGAATATTTCGACATGGTGAATGTCGAATATTACGATGCTATCTTAGGGACACCGTTCCTAAGGAGATTCGGCATAACCCTGGACTTCTCGAGCCCAGGGATGATCCGCAAGGGGAACGAAGTGATCCCCACGGGCAAGGTCTCGTTCAACGATGACGGATCGACGAACGAGGACAAGGGGACATGGGTGAGCAGGATCACCCGAGCACCGAAGCCTAACCTGGCTCATTGAAGCCAGGAGGACGAGTCGCGGGACGACTCATCCTCGAACTCACCCTACAACCGTAGGGAGAGGCGCTCTCACCTAACGGTGAAAGCGATGGGGAAGAGGAAAGCGGTTCTGCGCGCCGCGGGACCTAATAGACGCACACGGCGCCTAATGGCTTCTAAGCCAACCACCACCACCATCCTCACGGATGATGACCTTCCTCGCCTCCGCGAGGAATGGATGGAACGAATCACTGACTTAGTCAGTGGAATTCCATTAGAACTCCCACCACTACGGGAGATCAACCATGAGATCAACCTCATCGATCCCAACAAACACATGCGGTATCGACTACCGAAATGCCCCGAACACTTCCGAGAGGAACTGTCGGCTAAGATAGAATGATACACCACTGCAAAGTGGTGGATTCCGGCAGTCATGCAGCAGGCCGTGCCCATGCTGTGTGTGCCGAAGAAGAACGGTACATTGCGAACCGTCTTCGATCTGCACCAGCAGAACGAGAACACGGTGAAGGATGTCATGCCCTTACCGGATCAGGATATCATCCACAGCAACATGGCTCGCTGTCGGTATCGAACAAAACTCGATAAGTCAGAAGCATACAACCAGATCCGGATCCATCCGGATCACGTAGCAAAAACTGCCTTTGCCACGATGCTTGGCACCTTCAGGAGCCAGGTGATACAGATGGGGGACTGTAACGCCCCATCAACATTCCAACAGCTGATGACAGCCATTTTCCACGACTGCATAGGTCGCTTTGTCCATGTATACATGGACAACATCTTCATATTCTCACTCTCAATACAAGAGCATGAAGAGCACCTTTACATCGTCTTTGACAGACTGAGGAAGAATCACCTTTTTCTGAGCAAGAAAAAGGTGGACCTCTATTCCATCTGAATGGAGTGTCTTGGCCATATCATCGATGGCCGAGGGGTACATGCCGACGAGGACAAGATGCAACACATCTGCGAGTGGCGTAGTCCACGGACGTTTAACGGCGTCCAGCATTTCCTTGGGCTGGTACAGTATCTGGCACACTACATGCCAGATGTTAGCGCATATACCACCCCACTATCGGGCTGTGCGTGTAATAACCGTCCATTCGAATGGACTCCACTATTAGACAAATGCTGGCAAAGCATTAAGGAGTTGGCCTGTAAGGCCCCAATCCTGCATCCAGTAGACGCAAGGTGACCAGAGCCGATCTGGGTGATCACCGACGGGTCAAAAGCCAGCGTTGGTGCGGTCTACGGCCAAGGTTCTGACTGGAAAACCTGTCGACCTGCCAGCTTCTTGTCAAAGAAGTTCAGTGTTGCTCAGCAACACTACTGGACTCACGAGCACGAGGCGATCGCGGTGCTTGAGGCTCTCATGAAATGGGAGGACAAACTGCTGGGGTGAAGGTTCACCCTCGTCACAGACCACAAAGGGCTCGAGTACTTCGAGACCCAGAAGACCCTATCTGACCGCCAGGTCAGATGGTGGGAGTTTCTCTCCCGGTTCAATTTCAACACCGTTCATGTTGACGGTGTAGAGAACAAGGTAGCGGGCTGCCTGTTGCGCTACTAGGAGAACGACACGAGTGATGACAATCACCCGGACCACGTCTTTGTGAACGCAGATGCGCGTTTAGACCCGGACGGTGAGTTATTGCCCACCGACCGGTATATCGAGCTGCGAACAGTGGCGACAAGACGCTCTAAACGCCTCGCTGAGAAGACAGAGGCGAGAGTAACGGAATCCGCCGCATTAAACGAGGGCTCACCAGAGCCCGCGAACGTCGCTGCGTCACACGACGACGACGACAACGTCAGAGTCATCGCCGCAGGAAATGACGGCGCGCCCCTGCGCTGGGTCGTCGAACAAGGCGTAGACCTGTCTAAGGTCCTATGAGATGCGTACCACAGGGACACCATGTTCACAAAGATCATGGCGCACCCGGACGCGCACCCAAGATTCGGGATCCGGGACGGGCTGATCTTGACTAAGAACCAGCTCAAAAAGACGTCATTGCTGTCCCCCGCTCTGTTCTTCAAGGGGGAAGGAAGCTGATCGAAATCATCATCGATCGGGCACATCAGATAGTCGGCCACTACGGCCATCTGAAAACTTCAAACTACGTTCGAGGAGCATATTGGTGGCCGGGAATGAGCCCAGACATAGAAGCATTCTGCACATCGTGCGCGAGGTGTCAGATGACGAAAACCAGACCACAACGGCCCAAAGTCCTGCTACACAGCCTACCCATTCTGGATAGGCCGTGGCAGTCGATTGGCATCGACTTCATGGGGCCCCTGCCCAAATCCAACGACTGTGACTACCTGATGGTAGTTATCAACCGACTAACATCGCTCATACACCTCGTACCAACCACCACGAGCATGTCAGCCAAGGGAGTAGGCTGGCTGTTTCTGAAGGAGGTCGTTCGACTCCACGGAGTTCCCGACTCCATCATCTCGGACAGAGACTCGAAGTTCACGTCGATCTTCTGGCGTGAACTATAACGACTCATGGGGACTAAGCTCCTCATGTCAACTGCCTTCCATCCCCAAACGGATTGAGCCACCGAGTGGGAAAACCGCTAGATCGGCCAGATATTGCGCACGGTCGTCAGAGACGATCAGAAGGATTGGGCATTGGAATGCCCAATGGTTGAGGTTGCCCTCAACAGCAACGTCAGCGCGACCACAGGGTTTGCACCTTTCGAGCTGAACCATGGCTATATGCCGTGGATAGACCTCCCCATAGCCGTGGACACCCTGTTCAAGGGGGTAGCCCAGGTCGCACATCAGGCAAAATGGAACCTGATGGTGGCACATGATGCAATCATAGAGCATCGAGTGACGCAAACGTTTCATGCAAACAAGAAACATATGGCGAGCGACAGGTACGCGGCCAACGACCGCGTCTACCTTTCGACACAACACCTAACTCTCCCGAAAGGAAGAGCCAGAAAACTAGTCCCATGGTACATCGGACCGTACCGCATCGTCGAGGCTCACAACTATGCCTCGACGGTGACCCTTGATCTTCCCGACGAGCTGAAAATGTTGGGTGCATTGATGCTCCTGCACCAAAATCAAGCATAATATATCCAATTTGTTGTGTGCTTTCTCAATTTCTTCTCATTTTGTTCTTGTATCATGCATCCATTTCTCTGGTTATTTTCGAAATTTTCCACTCACTCCCTATCTCTCCATTTCATCTTGTTATTTCTACTTTCACAAGCGGCTGCACCCAGCGGAGTCTGAAATGACTTCGACGCGCGAGCTCTTGGGCGCTAAAGGGCCGGGTAGTAGTACATGCGCGCAGTGAAACAGTTTCCCCCTCTCTCAGTGACAACTAAATTCACTGAGAGAGGCAAGTAAATTAGTCTAGCATTCTTTCGATTTATTAACCTAGAAATCCTCTGTAGTGAATTGTTTTCTAGGTAGTGTATAATATATTTATAGTGACAACTAAATTCACTGAGAGAGTGAATTGTTTTCTAGTCTATTCTTTTGAGCAAGAAGTCCATTCCTACTGCCTATAATTCCTGTCCTCTACAGAAAAGCCGTCGCATTTCACCAGTCTTCCATTCAAGCCTCGTATGGCAATATGAGGCTAACAACAACGAATTGTTCCCTCATCGTGAGGCCAAGTCATTTTATGACTTCGGAGCGAATAACAACAAGGAGTGGCTCGTCGACGAGATTATCGCACATCGATGGATAAACTCGACGAACCTGGAGTTCCAGGTCCGTTGGACCCCAGGCGACGTGACATGGGAACCCATGTCGTCCTGCAAGGACCTTGAAGGCCTAGATAGCTATCTAGAGCTTCGGGGGGTGAGCAAGCCACGCGACCTCCCCAGACGCTGCTAGACGCGTCTGTCACGTGCAGACCACGTGACGCGCCGGCCACGGCGCGGTTAAATTTTCATCTCGGATCTTTCCGAGGGCGCATCGCTTCTTGGAAGCTAACCACCATCATCCCCACGAAGATGATACCCCCCAAAGATGGGATGGACGTTGATCCGTCAACATCCACAGCACGAGCAACGGCCCCGAGACAGGGGGCCGCAGATATTCTCCGTGCTCCAGTAGACCAGGAGCACTGGATGATCGTGGGATGGCAGGACGCCCTCGCCATCATCCACCCGGACGATTGCGCAACATGCGCGGACTACGCTGCACACTTAAGGGCCGCAACAGGCACCCGCAAGGTCAAATTGCGGGACAAAGACATTGGCGACGCCGTCGATGCAGCCTGGGGATGGCTCCCAAGGGGCATTGCGTGTGACGCGCGAGAAGAGCTCTTCCGGGACATCCACGACCTCAAAAAAGAGGTCAAGGAGTTGGAATGCGTGCTCGAAACCGAGCGCACCAAAATCAAGGAACTGGAGCAGCAGCTGAGCGCAACCCAGCTCCAGCTCAAGTTCGCCCATGCTGCCTCAAAAAGGCCGCGACATGACCCGGCCACAGACCCAGTGGCCGGGCCATCATCACCTCGCGCGACGGCGCCTTTGCCGGTGCGCGCAACATCGGGGCTAGCATCCCGATTGTCGGCGCCAACCCCGATGACGACAACGACGGAAGGGCATAGCGCGCCTTCTGACTCTGCGTACGGCATCCCAGAAGGATGGGAGTCAGACTTGTCTGTCTGGAAGACGTACGACCCGGAAAGGGCACAGCGGTTGGCAGAGCAGCCAAAGAAAAAGCGCAAGAAATTGCACAGCACCCCCAACACCATCAATGGGCTAGCCATTGCGAGGGAAAGCGCGATTAGCGCTTACCTAGTGGCGTCATTGTCGCACACTGTCAATGACCCCACCCTTCAATGGCGGATAGCACAGGTCGAGGCCCAGTACATCGGGCCTGGCGTGGCCCTGCCTCCACTGACAGGGACAGTTCACCCTCCCTACCTGGGGGAGGGGATGCTCATCCCACTTGGAGATCCACCGATCTCCGAGATGGGCCTCCTACCATGGCCGGTAGGGAAGGCCCAACAGCGTCGTACTCAATGGTACAACGTCTGCCTGCTCGACGACCCACGCTTCATCGAGCTCCTAGCGTGGGCAAAAGAAACGCCACAGCTCGCGCATACGCGTGAGATGATTGGCATATTTAAACACATGGAGTGCGAACAACGCGCTCGCAGTCCCAAAAGGGATTGTCTCGTGATAGCGGGTGGTACCCCGCATGATATCACGGCCATCCTACAGGGTTGGATACACAACCCTGAAGGAATCCCATCAGCCATCCATGACAACACGGATGGCACCTTCAACCTAGACGACATGGACGTCTGGATGTGGTTGAAGGCCCTTGCGCCCCAGGTCAAAGGGGTCGCATCACCTCTCAGGGCGAGGCTACTCAACCTATTCGGCTCGACAGACCAATGGTCGAGCCTCGTTGACGCCAGGGAAGTGCTGCCGCCTCAGAGCACCACCCTGCGGCTCTCCATCACGGGCCCATTCCCCGTGGGGGACTGAGCCGGCCCCGACATCCCCCTCGCCGAGATCGCGAGATGGTTGGCCTGCTACGTGGGGGTCACTCGCGAGCGAGTGGCACGTATTGAACACAATGTTCAGCGCAGCATCACCGGTGTGGCATTCAGTACTGCCACCCGCGAGGGCCAACAAAAGGTCCTCGAGACCAGCCACGTGAGGGCCGCGGTGCCGCGACCCCTCACTCACGCTCAGCTCGACCAAGAGCTGGCGCGCTTCCGGCCCCCTCCTCAGACTGAGGACCCGGCCATCGAGGCCATGCTCCACGAGGATGCTGGCCTCATCACCCAAGCGGATACTGCTGCTAGTGGTGAGGCCGACCAGCCTCACCCAATCACCACCAATGACGTGGAGGTGCCCCCGGAGGAGTCACGCGCTCCACCGGCCCCGTACGACGACGACAACATCATCGTATCGGCCACTCTAGAGGACTCCATCATGGATGACCTCTATGAGTCGTAGTTGACCCCTATAGTTGTCTATAGAGGGGGAGGGTGTAAATAACCTATGTGTCTACATGTTCAATAGTTATTACATAATCCCAGTGGGCCCCTTAGGGACCCACTGTATAGTTTATGCGTGGGAACCGGCCAGCGGTTCCCATCGCATCTTACTCTTACCTGTCACTACGTAGCATTCAGAATACCACTCATTGGTCAAGTTCTGCAGTGCCCTTGTGATACAAGGTCCTAAGATTGACATCCTTTACAACATGCTACCTGTGGGGACACGCTACCTGTGAGGACACGCTACCTGTGAGGACACGTTACCTGTGAGGACATGCTACCTGTGATGACACGCTACCTGTGAGGACATGCTACCTGTGAGGACACGCTACCTGTGAGGACATGCTACCTGTGGGGACATGCTACCTGTGGGGACACGCTACCTGTGAGGATATGTTACCTGTGAGGACACGTTACCTGTGAGGACATGCTACCTGTGGGGACCTGCTACCTGTGAGGACATGCTACCTGTGAGGACACATTACCTGTGAGGACATGTTATGTGTGGGGACACGTTATGTGTGAGGACATGCTACCTGTGAGGACACGCTACCTGTGAGGACATGTTATGTGTGGGGACACGTTATGTTTGGGGACACGCTACCTGTGAGGACACGTTACGTGTGAGGACATGCTATGCAACTTCACTTTGGGTCTTCCTCCATTTCTGATTTTGGTATTGTTTCTGGTTCTGTGAGAGTGTCACCGGAGGATCAGCTGGCATATCGATATAACCACATTGTCAAAATTCAGGATCCCCAAGATCACTATTGGATCTATTTCACAATGCACAAGGGCAAGCAATTGCTACTGGAATGTAACATGTAAACTGTTCACTTTTTACATGTGTCTGGTGTGCATGGATTCCATTATTTTGATGAGTCCTTTCATGGTGGATTTCCTGATGGCATTCCTGCGTGGTTCCAAGACAGTGCAGTGACTCCCAAAGTGGCACATCAACTATGGAATGGAGCCACTTTTCTGTCCTTCGAGATGAAAGCCTTCTCAAAGGTTTGAAACCTGTGGATTATGACAATAGGCGCAATCTTATAATACCTGATGATTCAGTCAAGACCATTACCACTTTCATGTCTAGAGTTGCTGCAAGGACCATCACAGATGTAGAGAGGGAGGTCTGCATGTTCGTATCTGTGTATGCACACTAAACACCAGGGAACACTCTACGCATACTAGGGTGCACTAGGAGAACCGCAGTGCAGGTTGCAGAACAGAAACACTTTATCAAAGCTCCTCAAGGCCCTTAATTCGGTATCCCTGCACCTTGGGCAACCCAGCTGATAATGAGGCATATGACCCAGACCTTTATGAAGTAGATGATAGGTATATATGAACATCCCATACGATGAAAATGCTTATAATCATCACACCTTTTGAGGATATACACACAGGGAGCACATGACATAAAGGGGACATGGGAAACATGAGAAGAGGATATATTGTACATGATGCATTTTATTTACCCCAATGCATTTGACCTTACTGATGCATTTGACCTAAACCCCTGCGCGAAGCGCGGGTACCCACCTAGTTACAATATAAAAGGAGGCCCTTTGCCTGCCCTTTGAGCAATCAATCTACCCATCTTCTATCCTACACAGCTTGTGTGACTTGCACATCTTACCTAAGTTCCTAACCTGAACTAGAATACTACTCTTGCTTAGAGTAACTATTCTTAGTTAAGTAGTTGCTTTACTGCTTAGCCACTTAGCCTAACATGCTGGGTGAAACTCTACAGAGTGAGGTTGGCAATCGATTTTCTTGTCAATTAGCACTCCAATACCCGAGACGAGCTGTTCAGTTGATTTTCCTGTTCAGTGACTTTCACAAGTCAAGTCAAGTTGTGCACGAAAGCCACTTCACATTACTCTCTCGTTATTGCAGTGCATTGACGTTGGTCCACCCAATCCACTTACAAACTCTCCTGCGGAGCCTATTCCCTCTTTATTAAAAGGAATACTCTTGGACCCTGATAGTGTCCTTGAACCTACACACTCTTTTAGTTTATTGTTCAGTGCAGCTGAGAAACGCATTGCCTTCCAGCTGTAATAACTTGGACTAGTTATTACACAGATTGCAACCAAGGTACAAATATTAAATTATTTCTGGAGTTGTGCTGCTGCATTGAACTGGTATTCTAGTAGTCGTGTAAACGACATGTTCTGATAGACAGAGGCGTTAGCAATAACACCAAAGTCTTGAAGGGTTCCAAAACAAACCCTGCGAGACATGTGGTGGCCGATGCTGGGCTGCACTTATATCAGCTCCCCCTGGTGTTTCTCCTCACTGACTGCAGTGACTGACAGCGCTGGTGAAGTCAATGCCAGCCCACCATCCTGCTGGGGGTCCCTTGTGCGCCTTCAGTGGTGCGAGGGGCCTGTTTCCTGTACTGGATTTGGGCCAGGGCACGTGCTTCCCTATAGCTGGCCCCAGCCTGTCTTTAGTGCGTTTCCCTCAATGTACTAAGAGGTCTAGCACATTGCAGGACATGCCAGGCACCCAGTGCCCACTGACCACATGGCCATATCCTGTAAAAAAATTAAGTCTGGTCGCTCTTGGACCATGGCTGAGCTAATACCAGATTTATTTATTTTTTAGGGTGTCTTGTTCCCTTCCCATCACACCCTCAGTGCCGCATGGGCCACTCACCTCCCCTTGCACCCACATGGCTACCACCACTGCATGTGACAATGCTGCTGCTGCCAGAACCACCTCCATGTGCACCACCCCCAGCTCCACTTGTCCTGCATGGGCATGCGATGCCGTAGTGATGTGCACACTCATGGTGCTCAACAACCAGCTTTATAAATAGCTTATGATGTTGTAGTATACTAAGGAGGATGTTCAGATTGATAGTAATGTCCATTCTTCTAGGATATATTAGATATCTTTTAAAATATCAACCCTAACCAAATTCATAGTCCATCATTTTGAGCAATTTGTATCAGCTGTGTTAAGATATATGAACAAATATATCCAGTCTATCCTATGACTTGACATGGCTAACTACCTCATTAACTGGAACGACATTCAATGCATATAGTGCCAGTGTGTGCAAGTGCCAGATGACACAAATGATGTCATATCTCAGCTGACATGCATCGGGCCTCAATTACATAAATTAAGGTGCCTGTCAGGAATAGTGGTGCCTGCCCTGGCAAGCAGGCACCCCAGGATTGGTCAGCAAAGAATAATATCTACAGCACTCACAACACTGTACAGGGTCATCAGACCTGATGGATATTATAGTAGACAGTCCCATATGTTGAAATTACCATCGCTCAACCATTAGTCACCTTGTGGTCACTCATCTCCTACCGAATCCCTTAGTTACAGTAGCTACAGTCGCTGTATATTTTTCTGAGACTTTGCTAGTCGAATACTATCTTCTTTATCCACAACTATCATCTACTCTCTTCAGGTTATGGGCCCCGTTCTCTAAACCATAGCCCAAAGTAAAGTAAAGAAGTTTCTGTAACAATTGCCATTATGTCTGCCCTCACACAGCTGAGCTCCCTATACTGGATCGAACCTCTCACCGGAAATAACTATCCCGCGTGGAATGAAACAATGCGATGGATCTTGCTTGAGCAAGATCTATGGGAACATGCATCGGGTCAGGTGATGAAACAAGAGCCGGCCAACGATAAAAACGTAACGGCCCCTGAAAAACAGGCGATCACAGATTGGATGAAAAGGGATCAACAGGCCTTCATGGCAATCAGTTTACGTATCAGCAATGACTACCTGGTCTATACATATGGTGCCTTGATGGCACGTGAGGCATGGCTAGCCCTGCTTACGATCTTCGAAGCAAGAGGGCCATTGCATATAATAAACGTATGTCGGGATTTCTTCAGTACCTTCATAGCCGAAGGTGGCAATATGGAAGAACATATACAAAAGCTGTGTAGCCTCCAACAGCAGCTGCACACACTCGGTGATCTAGTTAGCGATCGCAACTTCTGCAACGCGCTACTCACCTCACTCCCCGGTTCCTGGTCCACGTTCCTCACAGCAATCAATGCCGCCCTTCCCACGCTTTCCTCTGACATACTCATAGCTCGAGTCCTGGAAGAGGATCGAACCCAGTGCTCCACTCACGGCATGGAGATGGCCCTGAGGGCGCAGGATAAGCACGGAAAGGGGTGCAATGGACATAATGATGGCGGTGCCACAGAAGGGAATTGCAATAATTGTGGCCAAAAGGGGCATTGGGTCAAGGATTGCTGGGCCAAGGGTGGTGGAAAGGAGGGGCAAGCACCGGAATGGTGGAAGGATTCAGCTAAGAACTCAAATGCAGACTCTACTAAACAAGCTACTGCAAGCAAAAGCACTGCTGATGACTGCATTTGCCGCCATAGAGTCCACGGACCCCGAGCCAGGTGATCAGTCATCAATTGCTGAAGATCTATCGTGTCGCGCCACCATCTCTGCATCAGAATGGCTGGCAGACATGGGGTCAATGACACATATCGCCTGAAACAGGGACAAATTTATTGAATTCAGTTCTGACCCATCAGAGATTGAGGGCATTGCCCCCAGGAGCCCCTTGAAGACCCTGGGCCATGGGATTGTTCAATGGAGTTCAAGGCCAGTGATTGCATGTTTACAGTGAGACTAAGGGATGTGAAGCACGCTCCCGACATGCCAAACAATATTCTCAGCGTCGGGAGGCTCACGGACATGGAGCATGTAGCTCTGTTCACAGGGACAGTCTTCGCCAAGGGGTGCAAGGTAGGGCGTGTGTACCTCATGCGCGCCTGGATCCGCCCTGCCATTCAGACGGACTTCGCCGCTGTGGCTAAGCTGATATCCTGGGACTCCTGGCATTGCATCCTCGGGTATGTCAACATCAGCGCGATCAAATTAATGAAAGCATGTGATCTTGTCACCGGGATGGATGTGGACAGCCGCGCCGGTGACACAATGTGTTGCTTGCATTCAGGGCAAGCATCACGTGGAACCGTTCCCCAAACGGGCAGAAGACGCTGCTACAGTGGTAGGCGATCTGTCCATCTCCGATGTTTGGGGACCAGCAAATACAGAGGGCCCGGCATGGGAACGGTATTTTTATTCATTTACCGATGCCAAAAGCAGATATTCCATCATTTATTTCAGCCACACCAAGGATGGCGTCCTTGATCATTTCAAGGAATACGCCGCCCTGGTTGAAACACAGACCGGGCACCAGATTAAGCGCCTGCGCAGCGATGGGGGCAGTGAATACATTAATGCTCCTTCTAGAGATTTCTGTGCCCAAAAGGGGATCATAATGGAATCCACCGCCCCTTACTCACCAGCCCAGAATGGCATTGCCGAGCCTCTGAACCGTACCTTGCTGGAGCATGCCCGTGCCATGATCTTTGCGAAGCAAGCACCCAAGATCTTATGGCCGGAAGCCGTCGCCTGCGCCTGTTATATCAAGAACAGGACACCCACCCGGGCCCTTGGCGCGGACATGACTTCATTCGAGGCCTTTTTTGGCAAGAAACCTAACATCAGGAGGTTGGAAGAATTCGGTAAAAAATGCTGGGTCCAAGTTCCAGACCAGCGTCGTACTAAATTAGAGCCCAAATCCGAGCACCATATCTTTACCGGCATCGCACCCAATGCTAAGGCATGGCGCTTCTACAATATCCATATGCGCCACCTCCAGACCTCCTGCAACGTCATCTTCGATGACGTCAACAATGCCATTCACCCCATCCCTGATGACGATGACCTGGTGGTCGGGCCACCTGCAAGGAACACCACTAGCACTGCTCAGCCGGTCCTGGCCCCCGCATCAGCCATCGCGCCTCCAGGGGAGGCCGCTGCTGTGCCTGTGGCTGCGGAACCAAAAGCGGACCCGATGCACAGCACCAGGATCATGGGTAAACCCACACCTGATTATCGCCACATGCCATGAGGGAGAGTGGGCTTTGTCAGCGACCGAGATTGTGACAGAGCCGGCGTCCTATGCAGAGGTGCTGCACCGGGAGGACTACCCTGTATGGAAGAAGGCGATGGAGATCGAGATGGTGCAGCATGCGGAGGTTGGCATGTGGATGCTGGTAGAGTTACCAGCAGGGAAGAACGTGGTAGGTAGCCAGTGGGTGTACGTGGCTAAGACTGATGCAGAAGGAAAATTTGACCTCGGGAAAGCGAGGGTGGTTGTGCAGGGGTTCATGCAATGACCCGGCATGGATTACTTTGAGGTCATGTCACTGGTTGTCAAATTAGACAGCCTCCAGCTCATCCTCACTATCGCCATCCAAAAGGGGCGGGAGACCGAAATGATGGATGGCAAAGGTGCTTATCTTAACTCTACCCTAGATGAAGAGATATACATGCGGCAGCCGGACAGCTTTGACGATGGATCAGGTCATGTACTCAAATTGCAGTATGCCATTTATGGCTTGAAGCAATCCGGCCGCTCCTGGTACAAAAAACTTACGACAGTCCTATTCAATGACGGGTTCATGTGGAGCCATGCGCTGATCCTTACGCTCAGGCGATCGGGTCCCTCATGTATGCAGTCTTGCGCTCACGCCTGGACGTCACGTTCACTGTCCAGCAGCTGAGTCAGCACACCCACGACTTCAGTGAAGCTCACTGGATGGCGGTCAAACGCGTCATACATTACCTGAAGGGTATTGAATTCTGTACCGAATGGTCAGATCTCAGTCTCACAGTGGTGTGTGATAGACTGTGTATACCTGTACCGAATGGTCAGATCTAGGTACAGGTATATCAATACATATGTGTAAGGGTAACTAAGTGAGATCACATTACCTCAGTCTCACAGTGGTGTGTGATAGACTGAGGAAAAGACATGAACTCCGACACATGTCTCAAGTACTGCACCAGCAGAGTTGAATACACATATAGGTCACGCTTGTGACTCCAACACACCCCCTCAAGCGTCGACCGTGACGTTCAATCTTCATAGCCCTATCTTGTTGAATAGGTAACTGAAGATTGGATGGTTCAGAGCCTTGGTAAGGATGTCGGCAGAGTTTTCTCTTGTCAGCACATGTGTAAAGCCAACTTCTCAACGTGCAACGCATCCGCGTATGAAGTGGTGAGCAACGTCGATGTGCTTTGTTCTAGCATGGAAAGTCGGGCCTTTGGTGAGTGTGATTGCGCCCATGTTGTCGCACAAGATTTTTGTTGCGCTGGTTTGTTCAAAACCGATGAGTTTCAGTAGGGATAATAGCCAAAGCGTTTCCTTTATTCCGTAGGTGCATGACATGTATTCGGCTTTGACACTGGAGGTTGTATTGGTAGGATGTTTCTTCGAGCTCCATGAGATCGGCCCTCCGCCTAAGGAACATAGGTAGCCTGCAACAGATCTGCGGTCACTCTGATCCGAAGCCCAGTCCTAATCCACCCAGCCAGATAGGAGCACGTCTTTCCGGCCCAGGACAAGCTCCACATCACGCGTCATATATAGGTAGGTGACAACCCTTTGGGCCTGCGTCCAATGCGCAGGACCAGGGTTCGCACTGAATTGACTCAGATGAGACACTGCGAACGAGATATTGGGCCGTGTGCCCATGGCTGCATACATCATATATCCGGTGCAGTGAGGTAAGGAATTTTCTGCATGCCCTTCTTCTCTTCCTCACTGCT
Organism: Gautieria morchelliformis; assembly: GCA_015179125.1. Classification (NCBI taxonomy): domain Eukaryota; kingdom Fungi; phylum Basidiomycota; class Agaricomycetes; order Gomphales; family Gomphaceae; genus Gautieria; species Gautieria morchelliformis. The sequence continues at coordinate 266,668 of WHVA01000015.1, read as the reverse complement.
GGGGCACAGGTCTTTGGATAGGACGACGGCAGGGTCGATCGGGGTATACTTGGCATAGGCGTTCTGTAAGTTCAGCTGTTTCGTGATCGTCTCAATGTAGGCACGCTGAGACAGCAAGATTGTCCTCGCAGCACGGTTCCTCTTAACAGCCATGCCAAGAAGGTGGTGGACCTCACCAAGGTCCACAAGGTCGAAGATCACCCCGATGTCAGCCTTCACTCTCTTCATCTCTGCCGCAGTGCTCGCCATCGTGCATATGTCATGGACGTGGATGGCAAGAATGGAAGTACCATCATTAGTGGTGTGTGTATAGACACAATGGTCAGCCACCACTCTAGTAAAACAGATCTCCTCCACCAGGGCTTTGTTTAACCTTGCATTCCACAACTGCGGGGACTGTACAAGGCCATAGAGAGTCTTCTTCAGCCGACAGACGTAAGTCTCCTTTCCTTTCTCAATGCGCCCCTCCGGTTGTTCCATATATACCGCGTCATCTAGCTCGCCATGCAAAAATGCAGTTTTGATATCCATCTGGTGGATCTCCCAATCCATAGCGGTTTCAATGTGCAGTATCGCTCGTACAGACTCCATCCTTGTGACGGGAGTGAAGGTGTCTGTGTAGTCTATACCAGCCCTCTGGACAATCCCTTTTGCCACCACATGGGACTTGAACCTCTTTGGGGTGCCGCTCACATCTTTCTTTCGCAGGAATACCCACTTTGATGGGATGACATGACGACTGTCAGTGACCTCGGGTCATGGGACAAGATCCCACTCCAAACACGGGGTCATCCACTTCTCTGGCATAGCACCATTCATCCTCTGACTCAGCCACAAACACACCCACCTCCTCATGGTCTAACAGTGCACCCCTTAGAATGTGTGCCTTGTTATCTCCCTGAGGGTCTTGTCCATTACAGACTCATATGACAAGCCTCTCATCGCAGCGCCCACCACGGACACTTTTGGCACATGGGCAGAACGACACGGGATTGTCTCAGTGGGTGCATCGGTCAGTTCCTCATGTTCATTGGCGTCATTGGTGTCAGCACCACAGTCAGGGTCGTTGACCTCAGGTTCAGGGACAGGGATCGCATCCGCGTTTGCAATGACCCCTGGGAGTAGTTTCCTGGGGCGGGAGTCTTGGCTCTCTGCAAAGACCATGTTCCGAGTGACATGGATCTTGCCAGACAGTCGCTCCAGACAGTGGTAAGCCTTCGATGTCTCTGAATAGCCGACCAGGACACATTCAACAGATCAGTTGTAGATTTTGGGGTTATCACCGGCAATGTGTACCCACGTCCGGCACCCAAGCTCCCTTAAGTGCGAGATATCCAGGCGCACGCAAAACCACATCTCATATGGTGTCGCCCCTTTCAGGGTCCTGGTATGCATCCTGTTCTTTAGGTAGGCAGCAGCTCTCACCAATTCAGCCCACAGGCTCGGAGGTAACTTGGCATCCAATCTGATCGCACGGGTGCGGTTCATTATGGTGTGGTGACATCTCTCCGCACGACCATTTTCTGCAGAGGTGTAAGGGGCAGTCATTTGATGACGGATGCCTTCACACCTCAGGTATGATTCAAACTCATCGGAGGTGTATTCCCCCCAGTTATCGGTGCAAAAGGTGTGTACCCTCGTTGCTCTCCCTCTCGACCAGTGCAAGCCAATCCTTGAAAACAACAGCCGCATCCGATTTCTTTTTAAGCGGGAATAGCCATGATATGCATGTGTAGTCATCAATAAAGTTTAGAATGTATCTGTCCCCAGTCGTGCTGCCAACATCCTCAGGCCTGGTAATGTCCGAAAAAACTTTCTCAAGCCGCCTCTTCTCCCTCCCCCCCTTCCTGAATTTCGGAACAGGTGATTTCGTCTGTTTGCCGACAATACAGTGTTCACAAAGGGGGGGAGGGTAGATAGATCGACGGGCATATACCTTCGTCCATGCCGGACTTAGCCATCTTGATAACTGAAGAGTAATTCAAGTGACCAAGCCATTTGTGCCACGTTTCAAGGTCAGGGGCAGCACGCGCGATATTTGCAGAATCAACAACAGCCTTGGGATTGCCAGATATGTAGTAAAGGGGTCAGTACCAATCTTGGCCCCCTCTGCCATGATTTTTCCGCTGCGGGCTTTGATAGCAACATGGCCGTCACCGAAGACAGTAAACAGGCCATCGTTGTCCAGCTGCACAATCGATATCAAATGTAGCGTAGCCTCAGGGACGTAAAGTGCATTGTGGAGTGTCAATTTCCTTCCCTTTCCGCAGCGCACATGAATAGTGCTGCTACCAATGGCAGCGATAGGAGGATAATCATAATGGTTATGTAATACAGCATATATGAGTATATAATATATACTATAAGAGTATTAATAACAACATATAGGAATATATAGTAGTATTTATAAGGAGAATAATAGATGTTATTAGATGATTCTGTATATATTTAAACATCTCGAAGATATATATACATATGAGAGAGTATTAGACTACAAGATAGAGTAACAGATACTTGGAGAGGTACTTGTAACAGATATGAGTAGGAGTATTAGTATGACTAGTTATAATGAGAGAGTATTAGACTACCATATGGAGTAATAGTAGTTGTCTAGATATTTGTAATATATATGAATAGTTATAATGATATAGTGTATATTAAAAGTGGGTAGAAAAAATAAGAAGAGGCGTAAAAATAAGAATCGGTGTTCTCGTCGGCCGAGCCGCCGCTCGGGGAGGGACAAAAGAAAGTTTATTTATATCTCAACAATAAGATTGGCATGTACTTTCGTCCTCTTCTTTTCTATAATTTGAGAATAAAATGGGTGAATCTACAGGTAATAAAAAGTTGTGAGCATCCGCCAATGCAGTAAGTACATACACATCTGATTGCACCTGGATTTCAGCCGAGGGGTCCACCTGAGACATGATATAAGAAGAAAAACTACAATGCAGATGAGGGACTAAGTTTTGCGTAGCTATGTTGGGTTGGAGTAGCACTGTGAAGGTCTATATGTAAGATTCTGGCCATGGGTGCTGCCAGGTCAACAGATATTCAGAGCAGCCTATATCAGTACCGAAGCATGGCACAATCTGCGATGCGGATGGGTCTGATAGAAGAACATCATATGTAAAAGAATTAAAGCTAGTAATACCATGTAGAAACATCGGATAAGTATCATTAGCTGCTTGGGCGAGCAATTGAGGCCTGCCAGGAATTGGTTATTACATCCGATTTTCCTGGGCAGAATGGTCTCCATAATCCATTTAAAACGCGTCATCGTGTGGGCACAATTAGCACTCATTGACGACTCATAGTGAAGTGTCAGCATAGCAGCATATGAAATCAGTGCGATAAAGCTCATTGATGTGTATCAAGATGATGTATCCATAGTGGTTTACTAATGAAGCTGAGAACATGAGGAAGTGAGATGATATGGGAGATCTAGCCTTTGTTGTGAATCCAGTAGTATTTATCCTATGATTTCTAGTATTTTCCCCACTCTTCTAGCTAGTGATCTGTCTGCTGTCACATCCATGTTCTACTTCCGTGACTCATCACCGGTCATAATACCGGCTCATGTTCCAAGACTTTCTGCTGGTATCCCACCCCTATGACCGACTTGTATAAGTAGCTAGATCATTAGTTACAACAATCAGCCCGTCCACTCACATAGCTTGAGTCCGGTTGAGTGAGTTAACAGCAGTCCTCACTAGTGTTTCGTCTCGCGCATTGCGCATCGTGTTCCATTCCGTCTTTGTCTCCATCTCCCTCCTTGTCCCCTTTCAACAGCCTTGTCCGCTCAATCCAGAGTATGCATGCATGTGGTGTAATTATATGGCGATGCTGGATGATATTGGAAGAGGTATCAGTTCGTTTCAACATTGCTCGATGTGGCAACATGGGACAACTCTTATTCAGGAGGCATGTCCTGTACGACATGGAAAGAAGTGGTATGAGGGGCAACCACCAGAGGCCCACGGTATCAAATGTATACAGCCCGTTCTAAATACACTATCCGCCCCTTGTTTGGATTATTCTATGGTGCTCATGCACCATTTCTATAGCTTCCAGTACGGTTCATGTGCACCGCAAGCCATCTGCTACTGAAGGTGCACCGTACCGTCCGCCGTATGCGTGTACGGTTCACCGTCCGCCATGTCAGCGGTACGGTTCACCCGCACCGTCTGCCGTGTCCGCCGTGTGGTTCACTTGCACCGTCCGCCATGTCCGCCGTACGGTTCACCTGCACCATCTGCCATGTCCGCCGTACGGTTCACCTGCACCGTCCGCCATGTCCGCCATGTGGTTCACCTGCACCGTCCGCTGTGTGCGCCGTACGGTTCACCCACACCGTCCACCCTGTTATGATATACACGACATTTATGATGGACATTGACACAGACGACAGACACACGACATCACGAACGGCTATCTTATCTACAGATTAGATAAGATGCAGGGATATGGGTGTCAACCACATGTGGCCAATCAGAGACAGCGTGCCTATCGACTGATGGCATCGGCCATGATGTTGACAGGTGCCAGGCCACAGGCACCAAGGAGGTGCAGGCACCAAACGCTGCAGAGGAGTGTAGACTGCGCAGGAGGACCGGAAATTGTGGAGTGACTTCAGAATGTCATCCCTAATATGTGTGCTCAATCAGCTGTCCCACAGAAGAGGCACAGATACAGCAGCCCCATCACCAAGCCTAGCATTTATGCTAGGCAGGAGAGATTTAATTTCTATTTTCTATTGAGCTCCATGACACGACCAGCTGATTACTATCTTGACACCATGTAGACAGGGGCTTTGTATAATAGGTACAAGACTCTATTCCAAAGCTTAAACAACCCTGATACTATCCCCATCACTCCCATGACTTTATGACTATAATTAGTCACCCCTCTAGTTACAAGTAGTTTTTCAACCCATCAACTCACTATCTCGAACACTAGTAGTTACCACTAGTATAGTATAAATAGCTACTATGAATGTATGAATCAATCATCCAGAATCAACTGTTTCACCCCTTGAAGTCACCGTAGTCTTGTTTGATAGCTACAGGACTTAGATCTCAATAGTTTGCTCCAAGTCTTCGTTGAGAGCTCACTATTACTGTTTACTCTAGACTACCTCAAAAGCGAAGCCTTTTGACTTAATTATCCCTTAGATCAACACCATTCTCTCATCGACACGGTCACATGACCTCCATCCATCAGTGCCGGACGCATCTCGAGAGGCTTAGTCAGCACACAGGAGAGGGACAGGCATAGCGGTCCCAACCACACTGCAGGCATATAAAATTTTTCTTGTCTGAAAAACTGTTGAAAAAACTGTAAAGATTTTCCAAATATTTTTAGCATTTTTTATGTAAAAAAAACTGTAATAAAATTTTGTGTTTTTATTAGAATTTGTTGAGCAAGAAAATTGTAAAAAAATTCACAAGTTTTTTTCAGGGTTTTTTATGTGTTTCTTTGTGTTTTCACAAAGAAACTTATAAAAAGACATAAAAAACCCTGCAAAAAACTTTAATTTTTTCTTACAATTTTCTTGCTGAAACAAATTCTAACAAAAACACAAAATTTTGTTAAAGTTTTTTTTACATTAAAACACTAAAAAAATTTGGAATATCTTTACAATTTTTTGAACAGTTTTTCAGACCAGAAAATCTTTATATGCCTCCAGTGCTGCTAAGCAATAGAAATTGGTTGCTAAAGGCACCACCTAATATTTTAATCATAAAGTGCCGTGTGCGCATATGGTTCACCTGCACCGTCTGCCATGTGCGTTGTACGGTTCACAAGCACCGTCTGCCCTATGTGCCGTACAGTTCACATGCACCATGCACTGCATGCGCCTTGCGGTGCAGAGGAACCGTACACCGGCTCCACGTATGGTTCATGTGCACTGTCCATACGGTGCAGAGGAACCATATGCTGGGTCCACGTCCGGTTCACAAGCACCATCCGTGGTATGTGCCGTACGGTGCACAGGAACTGTATGCCCTCAGGCATGTATGGTTCACGAGCACCATCCGCCGCATGCGCCGTACGGGGCACAGGAACTGTATGCCTTCTGTACGTAGGTTCAGAGGAACTTGCAGTGGATTGAATGTGACGGAGGAGAGCAAGTGTGTGAATCAATGATTGTGTGTAAGCTGAGAGTGTGCGTACCCAACTTTGTGAAAACCGACAATGAATACCTCTGCAACATAAGAGAAGTACAGGGCTACGGCTGAGAAGGAAGGCACCTACCTTCCTCACTCAAAAAGTCAATGCAGCTGACGGGTTTCTTGACCTGGAGGCATTTCTTCTCCCCTGTAGTGATATCCCAGAACCGAATCATCTTGTCTCATACAAACCGCTGATAAGCCGCTTGCCTAGATCGTGGCCCACTATCAGCAACGCAGCACATCTAGTCGATCCCAACGTACCTTTGAGCAGCAGCGTCCTGCAGAAATTTGTGTGCCTGTTCAGGAAGCGGACGCTCTGTGGCAGCGCATCGCTAGAGTTTTGCTCGCAGTGGAACAGGCTTTTGTAGAGCATCTTCCATTCATTGGGCTGGCCGGGTGAGCGAGCGCAAGGCAGTGTGTGCACCAGAACGCGGGGGCGTGCACCAGCTTCTGCCACTTGTGCGAGACGATCTTGGCAGGAGCAGGTCATGCACGGGCAGGTGCTGGAGACAGTGGAAGCTCACCTCTGGCGGGACCGTGCCAACACACTCTTTGCATATCTTTCGAGCTGAAGGATCCGCCGGGATATGTAGCCAGGAAGACGCTGGGAGTGTAATTAAGAAGTATAATTAAGTTTTGACTATTCCCAGAGGAAGAATGCGCAGCTCATGCACAGTCAAGGATAATGGCGATGCTGTAGTGGGCAGTGAGCATAGAGCGAACGGCGAGCGAGAAGAAAACGCGCACAGACGCAGCCAGTTGCCCATCCTTGGTCCACGGACTGCCGTGCATAAGTCTTCGTCATTGAAATTGTGCGGCCGTCCCCGCGCAGCACACGCACAACACTCCAGCTGGTGGAGTCGTGGGGGTGGCACGTCATGACAGTGAGCCACTCCCAATCCCTGTGGAGCTCGCTCTCTGATGTAGCGGCATGCTCCTGCTCCACCATGGCATGCAAGAGATGCAGCTCAGCCTGGGGGCATGGAGCTGTGCGGCCGATGGTCTGTGTCTGTTCAAGCAACCATTTGAGATCGGGTGGTTGGTGTGTGCATGGTGAGGAACGAGGATAGCTTACTGGAATATAATGATGATGCCATCTCAAACAGTACGTAGGCGACTTCCGCTGAGTTGACGGGAAGTCGTCATGGGAGAAGCAACAAACATGCAACACGCATCGTGGGTATGTCACATGCCCTGAAGAACAAAGCAACCAGGCATGCAACATAGATAGTCGTTGTAATGTTATCAAAGAGACTGGTGGAACTTATGAGGCGCGTCGCTGAGTACCATCTCCACTGGAAACATCTTGTGGGGACTTAGGGTTTCCATGCATGTCCGACTGCTGACTAGGCCACTCAGACACTTTATTCTCTTTATTTAGCTGCAAATTGTAACCTGATCTCATTTGTTTCTTCATATCTGTCTGGTCTGGCACCATGCTGCTGTCTCCACTATCATACGGGGCGCAATGTGCCCTCTGCACATGGAACAAGATATTCCTGCTGGTACACCATGTGGCTCTAAGTTGGCTGCCTGGACACAGTCAACTGTATGAGTGGATACTGAAATCACAATGTGTGCTTGCCTGTTCTTTCATGAGCTTGACAAGGGGTGACACAGGAATGAAAGAACCTGGTTCTGGTTGCAACACATGTCTCAAAGTGTGTATTCAGTTTGTAAGGAATCAATGAACCTGGTTCAGGTTCCAACACATGTCGGCATGTGTATTCATTTTGGTGAGCAATGAAATAACCTGGTTCTGTTTCTGACACAAATGGGTGTATTCATTTTTGTAAGGAATGAACCAGCTCCCTGTTCCAACACATGTTTCCTTGCATGTATACGATTTGGATACAGAATGAAAGAACCTGGTATGTGTTCCGACACGTGTCTGCATGTGTGTTTTTATTTTGGCAAGGAATGAAAGAACATGGTTTGGGTTCCATGTGTCTGCATAGGTGTATTCATTTTGGATACACAATGAAAGAACCTGGTTTGTGTTCCGGCATGTGTCTGCATGCGATTCATTTTGGTAAGGAATGAATGAACCTGGATCATGTTCCGACCAGTGTCTGCATGTGTGTATTCATTTTGGTAAGGAATGAAAGACCGTATGGTGCACAGGAACCATACGGCCTCTCATGTATGGTGCCCAGTGCCCCATCTGCCATATGGGTGAACCGTATGGCCTCTGCATGTACAGTTGGGAGCTGCAGGGCCTGTAAGCTCCCATGTTCAAGCTGTCTGTGAGATATTCAGTTGCTCAGCACTGAATGCTTCACATGCAAGCCCTCCATCCACCATCCACTTGTCCTCCTCTGGTACGGACATGCGTGGTCTGGAATGTATGTGTCTCGAAGAAGAACTTGCCCCCTCTGTGCCCTTGATTGAATTGGGGCTTGTTGAGCTAAGTCCTGCACTTAAAGCCCTGTTCCATGCCGGCTTTGGCATCAACGCGCTAGAAGTGTCCACTGGGTCAGAACCTGACTACCTGGACGTCATAGATGTTCCTCCCATTACAGTGTTCTTCATTCAGGTAGGGCTTACACTCTCCCACATGTGCATGTCTGCTTCTTGGGTGCTCACATGTCTGCCACAGATGTCTGCCAAGTGGATTGCACCGTATACAATATACACATGCAGACACACATGCAGACATGCATTGGAACCTGAACCAGGTTCATTCCTCACCAAAATTAATACATGCATGCGGGCACGTGTCGGAAGACAAACCAAGTTCTTTCATTGTGTATCCAAATTGAATACATCCATGCAGACACATGTTGGAACCCGAACAAGGACACACACAGTGATGTGTTGGAACAGGAACCATGACATAAACCACATTCTGAAATTCCTTACTGACATGAATACATGCATACTGGAATGAACCCAGAGTGCATGCACTTACCCAAATGCTTACATGTGTGTTGAAACCCAACCCTTGCAAATTGAGTACACACATGCTAACATGTGTTGGAGACAGCAATCGGTCCTTATGAACTGAGTACTCGCATGCAGCCTGGTTTGGAACCCAAACCAGGTTCTTTCATTCCTTACAAATTGAATACATCATGCAGACACATGTCGGAACACAAACGAGGGATGCAGGCTTGTGTTGGAACCCAAACCAGGTTGTTTCACTCCTTACCAACATTAATGATGCATGCAGGCACACCATGCAACCTGAACTAGGTTCTTTCTTTTCTTGCCAAAATTAATACGCACATGCCTGTTGGATGCATTTATGCTCCTGCACCAAAATCAAGCATAATATATTCGATTTATTGTATGGTGTTTCAATCTCTTCTCACATTGTTCTTGTACCATGCATCCATTTCTCTGATTATTTTCGAAATTTTCCAGTCACTCCCTACCTCTCCATTTCATTTTGTTATTTCTATTTTCACAAGCGGCTGCACCCAGCGGAGTCTGAAATGACTTCGACGCGCGAGCCCTTGGGCGCTAAAGGGCCGGGTAGTAGTACATGCACAGTGAGACAGATTTCCCCCTCTCTCAGTGACAACTAAATTCACTGAGAGAGGCAAGTAAATTAGTCTAGTGTTCTTTCGATTTATTGACCTAGAAATCCTCTGTAGTGAATTAATTTCTAGTCTATTCTTTTGAGCAACAAGTCCATACCTACTGCCTATAATTCCTGTCTACTACAATGCCAACTCGTGTCAGAACTCAAACCAGGTTCTTTCATTCCCCAACCCAGGTTCATTCTTTCCTTACGATTTGAATACTTGCATACAGACACCATTCAGAACATGACCCAGATGCTTGCGTTCCTTACCAAAATGAATACCAGCATGTGAAAACCCAAATAAGGTTCTTTCACTCCTTGTCAAAATGAATATATGTGTGTTGGACTAGGGCTGTGCACTGCCATACACCAATGGCTGTACAGTGCTGTATTATGGCCACAGCACCTATACCATCAAGGGGTCTGTGTGCTGTGCTGACAGTATGGCAACAGTACATGTTGACATTGTATGATACCATACAAATATGGTCATTTATGGTATGTATATGGAAAAACCCAAAAACTGGTAGCCAGGTGTCAAGATTGGATTTTGGGCATTAATATTGCATGTTAGTGGCGAATGCCCAGATAGTGTGTGCGATCTAGTGAATCACCCAGCGAATAGTACCGAAGAGGTAAGGGTTAAGAAGTAAGATGGTTACTCGAAAAGAGTTCGCCCTGATCTACAGTCGAAGCCAGATAGCCCGTGACACTTGACGATGTAATGTGCAAGATGTCACGGAAAGGTTGTTTAAACAGCAACAATCCTTTCGCCGGTGAAGGTGCTCCTTCAGAGCCCTTCACCGACAGCACCGATAATAGTATGAAGGCTAAGGTAACAAAGGTACAATACAAAAACTCACCAGTGGTGCTTAAGTCCTCCTCTGGTCGAAGATAGAAATCTATAGGGGAGGGCTCAAGATGATGGTCACAGTGAGGTCAAGTTTTGCACAAGATAGACGCATGATAATTAAACTGGAGAATATACATGTGAATGTAGACTACTTATACCAAATGCTCATATGGTGCTAGCGAAGAGGAAAGAGGCTGTCTTGAGTCAGGGTTGGATAGGGGTGCGCAGTCAGGATACAAATGAATGAAACACATATACAATAGAATGAAAGAGGAGTGCGAATATGAAACAACGGGGAGGAAAGAGGGTGAAGGTACCAAACACGCCTTGAGACCTGCATACATGTTACCCTGCACAGACTCTTGGTCTGCTGGGTTGATCCCACACGATCTACGGGTATGACATCCAGCGAATGCATTCCGGCCATAGGAACACCCACAGGGGGTTGAGTTGAGAAGATTATGGGACCAGTGATGAACCATCAATCCGGGTAAAGGATGTCGATCGTGTTTGATGGCGTGAAAACAAAGTGTGAATGGAGCGAAGCCATGTGAACATGGAAGAGTGGTGAAAGGGAAAACAGGGATAGCTGGGTACAAGAAATGAATGAGTCATGACAACTGTATAGTGAAAACTTCAGCAAAGCTTAATTCATCCTCCCCTGCAGTGGTATGAGTCCCATTGAGTCCAACCTGCACGGAGGCTGCAACTGACACTATCCGAATGCGTCCTGAGCATGTGGGTCTGTGATGGAGTGGGAGTTTAACAGATGATGTGTTCTATGATGGATGATGGCCCCAACCCCTGGGGTCCTGGAAGTAATGATGCAAATAGTGAATGCGAAAGCAGTATGGCAATGAATATGTTGGCAAGATATTCACTGGTTCGGGAAGTCGTTCGCTGGTTCAGGAGGTCATTTGCTGTGTGTTGAGGGATGATTCGCAGAATAAACGAATCATGACACCAGGCCCAACAATACATTGGCCGATGGGCGCTACTGCTGGGCATGTAAATCGGGCCTGCATAAGTAGTCTGCATAGGCCAACAAAAGTTGCAGCATAGGCCAACATAAATTGCAGTGTAGGCAGCATAGGCTGATGTAAATCGCAGCATAGGCGGCTGACATACTAATGCAACGCAACATTTAGCCTATGCGGATTGGTCACTAACAGAGCCTCTGATAGCTTGAGGGGCATCTCAACCATAATACAGACAGTAATGGTACTGTACTGTACCATCAGAGGGAGAGGTACTGAAATATACAGCAGACCATATCTGTCAACTTACTGTACAATATGCAGGTGTAGCTGTAATGTGGACAGTGCGCAGCCCTATGTTGGACCTGGAACCAGGTTCATTCATTCCTTATGAATTGAATACGTGCATGCAGGCCCATGTTGGAACATGAACCAGGTTCTTTCATTCCTTAGCAAAATGAATACACTCATGCAGACAAGTGTCAGATCATGAACCAGGTGCATGCATTTCTTACCAAAATGAGTACATACATGCAGACATGCCTGGGAACCTGAACCCTGCAGGTTCTTTCATTCCTTACCAAAATGAATACACATGTAGATTCCTGTGAGGACTCAAACCAGGTTGTTTCACTCCTTACCCAAATGAATACATGCATGTGGGAACCTGAACCAAATATTTTGCTTCCTCCAAATTATTATGGGAAGACGGAATGGGTTTGATCCCAAACTAATAAACCTACAGAAGAACAGGGAACCCACTTCAAACACCATTATACAGTACACTTCACCTTGGCATGGGTGTCATGGAAGCATCAACAACACAGCTTGAAGGTGTGTCAAACAGTACAGATTCAAACGGTGCAGTTGGGAAGGGATGGAGATCAATGCATGAACCCCAGCGGACTGTCAGGAGTCATGGGGAGATTACTGGGAGTGGTGGTTTATGACCAGTAGCTTGGATATGTAGTAAAGTGACATGCCCGTGACCCGTTGCAGGCATTGTCGCTTCATTCTTCATGTTGTCACGTGACATGACCATGACGCGTGTTGCATACTCGTCACGTGATGTGAATGCTTGTTTCTTCTCCCACGACGACTTTCATGGCCATCCGGCTGCATGTGAGGTCACCGGTCAAGCTCTGCCAAGTCACTTTAGAGACATGGATGACAGCTGTGGAGTAGCTCAATATGTTGTGCACCCTTCAGCATTCAAGAGTGGAAAGGATGGTGCATGCTATACTGCAGCCTTTGGAGACCTTATGCTGAGTGACCGAATTACCCGCAGAGACGGCTTGTGGCGCATGTGAACCGTACGTGGCAACGGTGGCATACAGTTCCTGTGCGCCAGACGTGCAGAGGGCAGACCATGAACGGTCCATGGAGAGGGCGTACGGGGCCTGTACACCCTTCACCATCCATGAATGGAAAGGATGGTGCATGCTATATACTCCGCCTTCTTTTGGTTCCCGCATGCTGAGCGACTGAATTTCCCACAGAGATGGCTGGTGGCATACGGTTGACAGTATACATGCATACGGTGGGACAGTGCACGTGAACCGGATCTGCAGAGGCTCTCTTAGACTTCATTTACCTATCCCAATACCCCTCCCACTCCACTACAACCCTCCAGTGACTCCAGGATGCTCTGGAACGTTTTCACAATGACAAGCAGTTTTTCATTGACCAGCAAGTTCACCAGATTTCCATATCCCTAAATTCCATATGATGGAACATTACGTTGAGTTGATCAAATCACGAGGCACTGCGGACAGATTTAACACCGAACTACCTGAATGCCTCCACATTGATTTTGCCAAGATGGCCTATCGTGCCAGCAGCCGACATGACTACACTATACAGATGACCCAATGGATGACCCGGCAAGAAAAAGTCCATGCTCTGGGAGCATATTCAGCTGGAGCTGTCCCGACGAGGGTGAAGAAGAGGAAGTCCAACCTGACACAGAGGCCGCAGGGTGGTCATTCCACCTTGCCAAAGACCCTGGCTTTCCAAACACACCAGTGTGGAAACTCATCCAAGAATTCCACGCGACACACTTCCTACATTCCCTGTCTAAGTACATGCACCGCAAGCTCCCAGGTCACACACGCCGAATCAATGAGGACACACGCCTGGATGTTTACAAACGTGTTAGGTTTACACTCAGGTAGATTCAACGCATAGAGGACACTACAGTGAATGATGTGGTCTGTACGATCCCATTCATGCCACGTCACGGGCGAACTCCTGACACACCGGCCCAATTTGACACGGCTATCATACACTATGGTCGAGAAGCTCAGGAAACAGGAATGGAAGGTCAGTGCCATGTCTGCAAACACACTCACCAAACCATGACTTACCACTGTCTTAGGGTACCGAGTTGGTCGTGTGCGTGCAATCTTTCGACTGCCAGTGGATCTGGAGCGCCCATGCCCGCTTGCATATGTCGAATGGTATTCACCGTTCACACAGCCAGTGCCAGGACTGGAGACATACATGGTCTCCGTGCCTTCAGGCAAGAGTAGCGCGGCGATTGTGCCCGTGCACTCCATTCGCCGTAGCTGCCACCTGATTCCTCACTTCAGCAAGACCATCGACCCATCATTGAGCACGGACAATTCGCTGGACTGCTGTCGGCGATTCTATGTTAGCGATTTTTTGGACCTGTACACTTACCAGTTTTTTAATGATTAGGACATTTCCATGCGGGTGATGTGCGTATTCGCCTCCGAGGCATGTCATCGCGGTCCCCTATGTCGCCGTCGATTAGTCGATATGAAGGCATGGCATTACCGTAACATACCTGCAATACCTGATCTAGATAGCAACAGTGATCAGTAATTACATCACTTGAGTATTTTTGGACAAGGTACTTACAGGTGAAGTTGCCATACTAGTGGCTCATTGCGGTTATCTTTCCATGCGGGTGATGTGCGTATTCGCCTCCAAGGCTGTCATCGCGGTCCCCTAAGTCGCCGTCGATTAGTCGATATGAAGCCATGGCATTACCGTAACATACCTGCAATACCTGAGCTAGATAGCAACGGTGATCAGTAATTACATCGCTCACATATTTTTGGACAAGGTACTTACAGGTGAAGTTGCCATACTAGTAGCTCGTCGCGGTTATCTTCCAGAACAAACGTCAGCCTCTCTCAACCAATAACACGCAGGTGTTTGAAGCAAAAGACTTACATTGTCTGTCAGCCGACCTCTGATCGGCTGGCACCAGTGAGCTTGGAATCGACACTGAGTGCCCATTTGAAGTGGCCGTCTCCGGCACTGGCAACTTGAAGGCATGGCATTACCGTAACATACTACTGCAATACCTGAGCTACTAGATAGCAACGGTGATCAGTAATTACATCGCTCACATATTTTTGGACAAGGTACTTACTGGCAGGTGAAGTTGCCATACTAGTAGTAGCTTATTGCGGTTATCTTCCAGAACAAATGTCAGCCTCTCTCAACTGACAGTAACATGCACATGTTTGAAGCGAAAGACTTACATTGTCTGTCAGCCAACCCCTGATCGGCTGGCAGCAGTGACCAGTGAGCTCACCGGAATCGACACTGCTGAGTGCCCATAGTTGAAGTGGCCGTCTCTGGTGCTCGGGTAGTTAAACCACACAAATCCAGTCTTAGTACTAGTAGTTAGGTAATCAAAGAGAATGACGTACAGACACGTGGTCATGCCGGATAGTTCCATATGGATGGCATAGGCAACGGCCACAGCCCATAGGCTCCAGAGGAGGCGGACACCGCCCAGGAGCCGCAATTGCGCTATGGAGGAGGCGGCCACCGCGATCGTGCCCAGTAATGCGCTATGAGGCACGGCTGATGCACCTTGTAGCTTGGAGCGCCCGTGAGGGCTTTGGGCCGCAAATACACGGACCCCTGAAGAGTATGTAAATAGCCTTGGGCTTCCGGGCATTTCGGTTTTTTACTGATGTGCTCACGTGTGTCGCGTACGCGGCCCCCAGGCGACAGACACAGAGTCGCCAAACATCGACGTCGGTCGCGATCTCCCGCACCAGACCCAGCCCCCTGCGCTGCTTTGCGGAGGCTCGTGCCAGGACCCCGCCACGCCAATCACACACACGTGCTCCCCGCCGACACGAAACTCGCGCTCGACCGCGCCGCTGAATTCACGTGCGGGCGCCGTCATGAAGTACTCCCACCATCTGGGGGTGTCGGTGTCGTCGCGTGTGCGCCCGCCTTTGCTGCCCCATCCCCGGCCCAGAAAAACGCGCACTCCTGCATGCTGAACCACGCCGTCATCCCTCGCCACGCGCCGTGGCCACGCTCTCGCTCCAGTTGCCGATTCTTCTTGAGCTCACCGCACACACGCCTCGGATGGGCAGCGCACGTCCTCCGCGGGGAAGCCCCCTGTGTCGCGGTGGGCGTGCGGGTCGTGCAGGAAGGGCCCGTTGCGGGGTGGGAGGGAGGTGCAGGACGTGAAGGGTGGGAAGGTGGAGTCTAGGGCACAGCGGGTGGCGCTCGGTAAGCGACATGAGGGACTGGGCAATGGTACGTACCATATGCGTCTCCAGGGTCTCTGTTCGTATCTGGGTCTCGGTCATGCTGGCGGGTGGATGGATGGCGAGACGTGGTGAAGAAGGCAGCAAACATGTTGTGCAGGATGCACGGGATGTTTATATGCAAAGGGAAATACCATACACTCCGCTCGTTCCTCTTGCGACCTTTTCTAGACTCGGCACATACACACACCCCACCACTGGCAGACACGCCGGAAACATCATGAGATGTGAGGGGAAGTGAGCTGACGTTTGGAGTAGATGGGTAAAATGTGGGGTAATGCCGTGAAAGATGAGGGAGTGGATGGTGTGGTAAGAAAGGACGGGACGACATGTGCATACCATGCAATGACAACGTCAGGATTTGTGGTCTGTATCCATGTCCGTGTCTGTGTACGTGTCATGCTGCTCATTGTAACTGCCGAGTCGGTGTGTATGTTTGATGTGCTCTCCGGAACAATTAGTATCCGGTCGTTAAGTGTTTATGAAATTCGATGGGGATGTGCTGTGATACCTATTCTGGCTAGGTGGCACTGTCGTCGTTCTAATAATAGCATACTAAATAAAACAACAAACACGATCACCTCAGTAGCTTCATGGGCTTTCCTGGGCCACTGAGCACAGCTCTGCAACCGTCACATCGGATACAGAGTATGCTCAACCTCGCGGATACCATGTTGTTGTGCTCCAAGTTTAAATTCGATGGTCCCTTCATACCACGGATAGCTGCCAGATACCTGCTGTATGAAACGTATACAGCCCACTGTAAATATATATGCAGCCCGTTCTAAATACACTATCCGCCCCTTGTTTGAATTAGCCTACGGTGCTCGTGCACCATTTCTTTAGCTTCCAGTACAGTTCACATGCACCGCAAGCTGTCTGCAACTGAAGGGGCAAGGGCACCGCCTGCAATTACGGCCCACACGTTGGCACATGTTAGTCTACGGTTCACCTGCACCGTCCGCCCAGGAACTGTACGTCGCTGCTGTACGGTGCAGAGGAACCCTAGGGCGGCGGTTCCCAAGCACCATCCGTCGTATGTGCCGGACGGTGCACAGGAACCATACGCCCTCGTACTTCGCTGCCGTACTGTGCAGAGAACCGTAGGCTGGCGGTTCACAAAAAGGAAAAAAAAAAAAATTTGTATGGTTCACAAGCACCATCCGTGGTATCTGCCGTACGGTGCACAGGAACCATATACCAGCTCCACGTACAGTACCCAGGAACCGTAAGCCGCACCCACGGACGGTTCACATGCACCGTACGTCGCGCGGATGTCCGGTGCACAGGAACCGTATGCCATGTGCACGTACGGTGCATGCATGTACGGTTCATGGGAACCATCCACCATATGCGCCGGATGGTGCACAGGAACCGTCAAAGCCGCGTGCACGTACGGTTCACGTGCACCGTCCGCATGCACGCACGGTGGCACAGGGACCGTATGCCCCCCCCACATACGGCGCACAGGAACCTCACGCCACCTGCAAGTATGGTTCAAGTGCACTGCCCGACGCATGTACTGGGCGGTGATGTTCGTAAGCTGAGAAGGGTATGTGGCATATTCCCCGTGTCCTTTCCTGGGAGGAGGCATTCGTGGTGTTGGATACCCTGTACATACGCACTCTGTCATATCTCTGGACCATGTCGAGCACACATGGCCTGAGACAGGAACAGAAATAGTAACACTCCCCTACCCACCACCCACACCTCAATTCAAGCTCACGCTCAAGGTCCCCAATCCTCGCTCAATCACCCGTCCCTTCTCAAACTTTTACCCTATCATTCCCCCAATAATGGTGTCGCCCCCTCTCTACACCCGCAAAATAATCCCTTGCATCCCAATCCAGGCGCTCATGCCCAATCATCCCGTCCTCATTGTGAGCTCTTCCGCTGTGGTATTTGTTCGTACACGCAGAGCCGATGTGCACGTACATGGTAACGAAGCACGAAACAGTGCTAGAGTTGCGCAAAGTCAGAGAAGGAAAGCGTGGAAGGATGGGATCTAAGAGACTTGGGGATTATGTGATTTAGAACAATAAGGAATTATGTGTGCTGGGGTTGGCAAGTAGAGTAGTCACTGCGTTTAAGCACTCTATTACCGTAGTTCGGCCGCAAAGCTCGGAATATATCATGCCCACCTCACCGCAGACATTAAGGTCATGCCTCCCGATGCTCTGCGCCTCGTACCTCATACCTCATACCTCATACTGCATACCCACACATCCCATGCATCATAATCCCAAGTCTTCCTAATAAAGACTAATGCCGCCACAGAGGCACCAAACTCGGCACCCCCACACCAGCCCCGCCCCCCGCCCCCCCCCACCCCACCAACCCCCGGACCTACACCAGGACGTGGGGCCATGACAGGCCTTGGTGCAGTGAGGGGGCGAGCGTGTTCGAGTTGTGGGTCGGGGTTGCGTGGGGTTGGGGAGGCGGTGACCCCGCAACCGGGTAGGCGTGCGCGTGCACATGCTGCATGGGTGTGGGCGGGGGGAGCATGTGTGAGTCGGAGTGAGGTGGGGTGCACGAGTCTATACCCGAATGCGAATACAGCTCATGACCATCACAGTACCAGCAACTCAAGGTTTCGGACTTCGGGGTGATGGGCCCCATGTGCCTCCTACTGCGCCATGTTGCTTTGGCCTGCTCGAAACTGGCAGGCGCTTGTACCGAGTCACCTTCTCCATCCAAAACTCGTTCACGTACATGCGCTTGTCGAGCTCTTGCACACATGCACATGCACATGTCCATACCTCCTGGTTTTAAGACTTGGCCTTTTGCCCGGAAGATCGGGCCACAGTCGGACACACCGGGAGCATCATTATGAGTACATGTCTGTGGGCCGAAGAGGACGGTGGGAGATGTGAAGTCTGGGAGGGAAGGCTGTCAGTGTTGTGTGATGGGAGGTGAAATGTTGTTTAATGGAGTAGAGGCGTAAAATATGGCGTGAACAGGGCAGTGCATGAAGAATGCCAGTTGGATGGGATGACATGCACGTAGCACACGACGATGACAGTGTCAGGCTTGTTGAGTCTGTGTCTCTGTCTGTGTCATGCTCCTCATTGTAACTATGGTGTCGGGCGTCGGTGTGCATGTTTGTCTTCAAGTTAGTTCAACGTGTGGTGTGAGTGGCTTTGCCAACATCCTGATGTAACCATGCACGACACGATGCTCTCTTCCGTCAGATTTATCAGTATCCGGTCGATAAGGCGATGCAATGAAACAGCTGCAAAACCATGTCAGAGGAGGTCCAATACCGTCCATCTATTCTAGGTAGGTCGCACTGACGTCATTCTAATAATATCATACTAAATAAAACTGCAAACACGTTGCAAATTACCTCAGTAGTAGCTTCCTGGGCCTCCAGGAACAGCTCTACATCACACTGATCTGCATGCACAATGTACGGATACCATGTCATTTTGCCCCACGTTGTACCCAATAGTCTTTACACTCAGGCAGCCTCTTCCACTATGCCGAATTGATAACTTTTCGTGTTTGCATCTCCCCAAATCCTGCCACGATAAGATGATACCTCTGCTGAGATTATCTAACACCACCATCGGATCAAAACCTCAGGCATACTCATGGATTAAACTTGCAATTTTAAGTGGTAATCCCCACTGCTTCCTCGTGCTCATTGAAAGGATGGCGATTCGGAACGATGCCATCGATGGGTCATCCTTGTCATATGAGGTGAGATTGTCGCGGCTTGCTTTCATTGACATTCTGCTGACGCTCACTCAGAATTGTCAATGAGGACCACTTACATGCCATGCCATTCAACGTCAAATGGCTTGAAAGGGAAACCCTCCCAAATCACTTCCAGCCTATACCAGCGGGATGTAATAAACAATCCGACCAGAATATTCAGGTGGCTAACCACATCTGATCCTTCTACGCTGCCTCAGCTGAATTGATTTCATGCATGATTATCTTCCATCAGACACGCCCCCTTGGCAACATTTGTGCAACACTCACTGATATAGAAGACTGTGGAGATCTGTCACCTGGCAGCAGTCACGTCAAGAATCTTATATATCCAGCTTCCATGGTCTGCTACTCCAACATTGCACTTTTTTTATTTTTTCATCCAATTTAACGTCTTTTGGGGCCGTACCCTATGTAAGACGAAGTCAGTTTCGCGTTGTGTCTTTGGATTTCTGCCGCTCTGCTTATTGGCAGTTTTCCTCAACACTCGACCGATATGTGCCGCTCGCCACTAGTCTGTCCTTCCGCTGCCCTTTTTGCTTCTTTGTCAGCCCTCTCGTTCCCTCTCACCTCTTCATGTCCTGGCACCCATCTTAAAACCACCTCGGCTCCTGTCTGGCGTTCAACAACATCTTGTATCTGTCTGTGTAGAGCATTCACCATGTACCGTCCGGGTATGGCCCTTTCTTTTCAGGTGGCTTGGATTGCTGCCTGGCTGTCCATCGCTATCGTGTATCTCCCGCCTCTCTCAGAGTTCAACATCCTTGCACCCATTGCCACTGCTGCCAGCTTGGCCTCGAACATGGTGTGCTCCCTTTCTGAGCCTAGGTGTGGCCTCACTAACCTCCTCTCTCTTCTGTTCCTGAATAGTACCGCCGCTGCCCCCACGCCCCCTTCTATGCTCAACCCATCATTATACACCGTGACCTCTGCCTTCGCTTGCTCTTTGTTCGGCAGAATCCTCACTTTGAAAGCTGGGGCCCACTTTGGTCCGAACACCGTCATCTGTATTTTTTCCATTGCATCGGGCTCTAGATTATAAGCGTGCATTCGTGCAGCGGAGATCTATGACACTTTACGTATCTTTTCACCGCTCTGCTCACTTTTTTCGCAAGTGGGTGGCTCTGGGGGAGACACGCAAGTCGCACTGCTGCCCTATGCACTACTTTGGCTACTAGCAACGGGAAGGGGAGCAGATTGGCGTGTGCGTCGAGGGTATCGTTGGCTGTTGTTGCGAGAGCTCCTGTAATATGTATTGCTGCTTGTCGCTGAATTCTCGCCAGTTTATTGACATATCCTTGGTCCCCTTGCTTTTGTCCGTCTCTGGCACGAGAAAGATGTCAGCCACATATAGCATTCTCAGGACTGCCACCATCATGTAGTATGTCCTCATGAACTTAGCTGTTACTCCCTTGGACGGCTTCGCCAGCCTTTTGTACTGGCCAATGTATGCCTCTCCCTTCTTCAACGCGGAATTGATGTGTTCTTTGAATATTAATTCCTGGTCCATTATCACCCCCAAGAATTTGTGTGTTATTGTGGGCTTCACGACATGTTGCCCTATTTTTATTGATGGTCTTTTCACCGGCCTGGTTTTATTTGGCTTGTCTGGGTCTTTTTCTCTGCATCTGGTAAGCCCCATCAGAACAAACTTTTCCACCCCGAACTGGCATTGATGTTTCTCTGCCCAACTGTTCGCCCCGCCTGGCCTGGCCATGATGTCTGATAGCTTCACGAACGCGTCTTTGAGGTCTGGCCCTTCAGCTATGATGGTGGTATCGTCCACGAAGCCTATGCTTCCTTCCCCTTTGTTGTTCCACACTACATCTATCAGATCGCCGTTGTAGAACTGGTATGCGATTGCAGATAGTGGGCACCCCTGGTCCATGCCTCATCCGATGGGCCTGGTTGCAGACATGTAATCGTCAAAGCTCACCATAGTGAGCCTGTCTTGGACTTTCCTGTGTATCCAATCGGTGTATTCCCTTGGTACCCTCCTTCTGTGCATGTTGTGTGTCAATCTGTCCAATATTATGCCCCTTGATGTCCAAATACAGTACTCCTAGTACATTTCCCCTCCTCCACGCGTTCTTCGCCTCTGATACCATGATGTATGGCATCAGTTGTCGTCCCCCCGGGTCTGCATCCAAAGTGGTTGTCGGGTAACAATCAATACTTCTCCATCATTTTCACCAGATCCTCTGCCACGCATGCAGAGAGCACTTTGCCTATTGTGTCCAGCAATGCGATTGGACGGTATGCGCCTAGCGCCGTGTAATCTGCCTTGCATGGTTTCCAGAGGACCTTTGTTATTGAATCCCTCCACTCTGCAGGGTAAACTTTGAGGTCAAAGGTTGCGTGGAATAGAGGACCTATGTACGGTAGAAGGACATCAATACACTGCTTTATGAGCTCATTCGGGATACCATTTTCTCCCGGGGCCTTGAACCGATTGAGCTTGTCTATGGCTCTTCTGATCTGTTCATCCGAGATTGGTCGATATTCGAACGCTGGGGGAGGGTACTTGTAGTTCTCTGGTATTTGTTCCATTGCGTTTCCTGGCTTAGGGAAAAAAGTATTGAACAGCATTTCTGATTTTTGTTCATTTGTTTCCACCATTATGTAGAGGACAGGAATTATAGGCAGTAGGACTGGACTTGTTGCTCAAAAGAATAGACTAGAAAGCAATTATGTAACTCTCTCAGTGAATTTAGTTGTCACTATTAATATTATACACTACCTAGAAATCAATTAACTACAGGATTTCTGGGTCAATAAATCGAAGGAGAATAAGACTAATTTACTTGCCTCTCTCAGTGAATTTAGTTGTCACTGAGAGAGGGGGGAAATCTGATGCACCCGGCCCTTTAGCGCCCATGGCAGCGAGATGATTACGTAAGGGTGCTGGTGGTGAAAAGAAGAAAAACAAATCGAAATAGAAGTACAAATATTTGGTAGAAAAGTTCGGAAAAATTCTGAAAAATCAAGTGATCATAGTAGAACAATCTGGAAGGAAATACGAATGGTGGAATGTATTTGGCTTGATTTTGGTGCAGGAGCATAAATGCACCCAACACATTAACCTCGCGCCATTTGTCTTCTTTGTCACCAGCGTCGGTACTCGTGCCCGTCTTTCTTCGACGTCTCTATGTCCTCTGCGTAACGGTTCCTAGCGGCTCTATATTCTTCGTGTGCTGCGTGCATTGGATCATCTCTTCACACATACGATCTCCTACCGAGCCGCCTGGTCTCCGTTCTGGTTTGTGACAGTTGCGTGTACCACCATCGCTTCATGTACACTGACGGTTTGTTTTTTGGCACTAGTTCCTCTGTTGTCTCCAGGATGGCCGTTGTTAGCTCTTGCAAGGAATGGTAGAACTGTTGGGAGGTGAGTGGTATGGGCTCTCTGTTGGAATATCGATGTCATACAATGATATGCGTCCACACACACCCACTGACGTGTCAGTACTTACTGTTCAAACCCCGCTTCGTCCCCTTTCCTCAGTCATTCACAATCATCCGAACGTCTGAGCTCACAGTGTTGGGTGCATTGATGCTCCTGCACCAAAATCAAGCATAATATATCCAATTTGTTGTGTGCTTTCTCAATTTCTTCTCATTTTGTTCTTGTATCATGCATCCATTTCTCTGGTTATTTTCGAAATTTTCCACTCACTCCCTATCTCTCCATTTCATCTTGTTATTCCTACTTTCACAAGCGGCTGCACCCAGCGGAGTCTGAAATGACTTCGACGCGCGAGCTCTTGGGCGCTAAAGGGCCGGGTAGTAGTACATGCGCAGTGAAACAGTTTCCCCCTCTCTCAGTGACAACTAAATTCACTGAGAGAGGCAAGTAAATTAGTTTAGCATTCTTTCGATTTATTAACCTAGAAATCCTCTGTAGTGAATTGTTTTCTAGGTAGTGTATAATATATTTACAGTGACAACTAAATTCACTGAGAGAGTGAATTGTTTTCTAGTCTATTCTTTTGAGCAAGAAATCCATTCCTACTGCCTATAATTCCTGTCCTCTACACACAGTAGTACAGACCCAACAGGTTATGGGCCAACCGCTGCACTACTGATCTATCTGTGTAGAAATCTTCGTGCAGAACCCTCGTTGTTCCTTCTCGCCTCCAATACCTACGCTCGTTCTCTCTTCCCCTGCCCGCGCAGTATGACTTCCTCTATTACCTCTTTTATCCCCGAGAACTGGGCTCTCCCCAAAATGTCTAAACTGCTCATGGGAGGCGAGAACTACTCCTCGTGGGCTAGTGAGGCAAAGGCCCTCCTCGCGACGAGTGGCCTCTGGAAGTACATAGACAAGAATGACCCCTCTTCTGCTCCGCCTCCTGCCTCGCAACCGTCTGAGAAGGCACTCTGGACTGCGAAGAACACCACGCTAATTTTTACCATCCAACTCATGATGGACCCCTCGCTGCACCACATCATTACCGACTGCACCACCGCTGCTGACACGTGGAAACGGGTCCATGACTCTTTCTCCACGTTAGGTCCGATGCACCAGGTGTCTCTCCTGAAGCGCGCCCTCTCCACGCGGTTTGTCCCCGGCGTTGACATTAATGTGATGCTCCTCACTCTCGAGCACACGATGAAGGAAATGTTCGCCGCCAGCCCCATCAAGGAGGACGACTGGATGATAATGATCTGTCTCAATGCGCTCTCTCATGACGTCTTCACTCCTATACGCGAGCAACTCAAAGAAGGTATTCTTACCTCTACGAAGGACAGTAGTTCTTTCGACGGTCTCAAAGACCGATTGCGCTTCGAGGCGTCTAAAATCCACCATGCCAACCAAGCCATTGCCGCCGATGAAGCCCTAGCTGCTGTATCCTCCAAGAAAGCGCCTCGCGTCATCTGCACTAATTGCAGCAAGCCCGGCCACACGAAGGAAAAATGCTGGTGCCCTGGTGGTGGCGATGAGGGTGGCGGTCCTAGAGCCCATGCCAAGAAGGAAAAAGATTCTGCCGCTCTCGCTGCTGCTGTTGCCGATACCAACATCATGGGGAGCATAGGACTGAATCCGCTAACATTGCCAAAGCCCCACCAGCTACGTCGCGTCCAATATCCTTCTTCCAACAAGATGACCGACTATATGATAACGACTGGTCATTCGCGTGCACGGACAAAAACGATGCTGCGTGCAGCATCGATTGGCTGGCTTACAAGCACGGTGCGGTACAACCGGAGCATGTTCTTGCATCGACAGAATCTGTTCCCCGCTTCCTTGATTCTGGCGCTTCGATCCATTGTACCCCTTGTAAGAACGACTTCACCAGGATCACGCCAATCACACCTCGCCCTATAAAAGGGATGAACAGTTCTATCGCTGAAGCTGTCGGTATGGGTGACGTGATGATAAACACCCTAAGCGGCCAGTCGATAACCCTTCGCAACACTCTATACGTACCAGACGCGACCATCAGGCTGATATCGGTAGGGAAGCTCGCAGACGATGACGACTATTTCTCGGTCTTCTCCAAAAACCAATGCCGCGTATATGACCGACTAAAAAGAGAGATCCTTAGAGGCACTAGGGCTACCAGAGGCTTATACTATGTCCCTATCACATCTTCGGCTCAAGCGTATGCTAACCTTGTGCGAGCACCAGCTGACCTCGCGACTTGGCACAAACGACTGGGACACGTGAACTACCAATCCATCATAGCGATGACTAAGAAAAACATGGCCACAGGTATGCCCACCGACCTCTCCTGCATTCCGCCAATCTGCGAACACTGCATCCTCGGCAAACAGGCCAAAACACCTGTACCGAAAATACGTGAAGGAGAGAGAGCAGCTGACATTCTTGAAGTGGTCTACTCTGATATCACCGGGCCTGAGGACGTACCCGCCGGCGGAAAATTTTACGCGCTAAACTTTATAGACGATCGTTCCAGGCACACCTGGACCTACCTCCTTGCCAAAAAGAGTGATGCGCTCACTGCGTTTACTGAGTGGCAGACCCTCGTTGAACGGCAGTCTAACCATCCCGTTAAGAGATTTATTACAGACAATGGTGGAGAGTACACTTCTAAAAACTACGAGAGATACCTCAGTCAACTCGGTGTTCAACACCTGCTCACTGCACCATACACTTCCGCTGAGAATGGCACTGTTGAACGGTCCCACCGTACGATCATGTCTAGAGCCCGATCAATCAGGTCAGATGCAAATCTCCCCCCAGCTTATGGGGTGAATGCGTGATGACCGCGGTATACCTCAAAAACCGCACTCCTTCGCGAGCACTTGATGACGTGACTCCATATGAAGCTTGGACGGGGCGAAAGCCCGACTTATCCCACCTGCGAGAGATCGGCTGCAGGGCCTTTGTATTAATCCAAAACCGACACGTCGCGAAAATTTACAACCACTCAGTGGAATGTGTCCTGGTTGGATACTCTCAAGTCTCCAAAGCCTACCGGTGCTACAACCGCGCCACCGGCCAGATCATCACGTCGCGAAACGTCACCTTCATCGAATCACAGGACAACGCCCCACGCCCACTGCACCCCAGACTCATATCTGGCTGCAATGACACAACTGAGAGCGACGACGAGGAAGGTAACTATGATGCGATCCCGACGGACAATGGAGGCGATCGACCGGGTGATGGCGAGGCACATGACACGGCAGATACTGGGGAGAATGTACCGAGAGATGAAAATACTACCAGCACCCTCGACCCTGATTCCCTCAACCCTGATCCTGACATCCCACGCCGATCCTCACGCGTACCCAAACCCTCCGCCGCAGGCGCAGCCATGCGAAACCTGCCGTACACCAGCCGCACTGAACAAACCGTCGCCGAAATCACCTCCGCAAGCACTCTAGCATGCCTCGCCCGCTCTGCTAAGAGGAACATGGAATTCGAGGCCAACTTCATAGAAGATCTGGCGTTGGCGGGCATCGTACATGAAGAAGAGGACCCCAGAACCTTTACCGAGGCTCTCAGAGGGCCTAACGGCCCGATATGGCAGCTGGGCATGGACTCCGAGTTGGAATCCATGGCGAAACATCACGTCTGGCATCTTGTACCACGATGTTCTGTCACTGTCGGGAAAAGAATCATCAAAAGCAAGACTGTTTGCCATATCAAACGAGATGAATCTGGGAAAGTGGCTAAACTGAAGGTTCACATAGTGGCGAAGGGTTTCACCCAAATCGCCGGCCAGGATTACCATGACACATTCTCACCGGTTGCATGCCTGGAGTCATTCCGTGTCAGCCTTGCACTAGCGGTGTCCCTTGACTGGGAAATACGACAGCTCGACGTAAAAACCGCCTACCTCCACTCCAGCCTCGATGAGATATACATGGAGCAGGCCGAGGGTAGCGTCGTAAAAGGGAAAGAGGATCACGTGTGCAGACTACGAAGGGGACTATACGGACTGAAACAGTCCGGCCGACAGTGGAACAAAACCCTGGATAAGGCGATGATGTCTCACCATTTCTCTCGAAATCCCGTCGACCACTGTGTGTACACACGTGTCATGACCGGTTTATTTCTCCTACCGCGCTACCTCCATGTTCCCCCTCGTCACTCCCTAGCATCTTCGCCAGAGTTCGCCGCACCTACCGACCACTTCCCCTCTACGTCCACTCTACCCGCTGTTCGCCCCATTCTCCGAACCGCTATCCGCTGCTCGCGCATTTCGTCAGCAGGCACGCCATTGAATATGAGCGATACCATTCACCCGGCATGATGGCTCATCATTAACCCCATCATCTTCTTAATCCAACCCCATTGGGTGTTCGTATGGCCAAGGTGTGATCGCAGGATGTCTCTTCTATAGGTCGTGCGGGATCAATCCAGTAAACGAAGAGTCCATGCAGGGTAGCATGTATGCGGGTCCCAAGACATGGTTTTGTCCATAAATGCCTTCGCTCCCTTTATTCTCCGTCGTTTCATGTTCGCATTCTCCCCTCACTCTATTGTATGTTTATTCCATCTACCTAGTATCATGACCGCACACCCCTATCCAACCCTGACTCACAACGGCCTCTTTCCTATTCGCTGATACCTTACGAGCATTCGATATAAGTAGTTTACATTCGCATGTATATTCTCCAGTTCAATTATCATACCACTGGTGAGTTCCCATACTTCATCGTCATTACCTTAGCCTTCGAACCATTTCCTGCACTGACGGCGAAGGGCATGTGTGCCGATCACTGTCCCGCCGTCCTCCTGTGGGCAGGCTTTATCCATTGGGTTGAGAGTAGGGCTCCATTGGGCAGCTTCGAATCGCTCTGAATATTTCTCATCTCTGCCATGGCCTCAGGTGAGTGACTCAGCGGTACGTACTCCACTATCACTGATAGCACCCTGTCTTTTATCATTGCCGTTCTGCTGAATTTGCTTAGGAACGTCCTTTTGTTCGCTTGCACCCACTTCGCCACCTCCTCTGTTTCCATGTCGAGCACCACTCCTCCATTCACTAGCTTCTTGGCTCCAATAAAGCTTATGTCAATTCATTCTTGATCTGGCTCGAGATTGCTTATTGCTTCGTTTGCCTTCGCTACCAGCTCCTGCTCCGTGAGCCTGTTCAGCTGGTCCTGTTCCCATTGCATGTCTCCGTCAATTAGTATTTGCCTCACTTTTGCTTTTGCTTTTGCCAGGTTATTCATGTGTGATAAAGGTACGTTACCTTTCAGCGCTGCTGCATATGTAGCCCCTCTTGCTCCACTTCCCCGTTGCCATTCTCTCTGTCCTCCCATGTTATTTAAATGCTCTATTATGTTCCTGACCCATTCTGTAGCTTCCTCCACTACCTCCGTCGCCTCCTTCGCCCTGTCTGCGGCTGCTTCTATCTTAATCAAAGTCGTCTCTAGGCATTTTTCGACATGTTGTAAACTGTCGCTCCTGCCGCTCTCGCCGCTTCTTCCATCATCAAGATGGCCACTGCTCTCACTCCCTCCTGCCGAGTTTTGCCGCTGACGTTGTGTGCAAGTGACAGTATTGCGTAGCTTAGTTGCTCTGTCGACAACGCGTTGTCCTTCGCGTAGTACCTGTGTTTGTCTAGGCACTGCCTTGCTTGTTGTCTTGTTTTCACTGACGTATTCGGCTCTAACAGCTCTGATCTAGTTTTGTTACTGGCTTGCTGTGTGGTGCCTGCTCTCGTGCGCAATTGTGACGTGGTGGGCACCTGGGGATCAACACTTGGAGGCATCGTTTTTGTGGCTTCTTTTTCAGGGAAGCTCGGCGTCACCGCTGGCTATAGTCAGCGATGTGCTAGCATGAGGTTGGGCTAGCATGTGTGTAGAAAAAGTGTTCTTGGGTTTTTTGGGTGTGGTGGTAGGCATCAACATTGCACTTAGTCCCTCGTCTGCATCCCATTTTTTTCTTTCTTGTACCATGGCTCAGACGGACCCCTCAGCTTTATCCAGTTACAATCAGACAATTACGTACTTACTGCAGTCAGTGAGATGCAGAAGAACTTACCTGAACTAGCTTTACGATCAACTGTCGCCTTTGCAGTGCTTGGTATGCGTAATGTCCCGTCTAATTCCACAATTTACATAGCTTGTTACACAGCACTGCTCACAACACTTTTCTCACACTGCCATCGGAGATATGGTGCAAGGACATCAAAATCGGCACAATTCTGTATATGCTTGCTCGTTATCTGCCTTTGGTTTTGATTCTTATTGCTACATATTTCAATCTGTCCAACATATCCCTCGAGGTGATTACTAAGGTTCTCATGTGTAACACCCTTACTGAATTTAACAAGTATCTAGTATGGGCTTCATTCCTTATGAAGAAGCATGCAATAATATAGTTCATCTGGAGATGCTTTGGGTGTTCCTGCTATGATTGGGGTGATTATACCCATATACTTCTCAGGCAGAAGGTTGAACACATTTTGTTATCTAGGCCTTCTGCTAGCTCTTGCCTGTGCTATTTCCCTTCAGAATAAAAGAGTTTGGTTGTTCTTGGGCTGCTCATTCTTGGTGCCATTATTGCTGAGGTGGTATGTCCCTGCACAGACTTTGTATAAATAGCATACATTCATTTCACTGGATATAGTACTGTACAGGTCAGTTTGGAAAACTGCAATCTAGCTGGTTCACAAATTCATACATTGATCTGTTAGGCGTTTCTGCTTATATTTATGCCAAGAAATCCCTTAAGGTGTAAGATCAATGGGCCTGCATTTTCTCAATTTGTCTCTGAATACCTCTGACAGTGACTATTATCAACAAGGTTACTTAGGTAATCAAACAGCTGTAATTGTAATTGAGAAAGATCAAGAGTTTGTTGACAGAGATTTTAGGTAGCAGTGTAATCCAGACTTCGAATAGAAGTCGAATCGAGTAGAAGATAGAGGGATCAAGTATACACTGTATGTGTGTATCTCTAGTAGTGGTTGCACAATGTATGCGCAGTAAGACGTTCAATAGCTTCCAAGATAAATGTGTTCTAATTGACTGGGGATTCCACTTCATACAAGACAGCGATTTAACTGTGCGTGGGATCAGTTATGACAGATGAAAGTGGCTACCAGCGAAAAGGGGTGTGTAAGTGAGATACGGGGGTTATGGTGCCGGTTACTGCAGTAGGGATGATCTATCGAATAGCAGGTGGTTCGTATGTACTGGGAATCAGAAAGTAGAAGTGATCATGGAATGTGGACATGTGGAAGGGAACAGGGAAAGAAAAGTCCGTATGTGATGAAACGATCGGTGTGCCACTCCATGGATCAGAATCCCTCGGGCTCGGGTTTCTGCTTTGGGTCAGGGCTAGTTCCACGGGTTGTACATGTGATGATTGGCATAGGAAAGTGTGGGCTCATGTAGATAAGTGTGGATGTTAGAACGATCAGTTGTGGTGGTTTGAGCGAGTGTGTAAGGCATGAAGCGGTATAGGTGTTGGGATGTGTTGGGATCAGGTAGTGCAATAATGGAATAGGCATTTTTGCAACAGTAATTGGTGGCTTAGAACTGCTCAATACATACAAGCCTGGCGCCTCCTGACAAATACAACTCCCAGGGGTGTAATCTCAAATGCATAAACATCACAATCCAAACATTGGCACTCGCACCAGCCCTCTGCCCAGATAGGCCTCAAGCACATTGCATACCAGACCCTCTGTCAATGTGGAATCAGGTATTGAGGGCTTCCCATGAGGGGTAACTATTGTCAATAAGTAGCTGTATGCAAATCACCCTGACTATCTCCTCATGAATTGCCTACAATATGAAGACAACAAGCATTCTAAGTGATATGATCAGTGCTGACGGTGTGCCACCTGAGCACCCCAAGATTGACATGCAGAGAGATGACTTCAACTGCATGACTGCTAGTTTAAGAGCATGATTTAGAAGTTATTACCCAGGAATACTATCATTTCAATCAGTGGCTGCCAGCAGAGTTACAACTTTGTCTTGCATGGCACAGTAACCATATATGGTCTTCTCATGTATAGCACTTATTTGTAATCCTGTTAGCCGTGACCACACATGTTGGATGTTAGTTGACAGTGATGTATGCTGAGCCCTGATGTAAGAAGGCTCAATGTGTAAGAATGTGACTAACATAACTGAACATGTACTTCACACCAGATCAGTATCCCAGGCACACACTACATGCAGTTCATTTCCTGGGGCCCTCCCTGCATATTTCTTAGGATGCAATACTTGAATCTGCACACAGTTCACTGATTCCCAGCAGCAAAACATGAACAATATTTCACACAAAGCACAGTACTAATAAATCATGAATGAAGTCAAATTTGAAACAGCACAGAATATATATGTTTCTGATGGTATGGGTTGGCCAGTGTGAGCAGATAGCCACATCTTCTATGGGGAGCAATTTCCAAGTGCTGCAATAGATTAAAAAGGTAGGTTGCTTTAAGTTGCTGCATGTCGCTCTGCTAGGGGGTTTGTATTGGAATTGTGGCTATGATGCATTAGCTTGGATGCTGTCATTAAGCCTCTGCTGTTCTTCCAGAGCCTACCAAACCATTAATCTGTGCCTGAAGGAGATGCTAACTGCTCACTGGAGATGCTTGGCCCAGTCATTTCTGTTGGGTGAATATGTGCACCAGACTTCAAACCTAACATTTCTGTTGTTCTTTCTTTCGATTTTGACCTGAAACTATGCTGACATTCATTCTATGCCTGTCACAATTTTCCTTGATTTTTTCGAGGCTGTATTACTACTCTTTTTTCATGTTCTGTCCAACCCACCCTTTGTGGGTGGTTGTGGACAAGTTTCCTTTTTGAGCTGCGGCTGTTCACTAACGTGTTACGTTCTATGGGCGCTTAAAGTGCCGGAACTTCGTATATGCGAGTGAAACAAGCCCATGCGCAGCCTCCCCTCCTCAGTGTTGACTATCACTGAGGAGGTGAGTTTAATAGTGTACTTTCATAGTATGAAACTGAAAAACATGTAGAACATTAAATAGGTAGCATTCCTTTATATTACAAGTGTTGACTATCACTGAGGAGAACATTAAATAGTTTATTAATCTCCTGCAAGTCCCATCGTTCATATCTGGCATATAACTTCCTACTTGCCCAAACCGAGTTACTACAATTTCTACATCTCCAGGACACCCAGTCACATAAGGAAACTCATCCGACTCTATCCCAGCTGACCCAGCCTCTTCAGGTGACTGCTGGCCTCCCTGATCAACCACATTGTCCTCCAAATTCTCAGCATTAAAATCCTCCTGACTCAAGTGAGGGTTCCCAAATTCAGCCACTATATCATTGTGAACACTTTGTCTGGCTGCATGGAAGCTGGTGAATGAAAGAGAGGGTAATATAGGGCTGTTAAGTTGACTGTGTCTCTCTTTGAGAGTTAGGTGAAAGTGGCAGATGATAATTGTTGACAAGCTGTATGTGCGCTGTTGGTACGGTCACATGTCTTTCTTCTTAACTTGCTGAGAAGATACCTGTTCTGAAGCCAGCCCAAGATAGGAGAAATGCTTGGCTTCATACCATATAGCAGCTGAAATTAGCCATTTTTATGTCATGATCAATGTCTTACATACCCTTAATACCTGAAATGTAAAATAAGACTGAGTACACTCTCAAAACTCAACAGGTTTATAAACTCTTCACATCTCTCAAAACAAGCCCCTGTCACTCTATGACATCTGCAGGCACTCCATAACCATCTTGACCTCACAGACACATTTGACACCACCATTTTCGTTGTTACCTGCATAGCCTTCTGGTCCTGCTGCCACCTGGGAGAACTTGTAATCAACAGAGCCTTTGATCCCAAGCAGAATGTAACCTGTTCCACTTCTATTCGATGCAGTGTCACTGGTAGCAACCTTCCTTTCATCTCTTTTCACATCCCTTGCTCCAAACCAACCGGCTGAGATGGAGCAGACATCAATGTTTCTGACTCCACATGTGACTGCGGTGCTATCAATGTGTTCAATCATCACCTTGCAGCAAACACCAGAGTTCCCATCCACACACCCCTCTTTGCTTAAAAACCACTGATGGCAGCTGGGCCCTGTTGCAACACAGCTGGTTCCTCAAACATTGCAAGATGATCTGATGCAACATGGTCTTGGTTCCTTACAAAGCCACAGTTTCAGGATTGATACATCTTCTCCTAAGTGTCTGATTAGCACACTTGGTCTGACCATCACACTCAATATGATAGCCCAAGGTGAAATGCAACTTCATGTCCATGGCTTTCTCCAGAGATCACTGGAAGTGGGAGAGCCCCTATTTGAGGTGACATGTGAGGGGACTCTGTGCTTGGAGGAGACATGGAGGATGAAGAGAATCTGCTTAGTGAAGCCGTCAACAATCATTAGAATAGGGGTAAACTCAGACAAAGGTGGGAGTTGGTCAATGAAATCCATGGAGATGGAATTCCAAGGCTTCTCAGGAATGGGGAGTTGTTTAAGGAGACCATAAGGCTTGTGACATTGAGGCTTGCTTTGGATACAAGTCGTGCACATCTTGCAATACTCCTTGCCAAAGAATCTAATGTTGGAGAGGGATACCAGCTGAGTACACTAGCTGGATACACAGAAAAGTGGAGGGATGGGTCACCACGCTAAGCTTCGATGATTACACTACAGCACCAAGACAGATAACCCAAGGAATGGACCAAGGGTGCCCTTTATCTGCCATAGTCTACCAATTCTACAACAGCAACCTCATAGAAGCCATACAGCGTGCGAAAGGTGAGGACTCCATTGGGTTCGTCGACGACACTACCATCAGCGCGGTAGGATCCGACCTGGCAGAGGCTTTCAGCAAGCTGTCCGACATCATGGTGAGACCGACGGGCACGCTGGACTGGGCACAAGACCACGACTGCAAGTTCGCAGTGGAGAAGTTCGGTTTGATGGGACTCACCAGGCGGTGAGAAAAAGATCTTACAAGACCCAGAAGAACCACACCAGTGACGAGACCCTCCATCAAAATAGGCCAGCACATCGTCAAACCCACAGAGACACACAAGTTCCTTGGCGTCATCATGGACCAAGAGCTGCAGTTCAGGAAACAGGTACACTATGCACTCAAGAAAGGCGATGCGTATGTCAATCAGTACAAGAGAATGACAAAGCAGACAAGAGGGGCTACAGCTAAGCACATGCAAAAATACTATCTGGCGGTGGCAATCTCATCAAATGCTCTATGCGGCTGACATCTTCCTCGTTCCAGAATCTGAGTGCACCAAGGGGACCAAGGGACAAATCAACAAGCTAGTGCAAGTTCAACGGCAGGCGGCACTTACCATAACAGGAGCCATGAAAACGACAGCCACTTGACGCACACGCCAACCTACTACCATTCCCACTGCTGTTTGCAAAAGTGATACACAGAGCAGTGGTGCGCCTGGCTTGCCTACCTGACACCCACCCACTCGTGATGAAGGCCCGTAGGGCAGCCGAACAATACGTCAAAAGGCACCGAACACCCCTCCATGAGATCCTGCATGCCTCCAGAATTCAACCGCACAGAATGGAGAAGATACATACCGTTGTTCACGGTCCCAAATGGTCCCCACGTTCAGGACTCGAATCGCCCGCAACAAAGACCAGGCGATCGAGGAAATAGAGGCGGAGTCTGCAGACATCATGGTATACTCGGACGGCTCGAGCATAGAGGGCGGGGTAGGAGTGGCGGTGGTGCTATACAGAAGGGGGAGAGAGATTCTGGCTGTCCAGCTGTACATGGGCACAGACCAAGAGCACACGGCCTTTGAGGCCGAACTGGAAGGAGCTGCAATGGGCGCCAAGCTGCTCAACATGGAGAGGGGATGAAGATACATCATTGCTACCATCAACCAGGCGGCAATCCTCACCACGAGAAAGGAGAAGTTGGTGCCATGGCAGTATCTTATCAATGCCCTCCATAGACAAATCGAAGGAGTCGTGCAGCAGCAACCGGGAATGACAATACTGATGAGGTGGGTACCAGGACACGAGGGCGTGGCAGGCAACGAGCGAGCAGACAAGGAAGCAAAGAAGGCCGCGAGAGGATATCTAAACCGGCCAAGTGTAGTCTTGCTGGATCAGCTCCAAGGGCATGTTGACCCCAAAGTGGCCTCAGAGGATGTGGTTGTTTTTGTATTAGAGGATGCAAAGTCAAAGGTCTTGTGCCACTGGAACATAAGTTTGGTTGTCAAGCTTAAGGAAGCCCTCATGATCTGCAGTACATCTGTGATCATCGGTCAAGCCAAGGTGCAGCTTGGCTATTGGATCCAAGGCAAGGTTAGCAAGGATGTCAGCTCAGACCTGCTCAGTGTCAAGCAGTGAAGCAGCTTGGAGTACAATGGAGTGAGGTTAGTGGCTCAAAGTGATGATGTCAGCTGGTGTTGCGTAAACCCTGGCTGTAAGTCCTGTGCATTTTTGCTATTCCCCTCTTTAAGGTAGAACTCCCATCATCTAGTGAGTGAGCAGCCGGGTTGAAATCAAATGGTGAGGTTGAATTGGGAAGGGTATTCTGATGAGCGAGCTTGTCAGAAAGTTAAGGCTTTGTAGTTGAAAAGTATTCAAGGTTCTTGTGATTGGTAATAATGATGATTTCCTTGATATCTTAAATTGTTAAAAAAGGAAGGATTCCTCACCATTGCCATCGTTTCAAATTATTACTGGATTTGCTCTTTTTTCACTATTTGTTGCTTGGCTTATGGTAAACAGTGACATGCACCTATTTGTACCAGCATTTGAGTTTTTTTCCTGGTGTGCTTGGTGACCTGGCCAAGTGAGGACTATCTTGCATGAAGTTAGTTCCCTGTGCTGTCCTAAGACCTTCTAGCAAATGGTGTAATGATCCATTCATACACTACATAGCGATAGGAAACCTTTCACTCACAGCAAATAATGCGGAGCAGCGTGGATCCCAATGTCCTGGTTGCTGATGAAACCACAAAATAGCCTTCTCAGGGCCCGTGGGTTCGACGACGCCACGCTTTGGAACCCAGTGCCTCGGTGAATTTGCCTTACTTTGAATCCAGTGCTGCAGACATAAGAGGGTGGTTCAAGCAATATAGGGAGTGAAAAAGGAAATTTATTGGACATTCTGTACCAATCATCTGCCGCCCATATTCATTCATGAAGAGGTGGGTCAGGGGTTCACTCTGAGCATAGGTGGCTCATACTCACATCGGTGCGTACCTGCTGAATGGCCGATCCCGACTATACGGTGCGTCGACACGTCAAGAAGCCTGCTGACGAACTTGAAGGATGCTGTGATCGCATGGGCGTATTCTCGGAAGGCTGAAACTCGAGGAGCGAGTATCTTGAAATAAACGTGTACTGGTACACATTGATGACTCATCAGTTCAGTGATGAGGGGTCCTACATTTAGGATGAAGTCGTTGATGGCGGCACTCTCCCCATAATCCGCAGCATCGATCGCCCAAGCCTCACGAAGGCAAATCGGGCTATTAAAATGAGGTAACTTGAAATGTGAGCGAGCGTGGGCTCACATAATGCCTACAAAAGGTGACGACGCCATGTGTCAGAACTAAAGTAGTGCCGCTATGGAAATAGATTGTGGGGTGAACGAAATGGTCGAACCATTAAATAAAGTGTGGGCAGAATGTCTGTTTGGGCTCACTATATTTAGTTTTGCGGTCTGGCCGGGTGCGCTGTGTCGAAGACGCTGGTCGCAACAGTGCTGCGGGAGATGAACGCGCGTTGCGATGGTGTGTGCGGGTGCGCCGTCGTGGTTGTGGTTACGTCTGCGCAGTCATCTCGCAGCGCGGTGACGTTCATCTGCCTCGCGTTCTCGCGAGCCGCCCTGCCCTTCGCGGGCGTTGTGCTCTCGAAGACGCGTGCGCTGTTCTTGTTGCCATAAGTCCAGCGCGCGCGGGTTTGTGGTGTTTGTACGCGGGGCCGCTGCTACAGCGTCGGCACGTCTGCGCCTCGTTCTCCTGTGACGACGTTCACCGTCATACGTGTGGGACGTGCCCCTGTGAGTGCTTGTCATGCTGTCGCGTGTTGATGCGTACTGATCGCGCGAGGGAGTGAAAGGGTGTGACTGTGGGAAAAGCGGCCGAGCATTGATGTGCGCCTTGGTCAGTGGCTGCGTTACATCTTTGCACAAAGGTTTCGATGGTCGGGCTCGCACGGTTGCCATGGGCGGACATGCCTGCGCCTGAGCGGTACTGTGTGTGGGCAGACGGCGACTCGGCATACGCATCGACGCGGGAGTCCGCAGTCAGAAGGCGAGGGGAATGGGGAGTGCAGAATGCAGCACTAGGGGCGCGTGGAGAGGGCCCCCCTACCCGGGGGGGGTTCTTCCAGATGAGGGGGGAGCGGCTATGCTCGGGGGGGGGGGGGGGGAGTGTGAGAGCAGGAGGGCACACCGAGACCGTGTCTGGCAATCCCGCTCCCGCTCGCGGGCAGGGGGGGGGGGGGGGTTCCAGCCGTGCCGAGTGGAGCGACTCGGTCCGTTGGCGCGGGCGCGGGGTAGGGGAGTACGACAATGCGAAGGAATCCGGGCGGGGGCGCGCGGCTCATGATGGCGGCGGTGCAGCCCCGGCAGCAATTGGGGAGAATGTCTGTAGACCTCCAGGCGAGCCGGGGCCAGGGGAAGACGTACGTCTTCCCGTCTCCAAGAGGGAGGGACGCCTGCCACTGCCGATTTCTGTCGAAAGGCACACGTCAGTACCTCGTGGTACAGAGGAGGGGAGAGGAGAGAAGGAGACGACGATGCTAAGGAATGGCAAAGAGGTGACAAATGAGGAGAAGGGGTAGGGGGAAGAGTAGATGAATGAGTCAAGGCGAGAAAGAGGCTACTTACCGGTTGCGGTCGCTGTCGTCGCGACACCTTCACCCGCCTCCCGCACCGGTCCTCACGTCACTCACAACCCCCATACCGACGCCCCTCCCAGCAGCCCCACCAGCAGCAGTCACTCCCAAATCCCGCCCCGCCTATGCCCCTTAGCGCGCCCGCCATACTGTGCGAAAACGAGTCGTTCAAGTGGCTAGTTGCGCATCACCTGGGTATGGAATGTCGGGGGGATCCGGAATGAGTGGGGTGTTGCAGGTCTATGGGCGTCGAGGTGCCCCCGGGTGCGTGAGACGGGGTGAGGAGTGGGGTGAGGCAAAGGCGATGATGGTTGGGGCGAGAACGGGACGTGGGCTGTGTCGGCCCGTCGGGGTCGGGAATGTGAAGGTGACGAGGAGTCGCGCTCTGTGGTGGCGATGTATCCGAGTCCTCCACCATGGAGATATGCACCTTCTCGTATCCCGCGCGCCCAACCCTCCCTTCTCCCCTGACCCGTAGCCCTCTGCCCCACGGCGGATGTCAGTATGCGACTAGTGGACGGGGGAAGACAAAGAAGGGATATGTACGTGAGAAATACATGTGAGATTGTATGTTTGACTGGGATCTAACACGTATCCGGCGGCAGTCTGGATTGCTTTTACAATGACGTACGCGGCTGACGTGTACACTTATGTAAAGGGAGGTCATCCCTAAATGGGGAATCTGCCGCCCAGGCACCTCGGCGCTCCCCGACACGTGAGAAACAGGTAAACGTAAACGCCCAGGGGCAGAAATCGCGCGATAAGATTTTGATGCGTGATGCGCGCGAACTCAGCGGCTGGTTGCTGCACTTATGAACAGAAGGAGGCCACCATATGGAAAGTAAGCACACTGACAAATTTGCACGGACCCGGACAATACCCACCCTCAGCTCAGAAGTCTAACTCCACTTTTGTCTACGGCAATGCGCGAATGTTCATATCAGCTGCGGCAAGCATGCTGTACCGGGGATCAACGTTGACGCAAAGCAGAACAGAAATGAGTTAAAGTTGAACACCAGGCGAACCAAACATGGCAAGGGATAACACGAGGTGGAACATGTCCACGGATACTTCGAATTAGAAAACCGGATATCAAAGTCTGCTCTCAACATATAATGTAGGGATATCTTATGGTATAGCTTGGATCTGGGTTCACCGATGGTACGCCTCGCGATTTTTACTCCATGTTATTATTCTTTCCCCACGACGATGTCCCTCCGCGAACTGGAATCCATACCATCACGTACTGTAACCTGACACTCTCGTGATCTCGTGAGTATGCGGCTGTATTCGTTTTATATTGTTGATCTCGAAGATACACATAAGAACGTACCTCACAGCCATTACGACCGACACCGTCATTTTTTACTACAGTAACATCCAGGAAACCTCAGGTATGTATTTTTCCTCGTGAATAAACACTAGAAGATACATGAGTGCATTGTCTGGTACGCAGATCCCTGTCATTCCCTTTACACACCCTCACACATGCCTTCTGTCCACCAGTCATAATTGCTATACTCCTGAAGATTACCGCAATAACCACGAGAAGCGCTGCTTCATTGCTTCATTAAAAACAAGGAAGTGAAACAAGGTTGGTCGTGATTTGAGCAAGTTGATTTCGGCCGATGCCGTTACAAATGCGAAAACGGTTGTGCTGCTACATAATGAATCGATTGTATTTGCTCTCACAGAAAACATGGTGAATATAAATGTTATATAATATATACCTCAGCCGGGCCAATATGGCTTGCGTGGATGTCTCAGCCCCAAATAGTGCATATAGTAAGGTTTCTGATTGCGAGTGTCAAGACGGCACAGCATAGCACTGGCTGAGATCAGCGTATGGCGGGTCTGCTCGTACTCGCTGTGCATGATGATGACAAAAAGGATAGATTTGGCCCTTCATAATAGCAACCTACCCCCCTGACGAACAATGCATATATTCTGTGAATAATCGTTTTCGCGACGGCGACTCGGCATCAGACGAATCAGTGTACGAAGCGGGCACACCCTAGCAGGAACTACTCACAGTGATGCTGCACCTACCTGCACACTATTATTGCGGGCGACATGATGCCAGTGTAAATCTGAGGTGACCGGAAGTGACGGGGGACAGGCGAGCCAAAATAAATTCGATTTTCAGACTCGGGCAAATCGAGGGTTGGAGCTAACAGCGCATGATAAATTCTGTAACTGGCATCATGGGGCGTGGATAGCATGGAGCTGAGCTTCCTGATCGATGTACTTGGAAGTTCAGCCTGTGACTTGGTTAAACGGGAGAATCCCCAGCGTTAGAAGTGGCAGGGACGTGAATATGTACAGCCTGGGCGGTCAGCTTCGAAGTTCGGACTCACTCGTTCTGACCATTTGCCGTGTGTGCATTCTGCCATCATATAGGTGACCCATCATATAGGTGACCCATCATATAGGTGACCTAGTCCCAGACCCAGGAACATAAAGCTCAAGGGCGTCTAAGAACCTTCGTCGTTTCAGCAGCGCAATGGATTCTAAATTGAAGCCATATTTTGGTCCGAACGGAAGCAGAAACTGCGCAGTCTGCATATCCGATACCCCCTGAGCTGCCAGTGAACTGGGGAACATCACGCTCGCGAACATGTCGAAATAGGCACCGCATGGATTGGCGAGCCGACGATTGGATCGTGGGTGAAGCTAGCGCGGAAGCTGGCGACGAAGAAGATGCTGTGGCGGCGAGTTGAATAGTATATGTACATGGGATGATGAATCTTCCGTGATCATACAATGATCACCAGCTGCCGGAGTGATGGAAGTGGGCTAGGACGGAAAGTCGGCGCTGTGGTCACTGTGAGATGAGGGGGCGGTGAGCCGTGTGTGCTCTTACAGTGTAATGAACTTTAGCGAACATTTGCTCACCAGCTATCGCCGCCAGCATGACGCATGTCACAGGGCCACATACTTCTCTTACTTACTCGGGAGGAGCAGTACCGCGGCGGTGCGTATTCACTCTGAACCCGGTGATGCAACGGGTAAAGTAAGTCTTACTTACGGAATCATTTCCACTCTGAGATGATCATAGAGAGTGGATCTAATAATACCCAGTTTGAAATGCCACTCAGGTGGCCCACTGCCATTGAAATTGAAAGCTGTACGGCCAAGGATCGCTACGGCAGTGTAATAACGCGTGAATGTGCCGCAGAAAACAATACCCCCTTTAACAAAGCGAACTTTGAATGAGGGCCAGGTGATCCTAGCGTACCCGTGCGAGACCCGTAGACTGTGCTGCGGGTACTGGATTGAAGTTCGCGAGTTGGGTAACCAAACATCACAAATTATGGAAGCGGCGGGGGAGTAGATACAGCATTGAGATGAGCCAAGTATTCGACTAAATTAACCGGTCGGGTCCGGGGTCCAGTGCCGCAATGCGCAGAACTTCGGAATCCTGAGGGGCATCACAGGCGTCGATAACAGATTGGAGCTGAGGCGGCCAAAGCGTGCAGACTCGATAAGACGGCGGCAGTCTCCGTGGCTTGGGAATCACAATCATGATCGCCACAAGATCACAGTCTAACACATATTCTGATGGCTTGTTGGTCGTCACGCCACGTGATTGGACAACCTTACGTCACATTTCCCTGCTAATTGCTCAAACTAGAGCACGACGACAATATTTGGGACGGACAGCCCAAGTATGTCAATGATTCACGGCTATACAGGTCTTCGTTTCCAGATGTGGCACTACTAGACCGCCGTAAATAGAAAAAGCATAGCATTGTGCCTGGGAACGAACTTCCAAGGTGAACTTCTCTTGGCTCCAAAAGGCGCCACGAAAAATCCGCACTGCGCCGGGTCCAAAGTGCAATGCGTATCCGTTGATGGCGGGCACGTGCCCACAAACACGCGCGGGAGAGATCAGCTTGCAGCGAGGCAAGCTCGATCCAGGCGGGGTTGATCGTTCCACCTCGCTGCAAGCTCGATCCAGGCGCCGGGGTTGATCGGTCCATGAGGAAGTGAGGTGGGGTCGCGGTTCACGAGTAGATGAGATGGGGTCGTTGGTCTAGTTTACTGGGCGGGATCTACGAATTACAGCAAAAAAACGTGCAGGTTGTTGAACACCAAGCTTCAAGGTCAGCTGTCAACAACACAATGTTGAGATACTGGTATGATGCTGGCGTCTTTACCGGCGTACATGAGTCATGATTTGAAAAACAGGGACTCACACGTTCAATGTAATACCCCGATCGTGCCTTATTTGTACAACTATAAGTGCCGACAAGAGGACCTTATAATCTTGTTACCGAACTGACTTTTGTTGGACGGCCGAACTTATGTAAGATTATGTAAGACCTTTGTAGCGTGGGACGGCCGAACGTGGGACAGCCGACCTTACTTCCGCCAGGTTGTCCGCATACAGTCAAACAACCTGTCTGCCATGAACATGCCCACTTTTAGACTGTTAAAATGGGGGAGTACTAGTACCGTCAAATTAGTTCATCCTGTAGCTCACTTCTTGCTCCATCTTTCTATCTCCTAGCTTGTCTTTTAACAGAATCACCGTCTGCACCATATATCCAACCCTCTCGGAAATTATGGGCCACGACAAATCTCTTATGGCTCCCGAGTTTGGGTCAGGCCTCGCCAACGGTACGCCTTATCATCCTAAGCTTGTCACTCATTGTTCAGGCTGGTCTCTGATTCCCTATATCCCTCCCGGCCTTGGGTTATTCGCATACCACCCTTTATTTCCCTGACATATCGTGAACATCCATGTCTTGGTATTTGATCACTGATTACAAACAGCAACTTCCCTGGCAGCCTTTCTCACCGATATCGGCATCTTTAACTCCAATAACAGCCAGGAGACACCATGTCAGTACTTCCCAGAAATTCATAGTACGAGCTATGATCAATGATACCGACTTTTCAGCCCCCAGCCTGAACAGAGAAGTCACTGGTCAGTTGGATCTTGTATCGTGTATCACCATCGTCACTAACCAATATCATATGCGACAGATATATGCATGGGAGAACAAGACATCACCTGCGCGGCTTCCATTTCTCCTGGTGAATTCATACCACAAGGCTCCAGCCAACTCCCTGATGCTTCCCTCGACATTATTCCCGTTGAATACCATTCTGCATATCCCAAGCACACCTTCATGCAGGTTGGCACCCTCACCACCACACTCGACCTCGAAGCGCACGCCATTAAGAGCAGAGTCGATGACATCACATACTATGTCTGTGGATATCCAGATTGCGGACACAAAGGTCGCTTCGATAGTAGGCGGAAAGCTATCTCTCATATCCGGTGCTTCCACCTGAAAGAGAAGCCCTTCAAGTGCATGACCTGGTACGCCTATCGATTGCTGTGGGCCATACGGACCTTAGACTCACTGGATTCGTATAGCGGAACGTTCTTTGCGCGCAAGCCGGATGCGACTCGTCATGTCAACACGATGAACCGAGGCAAAATATATGAGTGTACGGTCTGGTATGCAGATTTCTCTCATTCCCCTGCCGCATGCTCAGAAATACTTCTGTCACCAGTCATAAATGCTACGCGCGTGAAGATTTCCGCGATAAACACGAGAAGCGCTGCTTCACGAAAAGTCAAGGGAAGGAGCAAGGACGGGCCTAATTTGATAAATGGATGTCGGCCGCCCAGGCGCCAAGGCGAGAACGGGTATGCGATTAGTGAATGTTCATAAAGATTCCAGGCAAATCTGGCTATGAGGGTTAGGCACCGTGTATATATACCATA
The DNA here is from genome assembly GCA_015179125.1 of Gautieria morchelliformis. Lineage (NCBI taxonomy): Eukaryota > Fungi > Basidiomycota > Agaricomycetes > Gomphales > Gomphaceae > Gautieria > Gautieria morchelliformis. Next base: position 222,854 of record WHVA01000015.1, on the reverse strand, counting down.
TCTGGATTAGAGCTGCCAATGACCCAATGTTATGATGTTACAATGTTTCTGCGTACCATAGCTGCGCAAGACTTCTCTGAAGTGTGAGCCGCACATAGTTCCGTGTTGTCCGGCAGCGCCATATCAAGGAGACCATGAGGCTTCCGAGGCCATACCGAGAGTTATTATAAGGCACGAAGTTTGAAGATGGCGCTGGAAGGTGCTTTGATGATGTTTGATTAGACTCTGCCCCGTACTTTTATTTATTATTTGCTGAATATTGTATTGCTTTCAGAGGACATTGGCGGATCTCCATGCATGATGATCGTGATTGACCAAAATAGCCTGTCGGTAGATGTCGGTTAGGCAAATCACAGCGGACGTGGTGCTGCTGTGGAGAAGGAAGGTTGCTACAGGTGCCCATCGCGCCATGATCAGGGTTGCAGACTGGCATATTCTTCTCAGGCTGCCTACTAGGAGAGGGGCGGTGACGTACCTCACCGGTGACAACGATGGCATACATTGATTCGGAGGGAGGTGGGTGCCCAGGACCAATTGGGAGGCGGAATACTTGGGATAAGGGGGAGAGTTGTGGCAGTGCCATCACTGTATAAGATTGCTCGCGTGTTTCTCCGTGCTGTGCCCATCAAGGTTGCACGCTGTCCCGCATTCTGTACAGCATAGAATCACATGGTAGACAGGAATTGCATATGTTATTATGTAAGGACCCGTGTAGACCTGGAAATCACGCCTGTTTTGGTACTGATTCGCACCCGTGTGGCGCCAGGTTACCCCATGTGTGTCACGGTTCCCGTGTCATGCCTTTCGGACGGCCCGAGTCTAACTCATGCAACTGACTCGAGTTTGTTTCAAAGATCGCAGTCGGTACGTGATCAAGAAGACTAAGTATACCGTATACGTACACTATTGTATACCATACATCACTCTCTGCGCGAAGACGAAACAATAAGTATGGACTCTCACCATCATCATGATCAGGAGTTGATAATATATAGTTGCTCACGACGCCGCCTCTATCTAGTGATGAGGCACATTCCTACCTCCGGACTGATCTCTGATTCCGTCGGCCGTCCCACGCTTCGGCTTTACCCTTAGCAATTCCCGCTCGCATCGATCGGTTGCTCTCGAATTCGCGAAACTCCAGCAGGCCGCGCACCACGGCCCCACGTGCAGCTCAACACTCGGTCCTTGTGTCGTGGCCATTCTACAACTCGGTTGCCCAAATACATAACAGGCTTGCACGCACATTATTTCGTCGAGTCTCCTCTTGCTGGGGAGCCTGGCGGGTGGCGTCGTCAGCATGGTAAGGTGTTCCTTCCTTACGCGCTCTGTATCATTCAATGATACAGAGCGTTACGCGTCCGGCGATGTCACGCTGTCAGGAGGTCTCTTAACCGGAGGGCACTGAAACACACAACCATCTAGATGCTCCGACAAACAGCCATTCTTTGACTCTTTCATGCGTGGCGGTGGCCTATGATTGGATCTCATATAACTAGCCACTGTGACTCCCCAACCCTAGTTCGAATAACATGTCCAACTCTCGCGATTACTATAGCAGCTCTAGTTCTCGTAACAAGTGTGGTGAGGGCAACGGAATTACAGCGAGGCAAGCTCGATCCAGGCGAGGTATGGAGATCCGGCGTGACCTATAAGGGCGGTGTTGATCAGGAAGTGAGGTGGGGTCGCAGTTCACGAGGACTGAGTTGGGTCCCGGTCTAGTTTACTGGCCGGCATCTACGAATTACAGCAAAACGTGCAGGTTGCACCAAGCCTGTCAACAACACAATGTTGAGATACCGATCACATGACGTAGGATGCTGGTGTCTTTACTCGCGTACATGCGTCATGAGAACACAGGACATCACACTTTCAATGTAATTCCCTGATAGTTATGGCTAGACAACTATATTAGACACCCCGCACCCGCAGCCACATACGCACGCGCATCCGCAGCCGCATGTGCACGTCCATGCCCACGCCCACCCGCACACGCACGCGGAGGCGCAAGGACCCTACCGCGAGAGGATGTGCTCGTACGTGCGCCCGGCCCGGCGTTCTGTGAGTCGCATGCGGTGCTCAACTCTGCGCTCCAGGGGCAAGGGGCGGGGGGGGAGGGCGCGGTGGGTGCAGGTGTGGAGGAGAGGGAGAAGGAGAAGGAGTGCGGCGACGGTGTGGGCGGGTTTTTTTCAAGGGGCTGGCGGGGCGACGGTGGGCCGAAGGAGAAGGAGAAGAGGCGGGCGGCGGCACCGGCAGAAAAGTGATCATTCTATGTAGGAACACGGTAACTACAGTACTATGAGTGGTAAAATAATATAATTAAATGACCATAACTGAATAGAAGTCTCCTTTTGGGCCGCCGAAGATCCTAAGGTTCAGGCGCCTACTAGGCCGCGGCTTCCGGGCTCCGCTCGGGCTTTGTCACCCGGTGCGCCAACAGCTTGGGCTTTCGCCGGGTCGGCCTGGCTCAAGCCGCGGCCTGGGAAGCTTGCTTCCCTGGGAGGTGTACCTGCGCCATGTATTGGTGCGTAGATACGCGCTTACACTCTAGCCGAGCATAGAAAGCCGATGTCTATGGTAGAAAGGGCCCGGATATGTATCTAACATATGATACATAGGGACGTTTGAGCACGGAGCACTGTGTGGGCTTACGCAGCCACACGCGCAACTACGTGGGCTACAGTAGACCAGGTGATGCGACGTGCTGGTAGGCGCCGCTACCAGAATTCCGGGTTTTTCCTGATGATCCTGAGAAAGCTTGAATTGTAAATAAAATATCCGGTCCAGAGCAAACATGTTTGTGGGAGGGGGGAGGATGGAATGGCTTCTTCCAAAATACAGCTCACATTGGAACCCAGCACAGCTATCCTTGGTACGTGGTACGGGATGTGCAGCAGTTGGCATCACATTCCGCCCAATTTGGACATCAACACCATCTACAACGGCTGACCCAGGAGCTTGGTTAGAAGTCGGGCCAAGCGAGATGCTGAGAGTCATACAGCGGTAACAGCTTGGACCTTACGACTCTCGATTGAAAATTGGCCTCAAACCTGGTCTAAACCTATAACTTTTCTCACACAAAGCTGCTGTAGAAGTGCGAGTTTAGGATTTTAGGCAGCGGAAAGTCACCCAATCAAAGGGCTCTACGAGTTATCGGGTAGACCCGCATGGTCTAAACCTACAACTTTCTCACACAAAGCTGCTTTAGAACTGCAAGTTTAGGATTTTAGGAAGCGGAGAGTCACCCAATAAAAGGTCTCTACGAGTTACCGGATAGACCCGTAGTGCCTTGTCAAGTCTTCTCATTCCCATGTTCTCACCGCAGTTGCCTCGCACTCTGTACCACCATCACCTCTAACGCCTCCATGGACCATAAAGAGCAGATCGCCAAAGCTTCCCCTTCATCCAGGCATGACGAAACGGCGCTGATCGAAAAACCGTCTTTGGTACCCTCAGAGGTAAGCAAAGTTTATTCCAGGACGCTAGACAATCAAGGGGACGGCATATCTGACGAATATTCATGAATAGGCGGCATCGCCGTCTACTTCTGGTCTTGCTGCAGGGAGAAAGGGCATCGAATCTACCCTGACGATGCAAACCGATGAGCATCATGGTGCCGGGCTCAGATTGCTTTCCCTCGGTAATGTTTTCTTGCCTATTATATGACATTTTCTGATTCCCTCAGCAGATGGCGGCGGCATCCGTGGCTTGTCCGAGCTTATCATACTACAAGAAATCATGCAAAGAATCCAGCGCCGAGAAGGACGATCCACGGTGCCCCTTCCTTGCGAATATTTCGACTTAATTTGCGGTACGAGTACAGGCGGGTAGGTTACTTCTTTATCGATCACCATCGCTCTCTAATACGTTTCACGCAGGCTTATAGCCCTCATGCTGGGTCGCCTCCGCCTGTCCGTAGATAAAGCGATCAAAGCCTATGGCACATTCGCCTCACAAGTGTTCTCGGATAAGAAACCATTTTGGAAGGACGGAATGTTCAAGGCTAGCAATTTGGAGAAAGTTATCAAGGCCATCATCCAGGAATCGATTGGTGACCCTAACGCTCGCATGTTTGATCCAAGACAAAGCAGCGAAGTGTGCAAAACGTACGTTCACGATGACGCTACTTCTTGACTAGGTACGTAGCTGACCGTAGCCCAGTTTTGTCTGCGCAATGCCCGCAAATAACATGAGCACACCCCGCCTCTTTCGTACGTACAGCGTAAATCAACACGAATCATTCGACTGTGCCATATGGGAGGCCGCTCGTGCCACGTCTGCCGCTCCTACTTTTTTCAAACGTATTTTCATCGGCGATCCACCTACGCGCCAACCCTTCGTCGATGCCGGCCTGGGTTGCAACAATCCTATCAAGGAAATCCTCAATGAAGCTGAACACATATTTCCACACCAACATATTGCTTGCATCGTCAGTATTGGCACTGGACATGTGACCACTGCCGGACTGCCAGCACCTAGTCTGTATAACAATGTCATACCACTAAGTGTAGCTGAGGTATTGAAGAAGATCACAACAGAATGTGAGGTGACAGCAGAGGAAATCGAGCGTCGCTTCGGACCTTTGGCGAACGTTTACTTTCGGTTCAACGTGGAGCAAGGAATGCAGGGTGTAACATTGGCACAGTGGGAAAGGTTACCTGAAGTGACAACACATACCTTACAGCATCTTCAGAGGGCAAAAGTAAATGAGATGGTAACAGCTGCTGTCATTGCTCTCAGGGAACGGCGGGAAGTGATAGCTGCTGCACACCTCAGTGCGTACAACTTGCAATGCCTCGCAACTAATGACATATATTTTATGGTAGATACTGTAGGCACGGGTACTATTGGCCAGCTGTCAGCTAAACGTGGAGCTGGCAGTAAGGCTTGTCCTCCACCAACAAGCAGATTTACTGGAAGAGTTGATATCCTTTTGCAACTTGAGGCATACTTTTTTCCAGACCGAACATCCACTGGGAAGGAGGAACAGCGCATCTTTCTTTTGTATGGGCTTGGTGGGGCAGGAAAAACACAGATTGCATTGATGTTCATTGAGAAGTTTTATCAACAGTGGGGTAGTTTATCTGGGGCTGTTATGTTTGGGCTAACTTATTTTATGTCCAGTTTTTGGAGAGTCTATTATGTTGATGCAAGTAGTGTGACCACTATGGAGTCTGGCCTTGGAGAAATTGCTCGGGAAGAGGGAATTGGTGAGACTGCCAAAGATGCCCTTACCTGGCTTTCTGGACAACACAAAGGGTGGTTGCTCTTCCTGGACAATGCTGATGATCACAACATAAACCTTCGAAAGTACTTCCCACTGTGCAAGCATGGAAACATCATTGTGACCAGCCGCAATGTGGAGTGTCGTGTGCATGCACCCAGCTCCAACTGCCATGTGTCAAGCATGAGCCCTGAGGAAGCTATTCAGTTGCTCCTTGTGAGCTCTACACCCACAGGTTCTGCTAAGAATCTTAGCTTAGCATCTCTGATTGTCAAAGAACTTGGTTATCTTCCCCTGGCCATTGTACAAGGAGGTGCCTATATCTCAAAGGGATGCAGCTTAAATGAATACTTGGAGATTTTCCAGCAGGATCGAGCTCAACTGATGAGCAAACACTCAGTACAACTGGCAGATGATTATCCATGGGGTGTATATGCAACATGGGAAATTAGCTTTAAAAAGTTAAGTCCTATAGCAGCAACCATGCTACACCTGTGTGCATTTCTACATTGTAGGGGGATTTCCAAAAGCATGTTTCACAAGGCTTTTCTCATGGATGTGGATGGACCATTTGATGATGCAAAACAATTTCTACATAACTTTCAAACCACAGATGGTGGCTGGAGTGCCTTTCAATTTCAGGAGATCATCAATGAACTAGCTTCATATTCACTGATCAGTACTGATGAAGAAGACAACACATTTTTCCTTCATCCACTAGTGCATGCCTGGGCTCGAGACAACCTAGATGTGGTACAGCAGGAGAATAACCAAGTCTGCACAATGCATATACTAGCACTTGCTATCCCAGATGGAGACAGTATGGAGGATTATACCTTCAGGAGATCTCTTGTGCCTCATCTTAACGAGCTGCACATAAAGCGCATAGATTTCATCAATGCACTTAAATTTGCCAGGGTGTTCTGTGAAGCAGGGCGATGGAACAACACTAAAGAGCTGGAGGTTCGTTTTCTAGAAGAAAGGAAGAGGCTCCTTGGTGAGGGGCATCCAGACACCCTGTCAGCTATGGACCACCTTTTGGAGTTGAGCCAGTGGAAGGATACTGAAGAGATGCAGGTTCATGTGACAGAAGCAAGCAAGAGGGTCCTTGGCATGGAGCACACTGACACCCTGGATGCCATAGGCAACCTCACCTCAACCTATCAGAATTTAGGCCAGTGGAAGGATGCTGAAGAGCAGCAGGTTCAAGTGATGGAGACAAGGAAAAGGGACCTTGGTGTGGGGCATATTGGCACCCTAACTGCCATGGGCAACCTTGCCTCAACTTATCGGAATATGGGCCGGTGGAAGGATGCTGAAGCGCTAGGGGTTAAAGTGATGCAGGCAATGAAGAGGGTCCTTGGTGAGGAGAATGCTTACACCCTGCTGACTATGGGGAACCTTGCCATAACCTATCAGAATTTGGGCCAGTGGAAGGATGCTGAAGAGCTAGCAGTTCAGGTGATGGAGGGAAGGAAGAGGGTCTATGGTGAGGAGCATCCTCATACCCTGATGGCCATGGGCAACTGTGCTGTAACATATCAGAGTCTGGGCCAGTGCAAGGATGCTGAAGAGCTGCAGCTTCAAGTGATGGAGACAAGCAAGAGGGTCCTTGGTGTGGAGCATCCCGGCACCCTGACGACTATGGGTAACCTTGGCTCAACCTATCAGAATTTGGGCCGGTGGAAGGATGCTGAAGAGCTAGAGGTTCAAGTGATGGAGGCAATGAAGAGGGTCCTTGGTGAGGAGCATCCTCACACCCTGATTATTATGGGCAACCTTGCCATAACCTATCGGAATTTGGGCCAGTGGAAGGATGCTGAAGACCTGGAGGTTCAAGTGATAGAGGCAAGGAAGAGGAGCATCCATCCACCCTGACTGCCATGGGCAACCTTGCCTCAACCTATTAGTATTTGGGCCCGTGCAAGGATGCTGAACAGCTGGGGGCACTGGAGGCATAGTAAGTTTTTTTGGTCCAAAAACCTGTTCAAAAAGCTATAAAGATTTACCAAATATTATTAGTATTTTTTATTAAAGAAAAACCTTGAAAAGAAATCTTGGGTTTTTTTACATAAAATTTCTCAATCCCAAAAAGGTGTGATATAACTATAGCTTGATCTGGGTTCACCAATGGTACACCTTGAAATTTTTGCTCCTTGTCATCATCATAGTAATTCGTTCCCCATGAGAATGTCCCTCCCCAAAGTGGAATACATACGATCACATACTGTAACATGAGGAGGATACTCAAAAAGGTCATTGTCAAGATTGGATTTTAGGCATTAATATCATGTATTAGTGAACACTACGAATGCCCGAATGGCTTGTGCAACAAAGTGTGTAGTTCGGCGAATAAGATGAACCAATAATTGTTCAGAAGGTCAGAGGGTTGCCTGAATGGAGCTCACCCTATCTACAGTCATAGTGAAATATCCCGTGATACTTGATGAGGTAATGTACAAGGTCTCATGGAAAGGTTGTCCAGTAGTAACAATCCGTTTGCTGACAGCACCAATAATAGTATGAAGGCTAAGGTAATGAAGGTTGAAGTATGAAAACTCACCAGTGGCGCTTAAGTCCTCCTCTGGTCTAAGATAGGAGTCTATAGAAGAGGGCTCAAGACGATAGTCACAGTGAGGTCAAGTTTTGCACAAGATGGACATATGACAATTGAACTGCAGAATATACATGTGAATGTAAACTACTTATACCGAATGCTCATATGATATCAGCGAATAAGAAAGAGGCCATTGTGAGTTGGGGTAGGATAGGGGTGCACAGTCAGGATACAAATAGATGAAACACATATACAATGGAGAAAGGGAGGAGTGCGAATATGAAATGATGGGGGGAGAGATGACAAAGGAACCTATGTAAGAAAACACGCCTTGAGACCTGCATATATGTTACCCTGCATGGCCTCTTGGTCTGCTGGGTTGATCCCACATGATATATGGGTAGGATGTCCACTGAATGCATTCTGGCCATAGGAACACCCACAAGGGGGTTGAGTCGGGGAGATGATGGGACCAGTGATGAACCATCACGCTGGGTAAAGGATGTCGATCGTGTTTGCTGGTGTGCCTACTGGCGAATGATGTGAGTAGCGAATAACCATTTGGCAGGGCTGTCCATGAGTCAACCTGCAGGTTACCTGGACTTGGACTCACAGGTTTGCCAGCTTCCAGAAGCGGAACCTGGACTTGACCTCAGTTTTCCTGCAGGTTGACTTGGACCCGCTGTAAGGGCAACCCTAGCTGGCTGTGGAGATCACACTACCACACAACTGACCAGGGGAAATCTGAAGTATGTATAAATGAACAGAGTATACAAGAAAGGGGATGCTCCCCTGACAAGGGGAAATCCGAAGAGAAAAGTCTAAGGACCCCCAATGTCAGTGACCCCATATTATACCATGCTCCGCAGCCAGGGACAACACTTGGCACTCACCATCAACCCTGCATCCCCCTGACCTCCTTGACCCTTGATCGACCCTTGATGCCACCTACTACCTGAGCCGCTTGATTTCCGACATTGTTCGGAGAGCGGAAGTTGGAAAATGGAGTGGAATTGGCAAAGCAAACAGAACTGGTGGACGTTCTCCCAGAAGCGGAATCATTTCCGAAAGTGGAGTCAGAGATGGAATCGGAACTTGGTGTGGTGTTGGAACTGGAATACAGGGTGTCCCCTGATACCCGCAGGTTAAACCTGCAGGTGACTCGAGGTGACTCGCCGGATTATCCCAAGCTGACTCGCCCAGTGCGAGTGCATGCCGCTTCTCCTCCCGTGGAGACGCACCTGCGCACGAGGGTGTACATGCGCCCCGCCCCACTCACCACCACCGCATGCACCTCCTCGTGCACACACACGTCATACCACACAGACACATGCACCGCCCTAGTGTGAGATTGGGGTGGGGCCTGTGTCTGCTTGGGCACGTGCATTGGTAGTGGTGGAGGAGGAGGTGGTGGTGCGTGGAAGCATGGGAGTGGGCGGCAGGGTCGCATGCGGTGGTGGTAGGGGTGGTCGCTGTGTTCAGAGTGGTCATGTGACTGTCCCCGGAATACTCCGGCAGGTTCACAAGTCACCTGCAGAATTCCAAAAGCCAAACCTGGACTTGCCATGTTTTTAAGCACTGGGTGACCTGGACTTGTGGGAGTTGGATCGGCAGATTAAAATTGCAGGTTGAACTGCGAGTCACCTGTAGGAACCTGGACTTGTGGACATCCCTGCCATTTGGCAAATTTGGCGAAGAGTGAATGGAGCGAACATAGAGGTGTGGTGATGAAAGGGGAAATGGGGTTACTGGATACAAGAAATAAATGAGTCATAACAGTCATGTGATACATACAGCATATATGAGTATATAATATATATTATAAGAGTATTAATAACAACATATAGGAATATATAGTAGTATTTATAAGGAGAATAATAGATGTTATTAGAATATTCTGTATATGTTTGAACATCTCGGAGATATATATACATTTGAGAGAGTATCTGACTACAAGATAGAATAACAGATACTTGGCTAGATACTTCTAATAGATATGAGTAGGAGTATTAGTATGAATAGTTCTAATGATATAGTGTATATTAAAAGTGGGTAGAAAAAATCAGAAGAGGCGTTCTCATCGGCAGAGCAGTTTATTTATATCCCAACAATAAGATTGCCATGTATTTTCACCCTCTTCTTTTCTATAATCTGAGAATAAAATGGGTGAATCTACATATAGTAAAAATTTGTGAGCACCTGCCATATATGAGTATATAATATATATTACAAGAGTATCAATAACAACATATAGGATTATATAGTAGTATTGCTAAGGAGAATAATAGATGTTATGAGAAGATTTTGTATATATTTAAACATCTCAGAATATATATACATATGAGAGAGTATTAGACTACAAGATAGAGTAATAGATACTTGGACAGATACTTCTAACAGATATAAGTAGGAGTATTAGCATGAATAGTTATAATGAGAGAGTATTAGACTACAATATAAAGTAATAGTAGTTGTCTAGATATTTGTAATATATATGAGAAGGAGTATTAATATGAATAGTTATAATGATATAGTGTATATTTGTTATGACCATGCATTTCCGACTTCCCACACTTAGCTCCGCTCACATTCCAACCCTCCAATAATTCCGACAATCCCACCCCTTGTTATACCCTTTGTCCTTTTGACTCTATTACTCGGACCCATCGGACTCGACTCACAACACAGCAAGACCATATGTCCATCCCCTTTGGAGTCTCGTTGTTCCGTTATGTCAGATATACTTTCTGACCCCTTGTTCTTTTGCCATTGTTCTTTACTCTACCCTGCACCCCCTTGTAGTCCTTTGTTCCCAATTAGTTACATACCCCGTATGTCTATCTGACTTCCGCTTTCCCTGGAATTTGCTTAGTACTACCCCATTACCTGTTGCCTCAGCTCTTTTTATAAAAGCCCTCATGTATGCTCGCTATTCTGCAATCAGATAATCGCCTTCAATATGTGATTTCCTTCGCTCTATCTCCTGTTCTCAGCATAGTGAGTTTTGAAAGACCTCCACCTCTCGGCCTTCCACCTTCCGACTCAACTTCTGAGTTCTGTCTAGTTCGATACTTTCCGACTTCCAACTCACAATCCGAAATACCTAGGATGATAGTTCGTTGGGGGTGCAACACATAGGTTGAAGCCATTGTCCTTTCTAGTTCCGACTTGCAGAAATCTCAATACATAACAATATTCAATGTTGGTAGAAAAAATGAGAAGATGCGTAAAAATAAAAAGAGGTGTTCTCATCAGCGGAGCCGCCACTCAGGAGAGACAAAAGTAGAAATATTTATATACCAGCAATAAATTTGCCATATACTTTCACCCTCTTCTTTTCTACAATCTAAGAATAAAATGGGTGAAGCTACATGTAATAAAGGTTTCAACCATCTGCCTGACACTCATGAGTATACAGCTATATTCATGTTATATTGTTCATCTCGAAGATACACATAAGAATGTACCTCACACCCATACAACCGACACTGTCATTTTTGACTACAATAACATCCAAGAAACCTCAAGTATGTATTTTGCCTCGTGGATAAACACTAGAAGGAAGATACATGAGTGCATTGTCTGGTATGCAGATCCCCATCATTCCCTTTACACACCCTCACACATGCCTTCTGACCACCAGCCATAATTGCTACGCTTGTGAAGATTACCACAATAACCATGAGAAGCACTCCTTCATTAAAAACAAGGAAGTGAAACAAGGTTGGTCATGATTTGAGCAAGTTGATTTTGGCCAGTGCTATTACAAATGCAAAAACAGTTGTGCTGCTAATGAATTGATTGTATTTGCTCTCAAAGAAAACATGGTGAATATAAGTGTTATATAATATATATCTGAGCCGGGCCAAGATGGCTTGTGGCATGGATGTCCCAGTCCCAATTACTGCATATAGTAAGGTTTCTGATCACAAGTGTCAAGACGGCACAGCATAGTACTGGCCGTGATCAGTGTATGGTGGGTCTGCTCATACTGGCTGTGGATGATCATGACAAAAAGGATAGATCTGGCCCTTCATAATAGCCCCAATCCCCTTCTTACACAGGAGACATGGCAAAATTTCCCAACTTTGGAAATCTACTGCAAATCCTGAGGATATTCCACATTTCTTCAAAATTTCCAAGTTCAGGAAATTTGATGAAAATTTATTGTTTGGTCAGGGTTTTTTGACTTCAGGAAATCCTTCAAAAATTGTAAAATTATTACCTCAAAATCTTTAAGAAACTCTCAGGAAACATTGAATTTCCTCCTCTTTGAAACTAAATATTCTCGACACTGAGATGAGGAACGGTGGACGGAGGGCTGTGAGAAATATAAGGGACAATGGTCAGTGAAAGGAGTATGCAAAGACAATGGAGAATGAACTCATAGTATAATTATAATGAGTTTCTCATGCATTTAAGGCAGCGACCTTCGGTCGCTGCACACTATTGAAAACACCCACTTCACTCTATCTTACTTCAACCTATAGGCCACACCAGGTGAGAATGGTGACTATATAATTCATAGAGACAACTAGATACAGCGAAGCAGACTCATGAATGTCGCCTTCTTGAGCCTCTCAAGGAACTGTACAGTACCTCTGTCAGCTTGAGGAATACCAGGAGGGTGGTCACTGATATTCGGCTGGTGTCCCAGAGTTTGGCGGTACCTGGTGGCTGATGCTGCACCTGGGGTTGCTGGATAAGCCAAGGGGTTGTCTTTCCCACGGGCGGTTGCCACACAGAATTATCCTAAAAAATGAGCTTATTAAAGGGGTTTGAGTAGCCCCTTTTTTGACGCACCCTAAAGGACGGCATTATCCAACCATACACGGACAGAAACATAGCACCATTAAAGTTTGAGACAGGACTGGTAAGGGAGAAGAAAGAAAGAACTTTAAAAAAAGTACCGACAAATACAGAAAATCACCAAAATCACCTACGCATCCCATCCCCCTGTGATGTGCGGCAACGAATAACAAATGAAATACACACTAAGCGAGCGAGGGTGGAAAAGGAGCTGCCTCCCAATGCCGTGGTAAATAGCTCCAGTCCAAACGGGCCAGAGGACAGAAAGGGGAGGGGAGGGGACGACAAGAAAAACCACGACTGGCAATAGGATAGGAAAGGTAGGAAAGGAGTTGGGACTCGGCACATCTTTGCCCCCCTGCCGCCCACGAGACACAGAGAAACCCAGCCCACCTTAAAAGGAGCCAACACAGAACAACCCAGTAGCAAAGGGCATCGAATGAAATCAATACAAAGTCCTCCACATAACCGTATGCACGGCCATTTCCCTTCACGTAGAACCCTCCCTCTCCTTTGGAGAGAGTCAGGGATAGGAGTTTCAACCATATGCAAACATCCCTGGGTAAGTGCTGGTTTGCACTGCAAGCTATACTAGTGAGGCAGGAGAAACAGGTTTCATGACATGCTTCTCAGAGAAGCATGCACACAGTCCAGAACAACCTGGCGGAAGGATTTTGGCACCAGACGCTACAGTGTGATGTCAAAGTCTGATCTTCCACTGTGCTTGTAGTTAATAGAGTGTTTATGTTACCAATAAATATGAGCTTGGAATATTCCGGCATTGCTAATAACGATTAAGTAACCGTGGGAATTTACTAACTCAAATCGTGTCCTGTCGCATCCACACCACTGTCGCACTCTCAAAGCTCTAGCAATTTCCATGGACCCCATCCCTCCTGCTACTTTCTATGGTAACCTAATGTCAACCCCGGGCTCAGATGCCATGATTGACCCCATGCTCCTTGGCAACACAACCAACGTGTCACGTCCACCCAGTACTGCCGTGTCTGCTCCACCAGTCGCTCCCCCTTTGAGATCTACCGTGGAATCCATGGACTCCACGGCATGGAAGGGTCACGAGGAATTCTCTCTGAAAGACCTTGAGCCTGCATGCGGTCATCGACATCAACCCGTACATGGCGCCGCGCAACAAGATCGGTGAGCGGTGGAAGCAGGTGGCCAGGTTGGTACAGGATCAGGGCCATTGTTTGAACAGAGATGTGGATACTCTGAAGAACAAGGTAGGATCAATGCTGGCATGGGTGGAAGTAAGTCCAAACAATTACTTTCTCTGAATGCGCAAGAACTGACATATATGCGCCCTGGGAAGGGGGGGAAAAAGACTTCAGTTCACTCTCCACTGGGAAGGGAGCTGGGACGTGACTCGTTGGTGTTTGCCTCACTCTCTGGCAAACTGGACGTGATCCAACACCTGAAACAGATGGCAAAGGACACCCGTGAGGAGGAGAGGGAGAAAGCTAAAGAGGTAAGTCCAGTGGTATGTATATATTATAGTACTCACATGCATGCAGGGCGAGAAGGCATCCCGGGTAGCAGGGGAGTCCCTGCGGCTCAGGATGATGACCGGTCGCCGAGGCCACACTAAACGAGCATGCAGGCCTGCATCTTCCGATTCAGACAGTGGGAAGGAGAATCATCCTAGGCTTTCCCCGGCACACCAGAATCTGGGTCTGTTGGATCTAAACGGACGCGTCTGACAAGCTTGAGCCATGCTAATACGTCCGAGGAGATTGCGAAGATGGTGCGAATGATGGAGAGGAATGAGGAGTGAGAGGTGAAGAAGGAAGAGTATATGATGGAGTTCTGGACGAGCCTCTTGGCTCGTCAGGACCGGGTGCTTGAAATGCACGACCGCGTCATCCAAATGCAGGAGCGCACGTCCAATGCGCTCCTGGACATATTGTGGCAGGGATTGCTTAATTAGTGTCTTAATAGGCATAGTTTTCGTTTTCATAGTTCAAATGGCACCTATCTTGATTTTACAAGTGAAAATTATGGAAAGCACACGGTAATCAGCCAAAAAAAAATATTTGCATATATTTTTTACACATGAAAATAGTTTTCCAACGTTGGAGGCGGGCACGAGTAACGCTGGGCCATCTAGTTGGGAGACACACATGCATGCACATTAGTGAGTAGCACGGCCACCCTGTATAGCAGGCCGCACGGGTTCCCAAGGATCTTCTGCTTCCAGAAACACTGGAGATAGGGCCAGTCCTGCACAACCAATGCAAACCCCTCCCATGGCTGTGTTCCAGGCCCGTTCTTCGCCGGTGAGTTCTCCCACTTGAGAAAAAAGACTTACAGCGAAGGGGCTAACTGCATAAGCCGAATCCCCATAGACCTGATAAAACCGGCTCTCTGGGGGATCCCCTTCCTGTGAGTCCTCCTGAATCGCATACCTCTCCATCGAATCCAGTAGCCCACTCTCACACAGGACGCCACTGTCATTCTGCGGTGCACGATACGGGCCAGCCAGGTGAGCGATTAGACCATTCGGGGTGACCACGGCCTGAAATTTCATCCCATGCATTTTTTTGTAGCCCATGTAAACCAACTCCTGGTACTCCACAGGCCTGCACGTTCGCCGTATGGTGCAGTCAATAAAACCGCAGACCGTACGTGTTGGAGTCCCAAAACGGTGTAGTGCGGCTGCATACACTTTCAGATTGTCTGGGCTGACAATCCCCTTGTGATCCCATTGAAGCAGGTGACCCCATCTTGAGTTGATGAAGGATGCAGTCTCATTCACTATCTGTGAGATCGCGGCTGGGGGGCGTGCATACTTGGTGGCCAGCAACCACAGATCCTCTGGGCTGCGAAGCTGCACACACAGGAGGGACAGCGATTCGAGGGGGGTGGAATTGAATCTGCTCTTGGTTATGAGGGGATCCACCAGTTCAAGGAGCTGGGTAAGGATCCTCAACTCATCCAGGGTAAACCTTCAGGGCAAGGCAAATTCAGCGATAATTCCAAGACAAACATGTGAGGGTGCTTACCGGAACCTCCAAATACATTCTGCCTCACTGATGCTCTGGAGGTATACCTCTGTGATGCGATGGCCTCCGATATCGGGACGTGGCCTCTGCATTGGCTTGCAAAGAGCCCCTGTGACCGTTTGGACAAGGGTGGATGTGCGGCTTTCGAGATCTTCAAGATCGCTGAGATCATTGGTGAGATTGGGAAGCAATGGTTGAGATGCCAGAAGGAAGGGATTAGAGTTGTTGAGACCAGACGTTTCTTCGAGCGGCTGACTGGCATGGTGGTAGGGAAGACGAGACACCACGTGTCAGTCACATGTTCACCCTAATTACACTAATTACACTAGTATACATCAACTTTTCTGGCGCTCACATTACAGGCCCCTAATAATTTCTTATTGTATTTGATAATTATTAGCAAGTATAAACAGTGTATTAAATACAAATAAGACACGATCGGGAATTGAGAATGTGCGTTTGTTTTTTTATCACGCTGAATCCAAAAATTACATAAGTGATCGTTGTTGACACTACTTACGTAAAGGGAGGAACACAAAGATCAACCCTAAACGGGGAACATGCTCCCCAGGGGCACATCCTCATTAGGGCTGCACACCGTGCCGTACATCCACGGCTGTACAGTGCCGTGTTACGGCCAGGGCACCCGTACCGTCAGGGGTCTGGGTGATGTGCCGACAGCACGGTATATGGTACGGTGTGACGCCATATGATACCGTAAAAATACGGCCGTATACGGTATGTACGGTGACATAACTTAGCCGCCCGACCAATGCCTCAATAACGCGTCACGGCGCCCTTTGAGCCGAGCCGTTTTGGGCGCTTGTAACTCAACAGCCAGATCAACATCGACATGATCTCAACATTTGATCCAACTCCATTTTCCTTCAACCTGCGACCAACCCCATGCACGCGAATGCTTGTGATAATTAAGCAACACGGTATTCCTGTTCATTCTAACTAGGTTTAACTGTGACATGGTGTTCCTGAGTGACAAAGGTGGCCGTACGCTCAGAGCCCAGTAACTATCTTAAACGGTTTAAGATAGTGACTGGGCTCTGGGCATACAGTCGCCTTTATCACTCAGGAACTCCGTGTCCAGTCACGACCACTCAATTAGGTTATTAATCAGATGGTGCTTGGTGTTATGGCCCTGCCGCTGTTCGTGCATTCAAGCTCTATCGATAATAGCACCACTGGTTGTATTCTTACGTTCGGTACGAACAAGGCATGTTATGCATTCCAATAGCCTTACAGAGAGTAGGTAGCTGAAGCTTATGATCTCGCAGAAGACTCTCAACTCCGTGATATTCTAGCGCCTTGCAGACCTACTTTAAGTGTTGGGGAATGCGTGACCGTGCTGGGCACACAGAGTGTAGGTGGTGGGAATGCATGATTGGGCAGGGAGAGGGGACGTGACTCGCTGGTAAGGTATGAAATTATGTGCATGATCGTTGACCCATGTAGACAGCCCGACGTTTCCGCACGCGACCCCAGGATCGATGACAATTTCCAATTGTAAAAATGGAATTTTGATCACAAGCAGACATAAGTACAAGGGCTGGGTGTCAAAACCTTTTAACCACCAGGAAATCAAAGGCAATTAATCTGAAGGAAAATGATCTGCTGTGTTTCTGGAAGGATTAAATGAGGAAGGGTTAGAGGGAGAGAGATAAGCTGTCGAAGCTGAGACACGATGCGATTAGACTACCCCGAGGGAGCAGCTCAGAAATCCTGCATACGGTATCGAGACAATCATGTGAGTCCCCTGAACTTGAGATGTCTTCAAGCATGACCTGGGTGTAGGCTTTCGTCCTTGTGTAGATATCGGAACAACCCCGTGATCTTCCAAATGCCAAGGTACATATGGGACTGTCCTAGCGTCAGTGAGAATCTACCATAGACCTTGTATTATAAATTTACCATGCTCGAATAGATCCGTCAACCGTAATACGGACGGTACGGTACCCGTACCGTACCGTCAGAGGGGGTGGAGTATTGATTATACGGACGGTATACGGCCTGCCATATCCGTAAACTTACCGTGGATTATACGGCCGTAGCCGTAATACGGACGGTGTGCAGCCCTAGTCCTCATGCGAGCGAGCGACATCCAACACAATGGGAGGGGCTTGGTTATGTGCTGCACATGGACAAAAAAAAGGCACGGACCTGGGCAATATCTACCCTCAGAAGCAATCTAACTCCACGTTGACCCTCCGGTCGATGCACCAATTCTGTCTACGGTGAGGCGGGGATGTCCATTATCAGGTGCGGCAAGGGATGATGTGCCTGAGCCAGTGTTGAAGCCCATAAAAACAGAAATGAGAAATTTAGCTGAACACCAGGCAAACCGAACATGGCAAGGGATAACAAAACAGGGTGTCCCCTGACATCACCCCCCCTCTAGCATGCTGCGTCCTCGAAGCACGGGACACGAGGGATTGAAATGCAAGTGAGCATATTCGGCAAGGGGCACCAGGGTGTGTCCTATAGAACTCACAGAGTTTGTCCAGAGCGGAGACATCTTGCTCCGGGACCCACGAATTCTCCTCATACCCATATCCTTCCCATTTCACAAGGAATTGGAGT
The DNA here is from genome assembly GCA_015179125.1 of Gautieria morchelliformis. Classification (NCBI taxonomy): domain Eukaryota; kingdom Fungi; phylum Basidiomycota; class Agaricomycetes; order Gomphales; family Gomphaceae; genus Gautieria; species Gautieria morchelliformis. Next base: position 204,652 of record WHVA01000015.1, on the reverse strand, counting down.
CGTCCTCGCACAAACCTGCTGTCCAGGATCCGTTCCACCACATAGTGCTCTTCCCCATCTACAATTTCCGGTGGAGGTGGCGGACGAGCCTTCCGACCTGGAATTGGGTCCTCCAGTGTAGGGAGTAACTTCACCACGTTGAAGACGGGGTGGAGGCGGGACATGGACATCGGAAGTTGGAGGCGGTATGCATTCCGTCCAACCCTCCGCATCACTGTGAAGGGCCCAAGGTAGCGGTGGGCAAGCTTCTGCAAAGGGTGCGTGGTGTGGATGTCACTTGCATCCATATACACCTTGTCTCCAACTTGGTATTCCGGGGAAGGAACCCGGCGTTGGTTGTAGTACCTTGCCATGTCATCCTTGGCCTTCGCAAGGGCCGCCTTGGCTTCCGAAAGGGTGGAGTCCATGCGGTATCAGAACTCATTGCCTGTCTCGAGTCAGGACTCTGCCTGGCGTGGCTCGAAGCCCATCCGCGGGTGTCTTCCGGAGTCAAGCATGAAGGGAGCCTGTTGTGTGGCGGAATGTACATGGTTGTTGTATTGGAATTCCGCCAGTGGAAGTAACACATCCCAGTCATCCTGCCTCTCATTGACAAAGAGGCGGAGATATTGCTCCAACTCCTGATTGACCCGTTCCGTCTGTCCGTCACCCTGCGGATGGTACCCTGTGGTGGTAGCCAGCTTTATGCCGAGCAGGCGGTAGAGCTCCCGAGTCAGGTCCGCGACAAACTGCGGACCTCGGTTGGAAACAACTTGCTTCGGGAGCCCATGCAACTTCTAGACATGTGCAAGGAACAGGTGGGCCGCTCCGAGGGCTGTGATCGTCGTGTGCATCGGAATGAAGTGGGACACCTTGCTTACCGAATCCACGACGTTCATGATCGCGTCATAGCCATGAGACTCTGGAAGTTCAACGATGAAGTCGACACTGATGGTGTCCCAGCAGGATTCGGGAATCGGGAGTGGAACAAGTTCTCCGACGGGCGGATGTCATTGCGCTTTGGTTCGGAGACAAAGGTCACATGTCTTCACGTACTGTCCAATGTAGCAGGACATCTGAGGCCACCAGTAATTCCGAGCCACTAACTCCAGCGTCTTCCACCTGCCAGCATGCCCAGCGACCCATGTGTCATGGTGCTGGGACACGATGTGGCGGCGGAGGTCCGCCCCACCTGGAACATAGACCTTGCCTCTGAAGTGGAGCAGTCCATCACGTTCCGACCATTCCGCTGCCCATACAGACCGTGAGTGCCCTTTCCGAAGTTCCTCCACCGCCTTCACCACCGACTCCTCCTTCTCTCCATTCCGGTACTGCCTCCGGATGTCCCGGAGCATTTCCGCTTCCACCCCAACTGCAGTCACTCCCTCTAGGGCGCAGATTGCAAAGAGACTAGGGCGGAGCAGTGTCATATCCGCGTTGTCTCCACTTCCGCTTCCATGATCCGCACGGCAGGATAGGGCATCGGGCTTACCCATGGTGCGGCCGGGGCGGTGGTGGAGCATGAAGTCGAACCGGGACAGGTGTAGGGACCACTGTGCTTGTCATCGGTTCAACTTCTTAGATGTGCGGAAATACTCAAGGTTCTGGTGGTCTGTCCAGATCTCAAACGGGCATAGAGCACCCTCGAGGAAGTGTCGCTACTCCTCCAGCGCTCGGATGATTGCCAGCATCTCCTTGTCGTGGATCTCATAGTTCCACTCGACCGGACTAAGGCTTTTAGAGAAAAAGGCAATCGGATGCCACCCCCCACCATCTTCCAATGACTGTTGTGACAAAACCGCTCCGGTAGCTGTGTCGGAAGAATCCGCCTCGACTTGATAAGGGCGAGAGTCGTCGGGAAAGATCAGGACCGGGGCAGAAGTGATCAGCTCCTTGAGTTTGTCAAAGGAGGCCTGTTCCGGCTCTCCCCACCACCATTCAACCTCCTTCTTGGTGAGGTCGAAGAGGGCACGGGCATGGCAGGAGAAGTCCTTGATGAACCGACGGTAGAAATTGACAAACCCAATGAAGGACTGGACCTCCTTCTTGTTCCGCAGCACAGGCCAATCCGATACACCGGAAACCTTGACTGGGTCCATTTCCACCCTTCCCTCCGACACAATCACCCCAAGATACTCTATCCGCGTCCGCTCAAATTCGCACTTTTCCGGCTTGAGACACAGGTTGTATTCCCAGAGCCGTTCCAGCACTCTCCGCATGACTTCCCGATGTTCCGACATTGTTTTTGTGAAGATGAGGATGTCATCGAGGTAGACGCAGACAACCCCTTCTGCTATCAGGTCACGGAAAATGTCATTCATCATCGTCTGGAATGTGGTGGTACTGTTGGTGAGGCCAAAGAACATGACCTGTGGCTCAAAGAGTCCTCGGTTGGTGCGGAATGCGGCCTTCCACTCGTCTCCCTCCCAGATCCGAACATTATTGAAGCCCCAGCGGACATCCAGCTTAGTGAAGTACCTTGCCCCATGGAGTTGTGTGATTAGTTCGGAAATGAGTGGAATGGGGTACCGGTTCTTAATCGTGATTGCATTCAAGGCCCGGTAATCCTGCACAAGTCTGAGCAAGCCGTCCTTCTTCTTGATGAAGAACACAGTCATATCTGTTATAAGTATCTATCCAAGTATCTATTACTTTATAATGTAGTCTAACACTCTCTAATACATATATATATCTCCAAGATGATACAAAATCTTCCAAGAACATCTAATAGATTCTCCTTATACACACTACTATATATTCCTATATGTTGTTATTAATGCTCTTATAATATATATTATATACTCATATATGCTGTGTCATATGACCTTTTTGGTTAACCTCCTTTGCTCTCTTCAGGAGGTCCTTAAACCTCTGATCTGTGATGTCACAGAGGTGAAACCACTCTGAGCATGGTGGTGGGGGCCATGTGTGGCGGTGGGGGTGGTGCAAGCACATGCTCACATGCATTGTGCACATGGCCCCTAGGTGAGAGGTGCAGTGTCACCAAGGACGCATGGACATTGGCCATGCTCTCCAGCCCCAGCCCCATCCCCAGCTCCAGGCCCCTGCACAGCTTTGCGGGGGGCTCATCCCCAGGCCCTGCCACACCAATCCACTCCCCCCTGGCAACATGATGCAAGGGAGTTACACTCCCTGCACGGTGATTTTAGAGTCAGTTATGTCCACAAACACCCATATGTCATCAGCTTAGTGCCACCCCAATGGGGGTGACCCCATTGTTCTATCTTGGTCCATTGTTCTAGTTGCACTATAAAGCCTTGTAAATAGTTTACAGAGAATTAGATAGAGTTTTCCCCTCCCTCTCATTAGGTCTTGTGTCTGCACCTGCGGCACAAAGCCTTCTTACAATGAAACTCACGCTCGACCATGGGCGCCATCTTGAAGAACGCCCGCCGTCTGGGGGCGTCGGAGTCGCCGTGCGTGCGCCCGCCTTTGAGTGCGCACGAGCCCCCGTCTCCGCCGCCAAAAAAACGCGCGCTCCTGCACGCCGAACCACGCCGTCACATCCCGCGCCACCTGCAGCGGCCGCTCTCGCGCTCCAGGTGCCTATGCTTCTCGAGCTCGCCCGGGGAACACGCCTCGCACGGGCAGCACGCGTCCTCCGTGGCGAAGGGCCCCGCGTCGCGGTGGTCGTACGGTTCGTACGGGAAGGAGCCGCCGCTCGGGGGACAGGTTGGGAAGAGCTTTATGAGCTCGTGGCCGGTGGGCGGGGACGGGAACGTTCCGGCCGCGGAGGGGCAGGGCGGTGCGGGACGTGCGGGGCGGGAGTAGCGTATTTTTCTCCGCTCGCGGGTCCCTGTCGCTCAGGACTTGGCATTCCAAAGCCTTTGCTTTCGCCAAGTTGCTCAGGTGCGATAGGGAGACATTGCCTCTTACTGCTGTTCACTCATAGAAAATAATGCGGAGCAGCGTGGATCCCTTTTTTTTTCGTTGCTGATGAAACCACAAAGTAACCTTCTAGTCCCCAGAGGGCCAACGGGTTCGACGACGCCACGCTTTGGCAGCCAGTGCCTCGTTGAATTTGCCATACTTTGAATACAGTGCCGCAGACATAAGAGGTGGTTCAAGCAATATTAGGGTGTGAAAAGGAAACTTATTGGACATTCTGTACCAGTCATCTGCCGCCTATATTCTTCATTAATGAAGAGGTGGGTATGGGTTCACTCTGAGCATATGTGTCTCATACTCACAACAGTGTCGACGCGTCAAGAAGTCCGCTAGCCAAGGACCCTGTAATCGTATGGGCGGGCGTATTCTCGGAAGGCTGAGTATCGAGGAGTATCTTGAAATACACGTGTACTGATACGTCCTGATAAGGGATACTACATTTAGGATGAAGTCGTTGAGGGCGGCACTCTCCCAATGATTCGTGATTCGCAGCATCGATCGCCCATACCTCTCAAAGTCAAATCGGGCTATTAGAATGATATTGTAACTTGAAAATGTGAGCGAGAGTGGGCTCCCGTAATTCTTTGCCTATGAATAGACACATTATTTCAATGCAAGGAGCAGCGGGAGGTAATGCCTACGAAAGGTGGCGCCCTACGTCTGAACTAAAGTAGTGCCGCCACGTATTGGCCTTGAAATAGATTGCGGGGTGTACCTCTTGACCGACGTGAAAGGTTTCTGGCGGCCATCATGCCCCCCCACTGGGATAACGAAACGGTCGAAAACAAGAACCATTAAGTGAATAAAGTGTGGGCAGAAGGTCTGTCTGCGCTCGGTCTGGCCTGCTGCTGTGTCGAGGGGGTGGTCGCAACAGTGCTGAGGGAGACGGGCGCGCGTCGGAATGGTGTGTGCGGGTGCGCCGTCGTGGTTGCGGCTTGCGTCTGCGCGGCCATCTCGCAGGGCGGCCGCACGGTGACGTTCGTCTGCGTCGCATTCTCGCGAGCCGCCCTGCCCTTCTCAGGCGTTGTGCTCTCAACGGCGCGTGTGTTGTTCTTGTCGCCATAAGTCTAGCCCGCGTGGGTTTGTGGTGTTTGTACGCGGGGCTGCTGCTACAGCGTCGCGCGTCTGCGCCTCATTTTCCTGTGACCAGGTTGCACCGTCATACGTCTGGGACGTGTGTGCCCCTGGGAGAGTGTTGTCGTGTGCTGATGGGTACTGATCGCGTGAGGGACTCGAGGCTGAGGAAAGATGTGACTGTGCGGGACAAGCGGCCGAGCAGTGATGTGCGCTTTGGTCAGTGCCTGCGCCGCTGCGTTACATCTTTGCGCAGAGGTCTCGACGGTCGGGCTCGAACGGTTGCCATGGGCGGCAGCAATGCCTGCATCTGAGTGGGTTGCTACTGTGTGTGGGCAGACGGCGACTCGGCAGGCGCATCGATGCGGGAGTCAACAGGGGAGTCAAAAGGCGACGGGGATGGATGATGCAGCGCTATCTGGGCGCGGAGGGGGCTCCGGCGCACGGGGGGGTTCTTCCAGACCGGGGCGGGGGCGGGGTGGTCTCGCACGCGGCTATGCCGGGGGGAGTGAGAATGAGAGCAGGAGGGTACGCCGAGACCGCGTCCGGCAATCACGCTCCTGCTCGCGGGCGAGCGGAGGGAGTCCAGCCGAGTGGAGCGACTCGGTCCGTTGGCGCGGGTACGAGCTCGTAATGCGAAGGAATCCGGGCGGGGGCGCGCGGCTCGTGACGGTGGTGGTGCAGCCCCGGAAGCAATGGGAGATAATGTCTGCAGACCCCCAGGAGAGCCAGGGCCAGGGGAAGACACACATCTTCCCGTCTCCAAGAGGGACGGACGCCCGCCACTGCCGATTTATGTCGAAAACCACACGTCAGTACCTCTCGTATAGATGGGGAGAGGAGAGAAGACGACGATGATGCTAAGGAATGGCAAAGAGGTGACAAACGAGGAGAAGGGGGATGGAGAGGAGTAGATGAACGAGTCAAGGCGAGCAAGAGGCTACCTACCGGTTGAAGTCGCTGTCGTCGCGACACCTTCCCCCCGCAGTCCCTCAATCCCCGCACCCGTATCCACACCACTCACAACCTCCGTACCGCTCCCACTCCCAGAAGCTCCACCAGCAGCAGTTTCCCACATGCCGCCCCCGCCCACAACCCTTAACGCGCCCTTGCAGCCCCGCAGTACTGTATCACAACGAGTCGTTCATGCGGCGCAACGGCGTGTCGACCTGGCTATGGAATGCCGGGGGAGAGCCGGAATGAGTAAGGTGCTGCAGGTCGGTGGGGATCGAGGTGCGCCCCGGTGCGTGAGACGGGGTGAGGAGTAGGGTGAGGATTGCGAAGGCGATGGTGGGTGGTGTGAGGACGGGAAGTGGGCTGTGTCGGGGTCGGGAATGTGAAGGTTACGAGGAGTCGCGCGCTGTGGTGGCGACGCATCCGAGTCCTCCACCATGGCGATACGGGCCTTCTCCTTCCCTTTCCGCCTCAGACGTATCCCGCCCGCACAACCCTCCCTTCTCCCTGACTCGTCCCGGTCCCGTAGCCCTCTGCCCCCAAGGCGGATGCCAGTATGCGACTAGTGGATGTATGAGATTGTATGTTTGACTTGGAAGGTTCCTTTTATAATGACGTGCGCGGCTGACTTGTCACGTTGAATCCAGAACGTAATGTTGTGCACTTTATGTAAAGTGAGGAACACGAAGATCATCCCTAAAGGAATCTGCCGCCCAGGCACCTCGGCCCTCCCCGGTAAACGTAAACGCCCAGGCAGAAACACCATCCCGCCTCTCACGCTTGCCTGTAGCCTATTCCGCAGTCAGATAAGGAATTGTTTCAGAATTTTAAATACCAGTTGATTCCGCAAATGGATTGGAAGCTTCCTCGAAAATAGCCTCTTGGTGGCCCCTACAGACTCATCCGAGCTGTCATTTGAGCCGTCGTCTGAGGATGTATTGTAGTCAGTAGAATCACCACCAATGTCTTTAGCTGCAGAAATAAAAGGGGTTCCCCCTGTGCTCCGTTGTTGCTTGGCTTGAGTGGATTTTTTATTTCGCCGAGGCATCTCAAGGTACAATAGCATCGGTACTTAAAAATTTCCAACCAAAAAATTGGCAGTTTGGGCGCTTATTTTGAAAACTTCTAAAACAGTGTTTTTATGTGTTTATATTAATGTACCAGTCACAGAAATGCGATCGGAAGTCTCAAAAAGCGGCCACAGAGGCGCGGCTTCAGTGCTTCTTGCACTATACAACCGTAGGGAGAGGCGCTCTCACCTAACGGTGAAAGCGATGGGAACAAGGAAAGCGGGTCCGTGCGCCGCGGGACCTAATAGACGCACACGGCGCCTAATGGCTTCTAAGCCACCACCATCATCCTCATGGATGATGACCTTCCTCGCGGAGGCGAGGAATGGATGGAACGAATCACTGACTTAGTCAGTGGAATTCCATTAGAACTCCCACCACTACAGGAGATCAACCATGAGATCAACCTCATCAATCCCAACAAGCACATGCGGTATCGACTACCGAAATGCCCCAAACACTTCCGAGAGGAACTGTCGGCTAAGATAGAACGATACACCACGGCAACGTGGTGGATTCCGGCAGTAGCGCAGCAGGCAGTGCCCATGCTGTGTGTGCCGAAGAAGAACGGTACGTTGAGAACCGTCTTCGATCTGCACCAGCAGAACGAGAACACGGTGAAGGACGTCACACCCTTCCCGGATCAGGATATCATACGCAGCGACATGGCTCACTGCCGATATCGAACTAAACTCAATATGTCAGAATCATACGAGCAGATCCGGATTCATCCGGATCACGTAGCAAAGATAGCCTTTGCCATGATCCTCGGCACCTTCAGGAGCCAGGTGATACAGATGGGGGACTGTAACGCCCCATCAACATTCCAACGGCTGATGACAGCCATTTTCCGCGACTGCATAGGTCACTTTGTCCATGTATACATGGACGACATCTTCATATTCTCGCTCTCAATACAAGAGCATGAAGAGCACCTCTACATCATCTTTGACAGACTGAGGAAGAATCACCTTTTTCTGAGCAAGAAAAAGGTGGACCTCTATTCCATCCGAATGGAGTGTCTCAGCCATATCATCGATGGCTGAGGGGTGCATGCCGACAAGGACAAGATGCAACGCATCTGCGAGTGGCGTAGTCCACGGACGTTTAACGGCGTCCAGCGTTTCCTTGGGCTGGTACAGTATCTGGCACACTACATGCCAGATGTTAGCGCATATACCACCCCACTATTGGGCTGTGTGCGTAAGAACTGTCCATTCGAATGGACGCCACTACTAGACAAATGCTGGCAAAGCATTAAGGCGTTGGCCTGTAAGGCCCCGATCCTGCGTCCAGTAGACACAAGGTGCCCAGAGCCGATCTGGGTGATCACCGATGGATCAAAATCCGGCGTCGGTGCGGTCTACGGCCAAGGTCCTGACTGGAAAACTTGTCGACCTGCCGGCTTCTTGTCAAAGAAGTTCAGCATTGCGCAGCAACACTACGGGACTCACGAGCATGAGACGATCACGGTGCTCGAGGCTCTCATGAAATGGGAGGACAAACTGCTGGGGCGAAGGTTCACCCTCGTCACAGACCACAAAGGGCTCGAGTACTTTGAGACCCAGAAGAGCCTATCTGACCGCCAGGTCAGATGGTGGGAGTTTCTTTCCCGGTTCAATTTCAACACCGTTCATGTCAACGGTGTAGAGAACAAGGTAGCGGACTGCCTGTCGCGCTACTACGAGAGCGACACAAGTGATGACAATCACCCGGACCACGTCTTCGTGAACGCGGATGCGCGTTTAGACCCGGACGGTGAGTTATTGCCCACCGATCGGTATATCGAGCTGCGAACAGCGGCGACAAGATGCTCTAAACGCCTCGCTGAGAAGACAGAGGCGAGAGTTACGGGATCCGCCGCGTTAAACGAGGGCTCACCAGAGCCCACTAACATCGCCGCGTCACGCGATGACGACGATGACGTCAGAGCCATCGCTGCAGGAAATGACGGTGCGCCCCTGCGGTGGATCGTCGAGCAAGGCATAGACCTGTCTAAGGTCCTACGAGACGCGTACCACAGGGACACCATGTTCACAAAGATCATGGCGCACCCGGACACGCACCCGAGATTCGGGATCCGGGACGGGCTGATCTGGACTAAGAATCAACTCAAAAGAGACGTCATTGCCATCCCCCGCTCCGTTCTTCGAGGGGGAAGGAAGCTGATCAAAATTATTATCAATCGGGCACATCAGATAGTCGGCCACTACGGCCATCTGAAGACCTCGAACTACGTTCAAAGAGCATACTGGTGGCCGGGCATGAGCCCAGACATAGAAGCGTTCTGCACATCATGCGCGACGTGTCAGATGATGAAAACCGGACCACAATGGCCCAAAGGCCTACTACACAGCCTACCCATTCCAGATAGGCCGTGGTAGTCGATTGGCATCGACTTCAGGGGTCCCCTGCCCAAATCCAACGACTGTGACTACCTGATGGTAGTCATCAACCGACTAACATCGCTCGTACACCTCGTACCAACCACAACGAGCGTGTCAGCCAAGGGAGTAGCCTGGCTGTTTCTGAAGGAGGTCATTCGACTCCACGGAGTTCCCGACTCCATCGTCTCGGACAGAGACTCGAAGTTCATATCGATCTTCTGGCGTGAACTACAGCGACTCATGGGGACTAAGCTTCTCATGTCAACTGCCTTCCATCCCCAAACGGATGGAGCCAGCGAGCGGGCAAACCGCTCGATCGGCCAGATCTTGCGCGCGGTCGTCAGAGACGATCAGAAGGATTGGGCATTGAAATGCCCAAAGGTTGAGGTCGCCCTCAACAGCAACATCAGCGCGACCACAGGGTTCGCACCTTTCGAGCTGAACCATGGCTATATGCCGTGGATAGACCTCCCCATAGCCGTGGACACCCTGTTCAAGGGGGTAGCCCGGTTCACACATCAGGCAAAATGGAACCTGATGGCAGCACACGATGCAATCATAGAGCATCAAGTGACACAAACGTTTCACGCAAATAAGGAACGTATGGCGAGCGACAGGTACGCGGCCAATGACCACATCTACCTTTCGACACAAAACCTAACTCTCCCGAAAGGAAGAGCCAGAAAACTAGTCCCACGGTGCATCGGACCGTACCACATCGTCGAGGCTCACAACGACACCTCGACGGTGACACTCGATCTTCCCAACGAGCTGAAAAGCCGTCACATTTCACCAGTCTTCCATTCAAGCCTCGTATGGCGATATGAGGCCAACAATGACGAATTGTTCCCCTGTCGTGAGGCCAAGTCATTTTATGACTTTGGAGCGAATGATGACGAGGAGTGGCTCGTCGACAAGATTATCGTACATCGATGGATAAACTCGACGAACCTGGAGTTGCAGGTCCATTGGACCTTAGGCGACGTGACATGGGAACCCATGTCGTCCTGCAAGGACCTTGAAGCCCTAGATAGCTATCTAGAGCTTAGGGGGGTGAGCAAGCCATGTGACCTCCCCAGACGCCGCTAGACGCGTCTGTCACGTGCAGACCACGTGACGCGCCGGCCACAGCGCAGTTAAATTTTCCCCTCGGATCTTTCCGAGGGCGCATCGCTTCTTGGAAGCTAACCACCATCATCCCCACGAAGATGATGCCCCCCAAAGATGGGATGGACGTTGATCTGTCAATGTCCATAACGCGAGCAACGGCCACGAGACAGGGGGCCGCAGACATTCTCCGTGCTCCAATAGACCAGGAGCACTGGATGATCGTGGGATGGGAGGACGCCCTCGCCATCGTCCACCCGGACGATTGCACAACGTGCGCAGACTACGCCACGCACTTACGGGCCGCAACAGGCACCCGCAAGGTCAAGTTGCGGGACGAAGACATCGGCGACGCCATCGATGCAGCTTGGGGATGGCTCCCAAGGGCATCGCGCATGACGCGCGAGAAGAGCCCCTCCGGGACATCCACGACCTTAAAAGAGAGGTCAAGGAGTTGGAACGCGCGGTCGAAGACCGCGACGACGCGCTCATAACCGAGCGCGCCAGGATTAAGGAACTGGAGCAACAGCTGAGCGCAGCCCAGCTCCAGGTTACCCTGGCCCACGTTGCCTCAAAAAGGCCGCGACATGACCCGGCCACAGACCCAGTGGCTGGGCCATCATCACTTCGTGCGACGGTGCCGCTGCCAGCGCGCGCAACATTGGGACTAGTGTCCCGATTGTCGGCGCCGACCCCGACAACGACAACGACAGAAGGGCATAGCATGCCTTCCGACTCTGCATACGGCGTCCCAGATGGATGGGAGTCAGACTCATCCATCTGGAAGACATACGACCCAGAAAGGGCACAGCGGCTGGCAGAGCAGCCAAAGAAAAAGCGCAAGAAATTGCGTGGCAACCCCAACACCATCAATGGGCTAGCCATTGCGAAGGAAAGCGTGATCAGTGCTTACCTAGCGGCATCATCGTCGCACACCATCAACGACCCCGCCCTGCAACGGCGGATAGCACAGGTCGAGGCCCAGTACATCGGGCCTGGCGTGGCCCTGCCTCCACCGGCGGGGACAGTTCACCCTCCCTACCTGGGGGAGGGGACGCTCATCCCACTCAGAGATCCACTGATCTCCGAGACGGGCCTCCTACCACGGCCGGTAGGAAAGGCCCAACAGCGTCATACTCAATGGTACGATGTCTGCCCGCTCGATGACCCACGCTTCGTCGAACTCATAGCGCAGGCAAAAGAAACGCCGCAGCTCGCACGTATGCGTGAGATGATCAGTGTATTCAAATGCATCGAGCGCGAACAACGTGCTCGCAATCCCAAAAGGGATTGTCTCGTGATAGCGGGCGGTACCCCACACGATATCGCAGCCATCCTGAAGGGTTGGATACACAACCCTGAAGGAATCCCATCCACCATCCATGACAACGCAGATGGCACCTTCAACCTAGACGACATGGACATCTGGATGTGGTTGAAGGCCCTTGCACCCCGGGTCAAAGGGGTCGCATCACCACTCAGGGCGAGGCTACTCGACCTATTCGGCTCGACAGACCAATGGTCGAGCCTCGTCGACGCCAGGGAAGTGCTGACGCCTCAGAGCACTTTTGGGAATAATATATTAGATATATTAGAATGGATATATTTGATGACTCAGGGAGTTGGGACTCTTCGTGCACCCCTGTGCACGGTATATGCGCGAGCTGACTAAGCTCTGTGGAGCGAGTGCGTCACTGATTGATGTAGGTCACGTGACCGAGTCGATAGAAGATTGGTGTCGATCCGAAGAACAGTCAGATCAAAAGCGTTCGCTTTTGAGATAGTATAGTGTAAACAGTGATAGTAGACTCTCAACAAATAATTGGAATAAACTATCAAGAAATGAGCTCTGTAGCTATCAAACAAGTCTACAGTTACTTCAGGAGGTGAAACAGCAATTCTGGATTGTTCTGGGTAATATTCTGGATGTTTTGTTCGTAAATTTATGGTAGCTACTTATACTAAAATGGTAGTGACTACCAGTGTTCAAGATAGTAACAGTGGGTCAGGATAATGCGGAAATGCTCCACAGGCTGCATACAGCTGTGGAGCAGGAACAATGATGGGGATACTTGTCCTACTGACAAGTATCTAAGCTGGGACCTTGGAGCAATGTACAAAGCCCCTTTCAACATGTAATATAGCTCGTAATCAGTGGAGCTGGTCAGGGGAATAGAATAGAAAAGAAATCATGTGTGTCCTGTGCTGTGTGCCTACAGCAGCCTTGGCAAGGCATTTGCCATCTCTGTACCTCTCTCCTGAGGTAGCTATTCAGTACGTCCATAGATAGGACAGTGTACTGTAATCTCCATCGTGTCCGATGTCTCTGTATGGGTCTATTAGTCCCATAGCAATATTTCTTCTGACCAGGGCCCAGGTGCCTGCTTTCCAGGGCAGGCACTGTTATTGGTGCATGGATTATTTCTCCAGATGTTAGCTCAGTTAGACGATTGTGTAGACCTTAGAATACTCTGTGATATAGCTATCTCATTTATTCTAACAAGCACCACCCTGCGGCTCTCAATCACGGGCCCATTCCCTGTGGAGGGCCGAGCCGGCCCCGACATCCCCCTCGCGGAGATCGCAAGATGGTTGGCCCGCCATGCGGGGGTCACTCGCAAGCAAGTGGCACGCATTGAACATTATGTTCAACGCAGCATCACCGGCGCGGCATTCAGTGCCGCCGCCTGCGAGGGCCAACAAAAGGTCATCGAGACCAGCCATGTGAGGGCCGCAGTGCCGCGACCCCTCACTCATGCTCAGCTCGATCAAGAGCTGGCGCGCTTCCGGCCCCCTCCTCAGACTGAGGACCCGGCCGTCGAGGCCATGCTCCGCGAGGACGCTGGCCTCATCGCCCAAGCGGATACTGCCGCTAGTGGTGAGGCCGACCAGCATCACCCTATCACCACCGATGACGCGGAGGTGCCCCTGGAGGAGTCACGCGCTCCACCGGCCCCATACGACGACGACGTCATCGTATCGGCCACTCTAGAGGACTCCCTCATGGATGACCACTATGACGCGGAGGTGCCCCCGGAGGAGTCACGCGCTCCACCGGCCCCGTACGACGACGACGTCATCGTATCGGCCACTCTAGAGGACTCCCTCATGGATGACCTCTATGAGTCGTAGTTGACCCCTATAGTTGTCTTTAGAGGGGGAGGGTGTAAATAACCTGTGTATCTACATGTACAATAGTTATTGCATAATCCCAGTGGGCCCCTTAGGGACCCACTGTATAGTTTATGCGTGGGAACCGGCCAGCGGTCCCCATCGCATCTTACTCTTACCTGTCACTACGTAGCATTCAGAATACCACTCATTGGTCAAGTTCTGTTGTGCCCTTGTGATACAAGGTCTTAAGATCGACATCCTTTACAAACTAGGTCGTTAGATTTCAACATTTTTATAGAGTTTATGTTGACGTGCCTGAGTATCCTGTGCCATTTGTCCCATGGCCGTCCCTTTGCTGCTGCGGCAAAATCCCGTGCCTCGACTGATCGAGTGACCCATGCCTTCATACAGAACAGTTGCCCGCGCTTCTGTCCCTGTGCAAAAATAACTCCGGCGCGTGATTTAAATTCGACGCCGGTGCCTGTAAATGTGGCCGTGTTGCCTTTATCAGTTAGACGCCCTACACTGATAAGGTTGTTCGGCGCATCCGGTGCATACTTGACGTCACGTAGTTCGATCGTGTTCGTCTTGGCGCCAACCTTGAATTCCATGTATATAGTGCCTCGGCCTTGTGTATGTAGTACTGCTCCAGGTGAAATTCCTTCGATTTCCGACGGCTCCTCGGCATAGCTAGCAAAATCATTTCGGCTTCGAGCTATGTGTGTTGTTGCCGCTGAATCAGCTAGCCAGTCGGATGCAGATATAGCACTGTATGCTACCTCCTTAGATATAAATGCAAAGTCTTTTTCTTCCACTTGTTTAACCATTTCTTTGTTCCCTGATTTGAACCACTTCGGTGCTTGGCCTTCCTTGCCGCCACCTTTCGCCCAGCAGTCCTTCACGTAATGACCCTTTTTGCCGCAATTTCGGCACTTTCCCTTTGTTGCTCCTGAGTCATCTTTCCTAGGCCTGTGATGTTGTTGCGCCTTAAGCGCTGTCTGTCGTGCTGATCCGGCTTTCCGTGCTCGATCCTCATCGAGGACTCGAGCTATTAATATATCAGCCGTCGTTCCGGCTCCACTGGCGTTTACTGCCGTAATAAACGCCGACCAAGAATCTGGTAATGATGTCAGCAACGTGTTCGAGAACTCGGTGTCACTGATGTAATGTCCCCACGCATTGAGTTCCTGTTGAATGCCGTGGAGCTTGCGTATGTGCTCCTCCATGTTCACGCTGTCCTCGGCAAGCGTCCGGAAGAAATCTCTTCGGAGATTTACAATCCCCACAGCTCCCTTAGATTTGAATATTGCTTGTAAACTAGTCCATACTTTTGGATTAAGATGTTAATTGGTGCCTTTTAACAAGTAGAATCTATTGCTCAGTGACTGGAACCACTGTGTTCGCCTCTCTTCTGTGTGCTGACTAAGCCTTTCGAGGCGCGTCCGGCACTGATGGATGAGAGTCACGTGACCGTGTTGACAGAAGGATGGTGTCGATCCAAGGGATAACCAAATCAAAAGTGTTCGCTTTTAAGGTAGTATAGAGTAAACAGTGATAATGAACCCTCAACGAAGATTTGGAATAAACTATCAAGATTTGGACTCTGTAGCTATCAAACAAGACTACGTAGTTTCAGGGGGTAAAACAATCGATTCTGGATGATTTTGTTTGTACATTTGTACTAGCTATTTATACTATGTTAATAGTAACTACTAGTGTTCAAGATATTGGACAGATGGGTCGAAAAGCTACTTGTAACTAAGGGGTGACTAATTTATAGTCATAAAGTCATGGGGTGATGGAGATAGTATCAGGATTATTTAGGCTTTGGCATAGAGATCTGTACTTAGCATACAAAGCCCCTGTCCACATGATGTTAGGATAATAGTCAGCCAGTCGTGTCATGGAGTTAAAATAGAAAAATGGAGTTAAACCTGCCCTGCCTAGCATAAATGCTAGGCTTGGTGATGGGGCCGCTGTCTCTGTGCCTTTTCTGTGGGGCAGCTAATTGAGTGTGTGTACTGTGGATGATATTCTCAAATCACTCCACAGTACCCTGTGCTCCTGCGCAGTCTATTACTCTCTGTGGCGTTTGGTGCCCGCACCCTCTCGGTGCCTGTGGCCTGGCGCCTGTCGACGTCATGGCCGATGCCATCACTCAATAGGCGCGCTATCCCTGATCGACCGCACGTGGTCAATGCCCGAACCTCTGTACCTTACCCGATCTGTGGGTAAGATAGCAAGCCGTAAATTCATGTGTTCGTCGTCTGCGCCGACGTCTGTCGTGAGTGTCATTTCTATTTCTTTTTGATCTTTTTCTTGTTTTTCTTTCTTTATTAGTTTCTTTTGTATATGAATGATTTAAAATAGAATAATTGCGTTTATCACAACACATACAGCAAATGCAGACATCGTCTGATTGATGTAAACTAGTTGTTCATCGGCGACTCTGAGGCAAATCTCTTTTCTAGCTTTTTTGTCCTTCCTTCTCCAATCGTTGATTTCCTGCTGTTCGGTCACAGTGACATTGCCAGCATCTGCCGGTCTCAGTTCCATCTCCCTGCCGATAGCCACATCCCACAGATCCAAATCGTTGAGTATCCACTCGAGCCGCTGGCGCCACGCCCCATAATTATCCCCGTTCAAGGGGTCGATCTTGTACGTGTTATTGCTACTTGACATCGTCGATCGGTATTGAGTTGGTGGAGTATAGAGTGTGGTTGGGATAAGCTATGTCTTGTAGTAATTTAGTTATGGCCAGGGCCCATAACCAGTAGAACGAAGGAGTTATAATAAAACTGTTAATCTACGATCTACACAAGATCGTCTGTCCTTATATACTAAATATGATGTTCCTATATTACTAATCCTTCAAGCTGATGCTGTGCCAATGCTGTGCCGGTGCACCAGCATCCCAGAGTCCAGAGCATTCTCGAACTTCCGGCTAAGTGCGTGCCGGCTCTGCCTCGGCCGTATCATCGTCCCGATTACTAACACGAAGCTTCTCAATGCAGAAAGGGGAAAAAAATATGTCATTGCTACTGACAGCTGAGCTACAATACCGACCATGCGATGCAACAGAGCCATCTCTGGGCAATACTTAGTCGAAGCATTGCACAGGCAAGTCGAGGATGTAACAACCAAGCAGCTGGGCACTGAGGTGCTCACGCGATGGGTGCTGGGACATGAGGGGATAGAGGGAAATGAAAGGGCTGACGCTGAAGCCAAGAGAGCAGCCCAAGGTCACTCAAGCGAAGAAATGCTGATACCCATTGAGTGCAGGTGTGTTCTACCTAGCAGCAAGTCGGCAGAGCTCCAGAGATACCACCAGGAGGCAAAACAGACAGTCAGGGCCACATTTGCAAAATCACCACCAGCCCCAATAGCGCACAGGATTGAACCTTCCATGCCATCCAACACATACAATAAGATAAGCAGAGACTTGCCTCGCAAACAGGCTAGCTTACTTGTTCAGCTAAGGACAGGACACGTGAGCCTCAACAAGCATCTGCATAGGATCGGAAAAGCAGAGTTGCCGATGTGCCCGAAGTGCAACTGAGCTGAGGAGATGGTCCATCATTTCTTTTTTAGGTGCCCGGGGTATAGCATGCAGAGGAGAGTGCTGGAGAAGGGGATGCGCAGAGGGGCGAAGTCCACAAAAGTATTGCTGGGAAGCCTGAAGGCGATCATGCATTTGTTCAAGTATATCAGTGCCACATGCAGATTCGAGAAGAGGCACGGACAGCTCAAGCTACCACAGAGGCAGGACAGAGAGGCAGCATGAAATGCAGAGAGACTCACTCGGGGCCCTGCCCAATGAGTGCAAGCAGGGATAGAGAACTAAAGGGCATGGCAGACACACTTGTGGACCAGGGCTTTGTAGAAACTGTCTTACATAGGGCTCAGCCCCAAAAGACGATAAATTGGATTATAAAAAAAAAAAAAAAAAAAATAACAAAAAGAAAGAAACACCTGGATAGTGACATGTATACAGTTGGCAACCACACATACCTGTCAACACAGAACCTGGCCCTTCTGGAAGCTGAATAAAAATTTAAAATTAAATTTTATGATACATTGGTTTGTATTGTGTGCTTGAAGCCTACAACGAGGCCTTTATGGTAACTCTCGAGCTACTGGATCACCTGAAGAGCTGAAGCATTGCGCTGGTCTTCCACACTACCCTCATACACTGGTATGAGGCTAACAACGATGATCTATTCCCTTGTCCTGAGGCCAAGTCTTTCTATGACTTTGGCTTGAAGGAGTGGCTCATCGAGGGAATGCTATCCCACAGGTGGATAAACTTGAAAGACCTAGACTTCCAGGTCTGATGGACTCTAGGCGATGTGACATGGGAACCCATGTCAGCATGCAAAGAGTTGGAAGCTCTAGACCATTACCTAGAGCTTCCAGGAATGGTGTAGCCACAGCCTTTCCATTCCTCCCATCATCACACTGAGCCTTATACAGCTAGTATGTTATGATCCATTCCTGAGTCTGGTTCTGAAGCCTCAGCTTTTGTACTCACTTGGGAGCCCTTGGGTTCACTTGGCTTTCCTCGGTTTCCCTTTATACTTGTCCATCACCCCTGATTCCTGTTCTCAGCTAGTTTCCCATATATTTGTCCCTTCATTCCCCTTGTCTGCTAGTTCCGGTCATTGAGGCCCCTGACACTGACTCCTGCTTTACTATATAAACCCCCCAATCCTGTATGCTAGCTCCTCATACACTAAGCTCTCCTGTCTGTTATCGAGTCCGATCCTCAGCTTACCACCGAACCCTGTTCCCAAAATTAGGGCAGAACACTGAGTCGAAGTTTAACCCAAGCCCTCAGTTCCAAACATTGGCTTGGCTCTGGTTTGGAGGTGAGTCTCAGTACAACATACAGTCTTAACATAGTCCCACACAGCAAAGAACGAGAAACAAGTTGGGGCTACAATGTGGCTGACTAATGCAAGAACAGATGTATGTGCACTCTTCATCCTTCGCTCTTGCCATCACCACCATGGTCAGCCCTTCAACTTGTCTTGTCATAGCTGCCCCCACAGTATTTTTCTCCCACTCTCCTCCCTTACACATGTGTCCTGGTTGGGTAGAGTCTTGAACTCGGCCTGACCACACACATGAGATTATCCCTCCTGCATGGTCACTGGACCTCTGCATGCTCAGCTGCAACCTGAGTGATCCTAGGTTCTCTACCACTGCACCAGGTAGCTGTCCTGGCTGTTCCTCATAGTGGAAGCTGTCACACAATTTGATAGAGAGACTGTTTGAGGCTGTGAAAAGCAAGATGGTGAGTTGGATTTTGATGTTGTTGGAAATTTCTTTTTCTTTTCATAAGGGGTTGGGTGGGCAGGCATGCTCATGTTTTTTATATTGTGTGAGGCTTCAAGACGTGTTGGCTGGTGCTGGTCTCTCAACGTCACCAGGCAGTAAGAATGGCCCTCCCATTGTTCACATCAACTCTACTCAAGGAGAGCCTCAACCCTGACATGAAGATCAATGAGGAGACGGTGCAAAACACCACTGCAATGGCATATGCTGATGTGTCTCTGTCACCCCTTCTCCCCACCTAAGTCTTATTCCCCTTGCTTACTAGCCCCTCCGTAGCTGGCGCTGCCTTGCACCCACCATTATCCTTTTACCCCCTCAATATTTACCACAGACAGTCTCTGCCCTCACCTCCTTTATCCTCACCATGGTGCTTGACCCAGAAGTGCAAACTCACGCACAGGTGGACCTGGACGTGCTGCTTGGCCCTGCAGGCAAGGTTCTGCAGAGCATCTTCCAGAGTTCAAGGACCATGAGAAAAGGGGGATGCCATATTTGGAGATTGTACTCTGGGGGAATTCTTTGCACAATCAGAGCACAGCTTCTTGGAGGTCAGCATCCTCACCACCACATTCAACCTAAAAGCATATACTATTAAGACAAATGCTGATGGAATGCTGTGGACATGAGGAGCTTAGTCCCCATGAGCCATTGAAGTTCATGCCAGAAAATTGATGTGAACTAGGAGTCTGGATCTGAGACAATGGAGTCTGGGACTCCATGAAGTCTGGGACTCCATGAAGTCTGATGACTTCTTTGAGGAATAGCCAAACTACTCCTTTGGCTGTCACCCTTGTTGTTGTCAGGACAAGGTGGACATGCAATGTGAGGTGATCTATGATTACCGTCGGGCAATCACAGTTATTTTATTTGGGCAGTGGGCCCATGAAGTCTATTCCAATAGATGGCCATCGGCTGTTGGGTATTGGCAGTCTGTGTATTAGGCCCTTGGGCTGCTGGGTGCCAGCCTTGTTCATCTGGCACCTTGCATAAAATGACACACATACTATTTCTGTGGCTATCCAGATTGTGGGCACCAGGTCCACTTTGAAAGCAGGCTGCAGGCTATCTCTCAGATCCAGTGAACCCATCCGAAAGAGAAACCCTTCATGTGCATGACCTGGTATGCCTATTGCTTGCAATGTGACTCAGTCTCTATGGAGTCATATAGCAAGATGTCATTTGCACGCAAGCAAGATGCCACTCATCATGTCAACCTAATGAACTGATGGAAGATACATGAGTGCATTGTCTGGTATGCAGATCCATGTCATTCCCTTTATGCACCCTCAGACATGCCTTCTGTCCCCCAAACATGCATGCAGATCACCTGCCAGGCAATCTCAGTGAGCTTGTCCTGTTAGAGATGTCACCAAAAACAGGTGGGCATCATAAAGCAAGGGAGCATACCCTCTGTACAAACATCAAGCTGGCCTCCTCAAAGCCAGAAGAGAGCATGATATGTTCGTGCTTCACAAGTGCAGGTACGTGGGCAGGCACATCATCAGTGCATGCCACAGGTGATTGGGGAAGGATATCTGTTATATAGGAAGGGCGGGGGGTGGGGGGTTGTCAGGCGGGTGATGGCAAGTGCTTCCACAACAGGGCCAATGTATGCCTCCTCTGTTATCTCAATACACATTATGTTTCAGCACATACAAACATATTTTGAAAATATCAGAACATTCAAAAAATTTTAGGATATCCACAATATACAAATTGCTCAAAATGATGTACTATGAATTTGGTTAGGGTTGATATTTTAAAACATATCTAATATATCCTAGAAGAATGTACATTATTGTCATCCAATCCTCCTTAGCTTGCCTCCATTACTTGAACCTCCAGCTCTTCAGCATCCTTCCACAGGCCCATACTCCTATATGTTAACACAAGGTTGCCTATGGCAGTCAGGGTGTCAGGACGCTCCTCACCAAGCACCCTCTTCCTTGCCTCCATTACTTGAACCTCCAGCTCTTTGGCATCTTTCCACTGGTACTGATACTGATAGGTTAAGGCAAGATTGCCCATGGCTATCAGAGTGCCAGGATGCTCCTCACCAAGGACCCTCTTCCTTGCCTCCATCACTTGTACCTGTAGTTCTTCAGCATCCTTCCACTGGTCATGATTCTGATAGGTTAAGGCAAGATTGCTTATTGCAGTCAGGGTGTCAGGATGCTCTGCACCATAGAGCCTCTTGCTTGCCTGCATCACTTGAACCTCCAGCTTTTCAGCATCCTTCCACTGGCCCAAATTACGATAGGTTGAGGCAAGGTTTCCCATGCCTGTCAGGGTGCCAGGATGCTCCCCACCAAGCACCCTATTGCTTGCCTCCAGAACCCAAACCTCTAGCTTTTCAGCATCCTTCCACCGGCCCTGATTCTGATATGTTGTAGCAAGGTTACCCATAGCCATCAGGGTATCAGGATGCTCCTCACCAAGGACCCACTTGCTTGCCTCTATCAGTTGAATCTCCAGCTCTTCAGCATCCTTCCATTGGCCCTGATACTGATAGGTTAAGGCAAGGTTGCCCATGGCTATCAGGGTGCCAGGATGCTCCTCACCAAGGACCCTCTTCCTTGCCTCCATCACTTGAACCTTTAGCTCTTCAGCATACTTCCACTGGCCTTGATTATGATAGGTTGCAGCAAGGTTATCAATGGCAGTCAGGGTGTTAGGATGCTCCTCACCATAGACCCTTTTTCTAGCCTCCAGAACTTGAACCTCCAGCTTTTCAGCATCCTTCCACTGGCCCTGACTCCGATAGGTGGCAGCAAGATTACCCATGGCAGTCAGGGTGTCAGGATGCTCCTCACCAAAGACCCTCTTGCTTGCCTCCATCACTTGAACCTCGAGTAATTCAGCATCCTTCCACCGGCCCTGATTCCAATAGGTTGAGGCAAGGTTGCCCATGGCTATCAGGGTGCCAGGATGCTCCTCACTAAGGACCCTTTTCCTGGCCTCCATCACTTGAACCTTTAGCTCTTCAGCATCATTCCACTGGCCCAGACTTTGATACGTTGAGGCAAGGTCGCCTATGGCTATCAGGGTGTCAGGGTGCTCCTCACCAAGGAGGCTCTTCCTGGCCTCTATGACTTGAATCTCAAGCTCTCTAGCATCCTTCCATCGCCCTGCTTCTTTGAACACTCTTGTAAATTTTTGTACCATGTCTGAATCGGCCCCTTTTATATGTAGCTCATTAACATGGGACAGAAGAGACCTCCTAAAGGTATAATCCTCTATACTATCTCCAGATGGGATAGAAAGTGCTAGTATCTGCATTGTGCACCTTTGGTTATTCTCCTGCTCTGCCACATCTAGTTTATCTCGAGCCCAGGCATGTACTAGTGGATGGAGGAACAATGTGGGGTCTTCTTCATCAGTACTGATTAGTGAATATGAAGCTAGTTCATGAATGATCTCCTGAAATTTAGAGTCACTCCAGCAACTATCTGTAGTTTGAAAATTATGCAGAAATTGTTTTGCAGCATCACATGGTCCACCTAGATCCATGAGAAAAGCCTTTTGAAAGATGCTTTTGGAAATCCCCCTATAATGCAGAAATGCACAAATGTGTAGCGGGGTTGCTGCTATAGCACTTAGCTTTTTAAAACTAAGTGCCCATGTTGCATATACTGCCCATGGATAATCATCCACCATTTGTACTGAGTGGTTGCTCATCAGATGAGCCCGATCCTCCTGGAAAATTTTCAGGTATTCATTTAAGCTGCATCCCTTTGAGATATAGGCACCTGCTTGTGCAATGGCCAGGGGAAGATAACCAAGTTCTTGGACAATCAATGATGCTAAACTAAGATTCTTTGCAGATGCTGTGGCTGTAGAGAACATAAGGAGCAACTGAATAGCTTCTTCAGCATTCATGCTTGACACATGACAGTTGGAGCTGGGTGCATGCACACGACACTCCACATTGCGGCTTGTCACAATGATGTTTCCATGCTTGCACAGTGGGAAGTACTTTCGAAGGTTTATGTTGCAATCATCAGCATTGTCTAGGAAGGGCAACCATGCCTGGTATGTCCAGAAAGCCAGAGAAGAGCATCTTTGGCAGTCTCACCAATACCCTCTTCCTGAGCAATGTCTTCAAGGCCAGACTCCATAGTGGTCACACTACTTGCCTCAACATAATAGACTCTCCAAAAACTGAACATAAAACAAGTTAGTCCAAATATAACAGACCCAGATAAACTACCCCACTGTTGATACACCTTTTCAATGAACATCAATGCAATCTGCGTTTTTCCTGCCCCACCAAGCCCATACAAGAGAAAGATGTGTTGCTCTTCCTTAACAGTGGATGTCTGATCTGGGAAGAAATATCGCTCAAGTTGCAAAAGGATATCTACTCTTCCGGTAAATCTGCTTGTTGGTGGAGGACAAGCCTTACAGTGAGCTCCATGTTTACCCAACAGGTGGCCAATATTGCCTGCACATACAGTATCTACCATAAAGTATATGTCATTAGTTGTGTGGCATTGCATTGCAAGCTATACGCACTGAGGTGGGCAGCAGGTATCACTTCCCGCCGTTCACTGAGAGCAATGACGGCAGCAGCTACCATCTTGTTTACTTTTGCCCATCGAAGATACTGTAATGTGTGTGTTGTCACCTCGGGTAACCTTTCCCACTGTGCCAACATTACACCCTGCATTCCTTGCTCCACGTTGAACCGAAAGTAAACATTCGCTACAGATCCAAAGCGCCGCTCGATTTCGTCTGCTGTCGCCTCACATTCTGTTGTGATATTCTTCAATACCTCAGCTACACTTAGTGGTATGACATTGTTATACAGACTAGGTGCTGGCAGTCTGGCAGTGGTCACATGTCCCGTGCCGATACTGAGGACGCAAGCAATATGTTGGTGCGGAAATATATGTTCGGCTTCATTGAGGATTTGCTTGATAGGATTGTTGCAACTCAGACCGGCATCGACGAAGGGTTCACGCATAGGTGGCTCGCCAATGAAAATCCGTTTGAAAAAAGTAGGAGCAGCAGACGTGGCACGAGCGGCCTCCCATATAGCACAGTCGAATGATTCGTGTTGGTCTACACTGTACGTACGAAAGAGGCGGGGTGTGCTCATGTTATTTGCGGGCATCGCACAAACGAAACTGGGCCACTGTCAGCTATGTACCTAATCAAGAGATGCCGCAACGTGAACATACGTTTTGCACACTTCTCGGCTTGGCCTTGGATCGAACATGCGAGTGTTAGGGTCACCAATCGATTCCCGGATGATTGCCCGGATAGCTTTCTCCAAATTGCTAGCCTTGAACATTCCGTCCTTCCAAAATGGTTTCTTATCTGAGAACACTTTTGAGGCGAATGTGCCATAGGCTTTGATCGCTTTATCTACGGACAGGCGGAGGCGGCCCAGCATGAGTGCTATAAGCCTGCGTGAAACATATTAGAGAGCGACGGTGATCGATAAGGAAGTAACCTACCCACCTGTACTCGTACCGCAGATTAAGTCGAAATATTCGCAAGGAAGGGGTACCGTGGATCGCCCTTCTTGGCGCTGGATTCTTTGCATGATTTCTTGTAGTACGATAAGTTCGGACAATCCACGGATGCCGCCGCCATCTGCTGAGGGGGTCAGAAGGCGACATAACAAGCATGAAGGCATTACCGAGCGAAAGCAACCTGAGCCCGGCACCTCTATGCTCATCGGTTTGCGTCGTGGGGGTAGATTCGATGCCCGTTCTCCCTGCAGCAAGACCAGAAGTAGACGGCGATACAACCTATTCATGAAGATTCGTCAGATATGCAGTCTCCTTGATTGTCTAGCGTTCTGGAATAACTTTGCTTACCTCTGAGGATACCAAAGATGGTTTTACGGTCGGCGGCATTTCGTCATGCCTGGATGGAGGGGAAGCTTTCGCGGCCTGCTCATTATGGTCCATGGAGGGGCTAGAGGTGATGGTGGTATAGGGACGAAGAAGGCAGTGCCAAGCAACTGCTGTGAGAACGTGGGAATGAGAAGACTTGACAAGTAAGGCACTGCGAGGGCCGGGTCTACCTAACTCGTAGACCTTTTATTGGGTAGCCCTAAAATCCTAAACTCGCAGTTCAAAAGCATCTTTGCATGAGAAAAGTTGTAGGTTTAGACCAAGTTTCAAACCATAAGTCCAATTTTCAACCGAGAGTCGTAAGGTACAAGCCGTGTAGCCTGTCACGGCGGAGCCAGTAAATAGGTATCCCTCCCAGCAATAATAAATGAATGGCTCCCCAGCTTACTTTCGGCATCTCGCTTGGCCCGACTTCTAGCCAGGCTCCTGGGTCAACCATTGTAGAGAGTGTTGTCCAAATTGGGCGGAATGTGATGCCAGCTGCTGTACATCCCGTACCACGTACCTGCAAGAATCGCTGTGCTGGGTTCCTATGTGAGCTGTATTTTCGAAGCAGCCACTCCATTCTCCCCCCTTCCACAAACATATTTGCTCTGGATCGGATATTTTATTTACAATTCGGGCTTTCTCAGGAAGACGCCGTTGTCTTTCAAAGTAACCAAGTTGTATCTGCTTGGGAGATTTTACATATATTCAACGGCTACAACACGGGGGAATTGTACTCAGAAGTCCTGAGCAGCTAAGGTACTCGGAGGTAACATTGTAACACTATAAGATTGGCCGCTCTAATCCAGATATGTATACATACACGGTGCCCATCCCTCATACCAGAGTTCCCTGGAATCTGTTATGAACGTATTCACTAATCGCATACCCGTTCTCGCCTTGGCGCCTGGGCTGCCGACATCCACTTATCAAATTAGGCCCGTCCTTGCTCCTTCCCTTGACTTTTCGTGAAGCAGCGCTTCTCGTGTTTATCGCGGAAATCTTCACGCGCGTAGCATTTATGACTGGTGACAGAAGGCATTTCTGAGCCTGCGCCAAGGGAATGAGAGAAATCTGCATACCAGACCGTACACTCATATATTTTGCCTCGGTTCATCGTGCTGACATGACGAGTCGCATCTGGCTTGCGCGCAAAGAACGTTCCGCTATACGAATCCAGTGAGTCTGAGGTCCATATGGCCCACAGCAAGCGATAGGCGTACCAGGTCGTGCACTTGAAGGGTTTTTCTTTCAGGTGGATGCACCGGATATGAGAGATAGCTTTCCGCCTACTAACGAAGCGACCTTTTTGTCCGCAATCTGGATAGCCACAGGAATAGGATGTGGTGTCATTCACTCTGGTCTTAATGATGTACGCTTCGAGGTCGAGTGTGGTGGTGAGGGTGCCAACCTGCATTACGATGTGCTGGGGATATGCAGAATGGTATTCTCCGGGAGTAATGTCGAGGGAAGCATCAGGGAGTTGGCTGGAGCCTTGTGGCACGAATTCACCAGGAGAAATGGAAGCCGCGTAGGTGATGTCTTGTTCTCCCATGCATATATCTGTCGCATATGATATTGGTTAGTGACGATGGTGATACACGATGCAAGATCCAACTGACCAGTGACTTCTCTGTTCAGGCTGGGGGCTGAAAAGTCGGTATCATTGATCATAGCTCGTACTTTGAATTTCTGGGAAGTACTGACATGGTGTCTCCTGGCTGTTATTGGAGTTAAAGATGCCGATGTCGGTGAGAAAGGCTTCCAGGGAAGTTGCTGTTTGTAATCCGTGATCAAACACTAAGACAGGGATGTTCAAGGTGTGTCAGGGAGATGAAGGGTGGTCGCGCGAATAACCCAATGCCGGGAGGGATATAAGGAATCAGAGACCAGCATGGACACTTGAGCGACAAGTTTAGGATGATAAGGCGTACCGTTGGCGAGGGCTGATCCAAACTCGGCAGCCACAAGAGAGTTGTCGTGGACCATACTCTCCGAGAGGGTTGGATATATGGTACAGACGGTGACCCTGTTAAAAGAAGATAGAAAGATGGAGCACGAAAGCACGAAGTGAACTACAGGACGAACTCATTTGACGGTGCTCCCCCATTTTAACAGTCTAAAAGTGGGCGTGTTCATGGCGGACAGGTTGTTTGTGATGTATGCTTCTCCGAGAAGCATGCACGTAAGATCGGGCGCTGGGACAAATGCCCCGCTTTCGTCCGTCCGCCAGATTGTGGGGAAACTCTCCCATGCCGTCAATATCTTGGAAAAGAGCAGCGTTTGTTCGCGCTTGTACATATTCCCTAATGCGGGTGTGGCGGGGCGGCCGCGTGTGCGGGTGCGGCCCCTGCGCGTGGTGGTGCTGTGCGTGCGCAGGCTGGTGTGAGTGCGACATACATTTCTAGTTCCCACCCACAGGCCGCGGCCCGAGCCGAGCCGGGCCTGCTGTTAAGGGCCTGGCCCAGGATTTGGAAAGCCCGAGCCCGAGCAAGCCAGGCCCAAGCCCGGGCTTTGGGGCCGAGCCGGGGCACATCACTATTCTCAGGAAGACGCCGTTGTCTTTCAAAGTAACCAAGTTGTATCTGCTTGGGAGCTTTCACATATATTCAACGGCTACAACACGGCCGAATTGTACTCAGAAGTCCTGCGCAGCTAGGGTACTCGGAGGTAACATTGTAACACTATGACATTGGCAGCTCTAATCCAGATATGGTATATATACACGGTGCCCATCCCTCATACCAGAGTTCCCTGGAATCTGTTATGAACGTATTCACTAATCGCATACCCGTTCTCGCCTTGGCGACTGGGCTGCCGACATCCACTTGATCAAATCAGGCCCGTCCTTGCTCCTTCCCTTGACTTTTCGTGAAGCAGCGCTTCTCGTGTTTATCGCGGAAATCTTCACGCGCGTAGCATTTATGACTGGTGACAAGCATGTCTGAGCATGCGCTAAGGGAATGAGAGGAATCTGCACACCACACCGTACACTCATATATTTTGCCTCGGTTCATCGTATTGACATGACGAGTCGCATCCGGCTTGCGCGCAAAGAACGTTCCGCTATACGAATCCAGTGAGACTGAAGTCCATATGGCCCACAGCAATTGATAGGCGTACCAGGTCATGCACTTGAAGGGTTTCTCTTTCAGGTGGATGCAGCGGATATGAGAGATAGCTTTCCGCCTACTATCGAAGCGACCTTTGTGTTCGCACTCTGGATATCCACAGAAATGGGATGTCATGTCATTGACTCTGGTCTTAATGATGTAGGCTTCGAGGTCGAGTGTGGTGGTGAGGGTGCCAACCTGCATGAAGGTGTGCTGGGGATATGCAGAATGGTATTCTAAGGGAATAATGGAGAGGGAAACAGCAGGGAGTTCGCTGGACCCTTGTGGCACGAATTCACCAGGCGAAATGGAAGCCGTGAAGGTGATGCCTTGTTCTCCCATGCATATATCTGTCGCATATGATTTTGGGGGTGATGATGGTGATACACGATACAAGATGCACAACTGACCAGTGACCTCCTCTCTGTTCAGTCTGGGGGCTGTAATGAGACGGTATCATTGATCATAGCTCTTACTTTGAATGTCTGGGAAATACTGACCGGGGGTCTCCTGGTTGTTATTGGAGTTAAAGATGGAGATGTCGGTGAGAAAGGCTGCAAGGGAAGTTGCTGTTTGTATTTGAGTGATCAAACACCAAGACATGGGTGTTCACGATGTGTCAGGGCAATAAGGGGTGGCCGCGCGAATAACCCAAGGCCGGGGGGGATATAGAGAATCAGAGACCAGCCTGAACAATGAGCGACAAGGTTAGGATGATAAGGCGTACCGTTGGCGAGGCCTGACTCAACCTCGGGAGCCATAAGAGAGTTGTCGTGGGCCATAATCTCCGAGAGGGTTGGATATATGGTGCAGACGATGATTCTGTTAAAAGACAAGCTAGGAGATAGAAAGATGGAGTGAGAGGTGAGCTACAGGATGAACTAATTTGACGACACTCCCCCATTTTAACAGTGTAAAAGTGGGCATGTTCATGGCAGACAGGTTGTTCTTGACTGTATGCTTCAGCTTCTCCGAGAAGCATCCAGTCCAGACGCCAGACGCTACGTGATGCAGTGGCGCTTGTACATTGTCCGATATCTCCCTAATATAGACTAGCAGCATAGCAAAGTAACGCACGATCGTGGATTGAAAATATTGGTTCCTGGTTTCTGATGTATGTGTCATGGCGCATGTAGCCGCTAAGGACGCAATGTGACGTGTGATCGGTATCTCAGCATTGTGTTGTTGACAGAACTACTAGTAGCCCCAGACCCAGGGACATAAAGCCCAAGGGCGGCTAAGAGCCTTCGTCGTTTCAGCAGCCCAATGGATTAAATTGAAGCCATATTGTCCGAACGGAAGCAGAAACTGCGCAGTCTGCATGTCCGATACCCCCTGAGCTGCCAGTGAACTGGGGAACATCACGCTTGCGAAGAACATCAGCCTTGCGACCATCTCGAAATTGGCACCGTATCGATCGGTGAGCCGACGATTGGATCGTGGGTGAAGCTAGCGCGGACGCTGGCGACGAAGAAGATGCTGTGGAAGCGAGTTGAATGGTAAGTGTACATGGGATGATGAATCTTCCGTGACCAGACAATGATCACAAGCTGCCGAAGGAAAGTGGGCGCTGCGATGACGGGACGGTGAGCTGTTAAGGGTGTCGATGTCTTAATCTTTCAAAGATATTGCGATAATAACGAGCCATTATTACAGTGACTGACCACGGTCATCCACGGTGTCGCTCTTCATGGCGCTAAATATACGGTGCAGTGCACCGCATTTCGCTCCAGTGCATCGCATTTCGCTGCAGTGCACCGCATATCGCTGCAGTATGATTCAGCGCCAATTTTTACAGAAGCGCTGGAAACTGTCTGGGACACGTTAAGAGAAGCATTTTCTACCGCCACTGGGATTGCTCGGGAATCCGAACAGACCGAACGTTTGGACCTCGCAGATGTACAACGTCTAACAAGCGCCGCGGCTACGGATTTAGTAACCATCTGTGGGTATTGTCGTTTTGGGATGGATTGTGTTTGGGTTGGGCGTGGGCTGGGGGGTGCATGGGAATGCTAGTCCGCAAGCTTTTGCCGCCTCAGCTCCAAACAATTATCCACGCCTGGTGATCCCCCTCGCGGGAAGTTCTACACGCTAAGCCCCGGACCGACCGGTTAATTTAGTCGAATACTTCAATGGCTCGGCTCAATGGTGTGTCTACTCCCCCGCCACTTCCATTATTTGTAATGTTTGGTTACCCAACTCGCGAACTTCAAAGTACCCGCAGCACGGTTTACGGGTCTCGCGCGGGTACGCTAGGATCTGTCCCTTATTCAAAGTTCGAGTGAGTCCGAACTTCGAAGCTGAACTCCCGGGCTGTAGATATACACATCCCTGCCACTTGATCTACCGCTGCGGATTCTCCCGTTTAACCGAGCCACAGGCTGAACTTCGAATTACACCGAGCGTGAAACTCAGCTCCATGCTATCCACGCCCCATGAAGCCATTTACAGAATTTATGCCCTGTTAGATCCAACCCTCGATTTACCCGAGTCTGAAAATCGAATTTATTTTGGCTCGCCTCTCCCTGAGTAGTTCCTGCCAGGGTGTGCCCTCTTCATACGCTGATTCATAATTATTCACAGAATATATGCATTGTTCGTCCGGGGGGTAGGTTGTACGGTTTGACGACTCAAGCTCGTTAGTTGATTAAAAATACGAAAAGGGTAAGAGTCCGTAAGAAGGGGATTAGCGCTATTATGAAGGGCCAGATCTATCCGTCTTGTCATCGTCATCTACAGCGAGTACGAGCAGACCCGCCATACACTCATCTCAGCCAGTGCTATGCTGTGCCGTCTTGACACCCGCGATCAGAAACCTTACTATATGCACTAATTGGGGCTGAGACATCCACGCCACAAGCCATCTTGGCCCGGCTGAGATATAAGTTATATAACACTTATATTCACCATGTTTTCTTTGAGAGCAAATACAACCGATTTAGCAGCGCAACCGTTTTGGCATTTGTAACGGCATCGGCCGAAATCAACTTGCTCAAATCACGACCAACCTAGTTTCACTTCCCGGTTTTTAATGAAGCAGCGCTTCTCGTGATTATTGCCGTAATCTTCACGAGCGTAGCAATTATGACTGGTGGTCAGAAGGCATGTGTGACGGTGCGTAAAGGGAATGACAGGGATCTGCGTACCAGACAATGCACTCATGCATCTTCTAGTGTTTATCCACGAGGCAAAATACATACTTGAGGTTTCTTGGATGTTATTGTAGTCAAAAATGACCGTGTCGGCCGTAATGGCTGTGAGGTAGGTTCTTATCTGTATCTTCGAGATCAACAATATAACACGAATACAGCAGCATAATCACGAGAGTGTCAGATGACAGTATGTGATGGTATGGATTCCAGTTCGGGGAGGGACATCGTCGTGGGGAAAGAATAAATATGTTGACAAGGAGCAAAAAACGCGAGGCGTACCATCGGTGAACCCAGATCCGAGCTATACCATAAGATATCCCTACATTAGATGTTGACAGCAGACTTTGATATCTGATTTCTACGTTCGAAGCGGCCGTGGACATGTTCCACCTCGTGTTATCCCTTGCCATGTTTGGTTTGCCTGGTGTTCAGCTTTTTCATTTCTGTTTTTCTGGGCGTAAATGCTGACACCAGGTACATCATCCCTTGCCACACCTGAATATAATGGACATTCCCGCCTCACCGGAGACAGAATTGGTGCATCGACCGGAGGGTCAACGTGGAGTTAGATTGCTTCTGAGGGTAGACATTTCCCGGGTCCGTGCATATTTGTCCGTGTGTAGCATATAACCGAGCCCCTCCCATCGCGTTGGATGTCGCTCGCTCGCATGAGGACGTCTGCCCCTGGGGAGCGTATTCCCCGTTTAGGGTTGATCTTTGTGTTCCTCCCTTTACGTAAGTAGTGTCAACAACGATCACATGTCGCCAAATTTACCGGCCTTTTTGGTGCCGCGGCGCCTTGACGCGCGCGGACTATCCCGCGATGCGTGCACGTGACCGCTCTCTGGCATGACGAGTCTACGGGGACCTTGCTCACCTCTCACCGCTCTTCTGCTGCTGGTGCTGGGAGACCAAGTGGGGACGCGGCTCGCACGACGCTGACGCTGGTGTGGCCAATCTGGGGCCACACCAGCGTCGGGTGGGACGCGGCTCGCAGCTCGGGGCCACACCAGCGTCGGGTGGGACGCAGGCGCGCAGCTTCCATCCCGCACGACGCTGGTGGGCCAATCTGGGGCCGCACCAGCGTCGGGTGGGACGCTGGCGCGCAGCTTGCAGTCCTCACGGCGCTGGTGGCCAAGATGGGGCCGCGCCAGCGTCGGGTGGGACGCCGGCGCGCAACTTGCAGCTCCGTGCGGGCTGGTGGCCCATCTGGGGACCAGCGTCGGGTGGGATGCCTGCGCGCAGCTTCCAGCCCGCACGGCGCTGGTGGCCAATCTGGGGCCGCACCAGCGTCGGGTGGGACGCCGGCGCGCAACTTGCAGCTCCGTGCGGGCTGGTGGCCCATCTGGGGACCAGCGTCGGGTGGGATGCCTGCGCGCAGCTTCCAGCCCGCACGGCGCTGGTGGCCAATCTGGGGCCGCACCAGCGTCGGGTGGGACGCTGGTGCGCAGCTTGCAGCCCGCACGGCGCTGGTGACCAATCTGGGTGAGTGCCACCTTTCTTATTTTGACCCGCTCTTACCCCTCACACAGGTACAAAATCCCCATGCTCTCCGGACACCCAGGTTGTCGAGGGGTCGACATTCGGTTTCTGCACACGCGCACGCGTACGGATCGCGCGCGACTTTCGATGGGAGGTGCTCGCTGGTCAGGACGGAAAAGTCGAAAGCGGGTGGTGGCCTGTGATCGCGCAATAACAACACGCGTTCAGACCGCGTTCAACTGTTATTGATACTAGCTATTAATATCTGATTACGCGTTTTGCTTGAACGAGTCTCTGGGCCCTGACTTGTTGACTTAATAGTTATTAGTTGCTGGTAGTGTAAATTATTTGGTCTGCAAAAAGTTTGTCTGGGTGCAAGTACACGCATATATTTCCAACAGTGTAGACATGAGCTACGGCGGAGTTTTACCGTGTGGCATCCAGCGCAACAGAATGAGCGACGAGTAGCTCGCTCAGGTCTCGATGAAATATTCTGATATCTCGTAGAGACCATCTAAGCTGTATATAAAATATATTTAATCAGACATATTTGCGCATGAGGCCTCTATTACCTCTCCCAAGCCGAAAATTTACCCGTAAATTTTGGCGGTAAATTTAAGCAGCGCCTATGCTTATGCTTACTTATGGCTACTTATCCAGTAAATTCTCAGCTGGCAGCTTCACAGAGGCTCTGATATTTTTTGTGTGTGTTCTGGATGCCTGTTGCAGTGACTTTGTATAGTTTTTTTATCCTCTTGCTTTTTGCAGTACTTACTATAAAAGATATATATGCCAAGGCTAATTGAGTCAAAAGTATATTCACTTGCATATCATCTCTACAATCAATCTGAGAATAATACAACTAGCAGAAGCTATTTACTCATTGGAGCTGATATATGGATTCTCTGGAGGATAGAGAGTGTAAGAATAACAAGACTGGGTACAAGTTCTCAATGTTTCAGCATGTGAGTGTAGGTCAAAGCATCATGTCCACTATTTCTAGCATGCTCATGCCTGATATGCAGCAGGTCTAGTATTT
Source organism: Gautieria morchelliformis (assembly GCA_015179125.1). Taxonomy (NCBI): domain Eukaryota; kingdom Fungi; phylum Basidiomycota; class Agaricomycetes; order Gomphales; family Gomphaceae; genus Gautieria; species Gautieria morchelliformis. Next base: position 171,083 of record WHVA01000015.1, on the reverse strand, counting down.
GTACTCAAGCCTGGCATGCATCAGCATAACTATTGCGGGCTCATGGCTGACACTCATGTTTTTTTTTTTTTTTTTTTTTTTTTTTCCATTTAACGTCTTTTGGGGCAGTGCCCTATGTAAGACGGTATGTACATTCTCTTCATTGAATTGCTTCCCTCTCACCTTTGGACCTCTATCTCTGCTTTTGCTCTTAGGGCGTGGCCCCGAGCGTGTCCATGCCTTTGTGGGCGAGGTGTGTGGCTATTGTCTCCCCTCTTCATGCCGCCTTCTGCTTTCTCTTTTCCTTTTGTCTTCCTTCACCTGCGGGAGCAAAACATTTCTGTACCATTTCTTGAACCTCCTCGTATCTTGTATGTAGCCGAATAAATATTGCAGCGTCTTGTGTCCTCCGAGTAACGTCCTTATGGATTTTGCGCCTCTTCCCAGTCTCCTCTCCATTCTCTTCTTTTGTTCCCTGTATGCCAGGCACTGGAATAAGAAATGCTGTACCGTTTCTTGCACATTCCTGCACGCTGGGCACAGTGGCGATTCCGTCTTTCCGATCCTGTACAAGTGCTTGTTCAGCGGTATGTGTCCTGTCCTCAATTGCACGAGCAGGCAGGCTTGTTTGCGTGGTATGTTCTTCATGGTTGAGTCTTAAGTACCCCCAAAGCTTCTAGTTCACCCAGTCGAGACGAACTGCCGTAGATCATGACCTCGTCTCTGGAACATTCAATGGTAAGCAAGGTTTCTTCTTGGATTCTAAAAGGTCAAAGGACACATCTGACAGCTCTCCATGGGATTCAGATTATCTCACCATCCTCCTCTGGTCTTGTGACAAGGAGCATGGCCATTGAATCTAGCTCAACACCGCAAACTGGTTATCACCACGGTACCGGGCTCAAGTTCATTGGGGACGCAACACATACATTGAAGCCACTGTCCTTTCCAACCCAAACATAACAACATATCATGTCGATTATTTCAAGCGTGCTCAGGGCTGACACGCATCAAGTCAACTATTTCAGGCCCTCACATCATGTCAACTATTCCAAGCTCATGGCTGACATGTCAATTATTTCAAGCTCACGGCTGACGTGCATCATGTCGATTATTTCAAGTACGCCTACACATCATGTCAAATATTTCCCATGCATCATGTCAAATATTTCAGGCCCACACATCATGTCAACTATGTCAAGCTCATGGCTGACATGCATCATGTCGATTATTTCAAGTGTGCCCTGAGCGCATCATGTCAATTATTCCAAGCTCATGGCTGACGTGCATCATGTTGATTATTTCAAGCGCACTCACGGCTGACACGCATCATGTTGATTATTTCTAGCACACTCACAGCCTGACAGGCATCCTGTTGCACTCACACCCTGGCACACATCATGCTCATTATTTCTAGTGTGTGGCAATGATTTTGAGATTACTCTCAAGCCTTGTATAATATAAAAGAAAGACAACACAGAAAGGATATATAGTATATAACAGCGGTAAATCCTCTGTGCAATCACTGGTCAAGCATCCATCACCCACATGCGAACTTTACGCCGGAATGGCCTGCGCGAAATGACTGAGCGCTAACGGAGCAAGTATCCGAGCACTATCCTGGATACAGCGCCGCCAGCCGGTTTGATTCCGCATTTACGCGTGCTCTGAATTTACCATGCGAACGCGGTAAAATCCGCCGAATAACGTTACTTAGGTAAGTTTTGGATTCAGCGTGATGAAAAAACAAACGCACATTCTCAATCCCCGATCGTGTCTTATTTGTATTAATTGCCTTCTACAAGCACAGCGAAAGATGTAGAACGAAGGAGTTATAATAGATTGATTATTCTACGATCTACTCAAGATCATCTGTCCTTATATACTAAATATGATGCTCCTATATTACTAATCCCTCGAGCTGATGCTGTGCCGATGCCGTGCTGGTGTACCAGCGTCCTGGAGTTGAGAGCGTTCTTGAACTCCCAGCTAAGTGCGTACCGGCTCTGCCTCGGCCGTGTCATCGTCCCGATTACTAACACTCCCCCTCAGTGAGAAGTCCCTTCTGCAAAATCCTAATTTCCCTAATAAATACCTATGTTGGTGTAAATCCAGTCCCTTCATAAATCTGTCCGCTATGTTCTCCTTCGTTGGTATGTAAGTAAGTGTTGCCTCGCGAGAGGCCACTTTCTCTCGGATGAAATGATATGCGACGTTGATATGTTTAGTACGTGCATGGTATGTTGCGTCATGCGATAGTGTGATGGCCCCTAAATTGTCTGATCGAAGTGACATGGGCTGGGTTTGATCTATTCCTAGCTCCTCGATGAAGCGCCTCAGCCAGATCAATTGCTTGGCGCCCTCGGTGAGTGCCATGTATTCGGCCTCCGTAGTAGATAACGCGATCGTTCGCTGCTTCTTCAAGCTCCATGCGATGGCTACTCCTCCTAGTATAGCTACATAGCCACTAATAGACAGTGCATCGTTTCTATTAGCGTAGTCCAAGTCAATGAATATTTCGAGTTCGAGGCCAGTGTCTCATCGGAAGGTTATGCCGTCGTCATGTGACCCCTTGAGGTACCTGAGCGCATGCTTGATCGCCGTCCAGTGCTCAGCTCCGTAAGTAGTAGCGAATTGACTTAGGTGCTGCACGGTAAAAGCCAAATCAGGTCGTGTGCTGAGTGCTGCATACATCAACGATCCAATTGCTTTAGCGTAGGTTACTATAAGGGCAACCTAGGCAGACGCTCCACCACATACCTGGGGAAGGGGGATCCAAAGAGAAAACTCTAAGGAACCCCTTCGCCACCTAACTACGACTATAAGCAAACTCAGGCATGCTAGCCCGATCACCGAATGCCCGAGTTACATAAGCAATCACGCCAGCGATAACAGGGCTGGACAGATAAGGAAGGAATGATGTCGGAAGGGGCCGGAACAGGAAGGGAAATAAACGGAACACAAGACAAAAGGATGCCAAAGGCTAGGAGAAGCTCAGGGGCCACCAATAACACGCTGTGATAATGCAGTGTGCGATAATGTGTGCGATAATGCATGCGATAATGCGCAGTGTGTGATTGGCATTCCCCTTGTTAGCAACTAGGGGCTATGGCAGGGAAGGTTCGGTAGAGTTCTTAGAAAGCTAGAATCAAATGTACACTCTCAGTGAATTTATTGTCACTGATGTATTAATACAATACCTAGAATCAAATGTACTACATGATTTTCAGTCAACATGTTATGAAAATACAAAGAATACTACTCGCCTCTCTCAGTGAATTTATTGTCACTGAGAGAGGAGTACAATCCTGTCTCAGAGGGCATATACGTGCACCCGGCCCTTTAGCGCCCAAGGGCTCGCGCGTCGAAGTCATTTCAAACTCCGCTGGGTGCAGCCGCCTGTGAAAATAGAAATAACAGAATGAAATGAAGAAGTAGAGAGTGACTGGAAAATTTCGAAAATAAGCAGAGAAATGGATGCATGGTACAAGAACAATGTGAGAAACAATTGGAAACACCACACAATAAATTGAACATATTATGCTTGATTTTGGTACAGGAGCATAAATGCACCCAACACCCCTGACATCACCCCCCCTCTAGAATGCAGCGACCCGACGCATGAAGTCCCACTGGTGGAACAGGGATGCGATTCTGAAAGGGGACAGCCTCCAAGGAGCGAATGTGATGAGGGGCACCTGGATGCGAATAGTAGAAGTCGGCAATGAGGTCAGGAGCTTGGACATTGCCCTCATTTTCCCAAGAATTCTCTTCATAGCCATACCCCTTCCACTTGATGAGGAACTGGAGGCGATTCGCTTGCATGCGACTGTCTAACACCTGTTCAACTTCAAAGTGCTCATCACCCTCTCTAAGGATGGGTGGAGGTGGTGGGAATGGCCACCAACCCGGGATTGGATCAGATGGAGCAGGAGTGAGCTTGATGACAGGGAAAACAGGGTGGAGGCGACTCAGAGACCTTGGCAGACGGAGACGGTAGGCTTGTGACCCAACTTGGTGTTCAACAACGTAGGGGCCAAGTCGCCGATGAGCTAGCTTTTTCGAAGGATGGGTGGTGTGTATATCGCCTGCATCGAGGTAAACCTTGTCACCAGGCGAAAATGTAGGTGCTGATTCACGTCGGCGATTATAGTATGTCGCCATGTCCTCCTTCAACTTTGCCAGTGCTGACTTTGCTTCTGACAGTGACTCCTCCATGTGTTCCTTGAATTCATTGACAGACTCAAGGTTCGATGGGGGTTGATGTGGTTCGAAGCCCATTCGTGGGTGCCACCAAGTGTCCAGCATGAAGGGCGATTGACGAGTGGAAGCATGCACTTGGTTGTTGTACTGGAACTCCAGCCATGGGCAAGAGGTCATCCCAGTCGTCTTGTCGCTCATTGACAAAGAGTCGAAGGTACTGCTCTAGCTCTTGATTGAGTCGCTCTGTCTGCCTGTCAGTCTGCGGGTGGTACGCTGTGGAGGTGTGACGCGAATTCCCAGCAGGCGATAAAGCTCGCGAGTGAATTCGCGCACGAACTGGACCCCACGATCTGACACCACTGTTCGTGGGAGGCCATGCAGCTTCCAGACATGGTGTAGGAAAGGTCGCGCTGCTCCAGCTGCAGTACTCGTGGTGTTGGTGGGGATGAAGTGTGCCCGCTTGGAGATCGAGTCCACTACATTCATCACAGCGTCGTAGCCATGTGCGTCAGGCAGTTCCACAATGAAGTCAACACTGATCATGTCCCAGCGAGCTTCAGGGACAGGTAGTGGATGGAGTTCACCGAGGGGCGGCTGCCTTCGTGCCTTTTTTCGCAGGCATAAATCGCATGTCTTGGAGTACTCACCAATATATCGCAACATGTGGGGCCACCAGTAATTTCGTGAGACAAGTTCAAGGGTCTTCCATCGCCCAGGATGACCAGCGACCCGTGAATAATGGTGCTGGGCGACAATTCGTTGCCTGAGGTCCTGGACATCTGGAACGTAAACTTTACCTCGGAATGTGAACAACCCATCCATCTCAGCCCACTCTTCAGACACCAGCGATTTCCCACCAGACTCTCACAGCTTCTTTACCGCCCCTGCGACCTCATCCTCCAGTGACCCATCTCCAAATGCCTTCTTCACGTTATGAATAATCCCATGTTCTTCCCCCACCAGGGTGAGCCCCTCCAGGGCACGAACAATGAACAGCTCTGGGCATAGGGGCGTCAAATCGCTGTTGTCACCTGATCCTGACCCATGGTCTGAGTGCCGTGACAGTGCATCTGACTTGCCCATTGTGACACCAGGCTGATGGTGAAGCTCAAAATCAAAATGCGACAAGTAGAGGGACCATCTAGCCTGCCTGCGATTAAGCTTCTTTGTAGTGTGAAAATACTCCAGGTTCTTGTGGTCTGTCCAGATCTCAATGCGATGCTTAGTGCCTTCAAGGAAATGTCGCCATTCCTCTAGGGCGCGAATACTCGCCACCATCTCCTTGTCATGAATCTCATAATTTCACTCCACAGGAGTGAGACTCTTTGAGTAAAATGCAATGGGATGCCATTTGTCGTCATCTGGAGATCGCTGGGACAGAACTGCACCAGTGGTGACATCTGAACTGTCAGCCTCCACCCGATATGGTTGATTGTCATCTGCAAAGTGCAGGATTGGCGTAGATGTGAATCGCCGCTTTAGCCCATCAAATGCTTGCTGTTCGCGATCACCCCACGACCATTGTACGTCCTTCTTGGTGAGCTCGAACAGGGGTTGTGCATGATGTGAGAAGCCCTCAACGAACCGGCGATAAAAGTTGGCAAATCCCAGGAAGGCCTGCACCTCTTTGCGATTTGCTGGGGTTGGCCAGTCCATGACACCTGCAACCTTGACGGGGTCCATCTCCCCCTTGCCATGGGACACAATGAGCCCAAGGTACTCAATCTTCGTTCGCTCAAATTCACATTTCTCAGGGCGAAGATAGAGCTTGTGCTGCCGTAGGCGCTCAAGGACTATTCGCAGAAGTTGGCGATGCTCCTCAAGGGTGTCAGTGAAGATCAGGATGTCATCCAGGTACACACACACATGCCCTTCCATGATGAGGTCTTGGAAGATGTCATTCATCATGGTTTGATATTCGCAGGACTGTTTGTGAGCCCAAAGAACATGACGAGGGGTTCAAAGAGGCCGCGATTAGTGCGGAATGCAGCCTTCCACTCATCACCATCCTTTATCTGCACATTGTTGAAACCCCATCGCACGTCTAGCTTGGTGAAGTATTTTGCTCCACTAAGCTGTGCGATGAGCTCGGAAATGATGGGAAGGGGGTAGCGGTTCTTCACTGTCATGGCATTAAGCACGCGATAATCCTGGACCAGTCGCAGTGACCCATCCTTCTTCTTGATGAAGAACACTGGGCTGGCCATAGGTGATTTTGAGGGGCGAATGCGACCAGTGCGCAGGTTTCCTGCAGGAATTCATCCAGCTGCAACTGTTCACTGGGGGCAAGTGGGTAAACCTTGCATGCAGATGGCTTGGCTCCTGGCTCAAGCTCAATCGCATGGTCCCATGTCCTGCGTTCGGGAAGTGAATCAAAGGACTCTTTAGCAAAAACATCCTCGAAGTCACAGAGGTACGGAGGGATGAGTTCCTTTTCTGCTGGGGGTACACTGCAAAGGGCCTTTTCTGCTAGCTGCTGCGAAGTGGTTGTGGTGGCTGCAATAATGGGTACAGGTACATTGGGCATGGACACAGTGGCAAACAGGCGGTCCCCTGGCTCCAGAAGGGGCTCAATGTCACCTGGCTCATCTTCTTCGGTGTCACTCTCTTCCTCTTCCACCATCTGGGGCAGAGGGCCCATGCGGCATGCACATATCCTCACCTCCTCTTTCCGCTCTTCACGCAGTGTCGCTCTGCAGGTGTGACACTGTGCAGGGCATCGACTCAGTGTCACCTCCTGCGTTCGCCAGTTAACCTCTGGGTTGTGCTCCCGGAGCCATGGATAGCCAAGGATCATCTTGTGCTTCCCAAGGTTCATAACGGCGAAGACGGCACGTTCGGAGTGGTTGTGGAATTGCAGGATGACATCAACAACATTGGGAATTGCTCCACCCTCATTGGGGGTGGCATCAACATTGTACACAGGGGCAGGGCGTGTCAGTGATCGCATGGTTAACTTCTCAGTGGCGACAAATTCGCTGTCGATGAACAACCCAGTTGCAGCACTGTCAAGGAGCGCAGTCACTCCTTTGACCTCAGCTGTGTCTGTTGTCTGGATCTCTACCTTGAGGTTCAGCAAATTTGGAGAGGGAACAGATGCGACCACGAAGTGCTTGGGAAGGGCTTGCTCCCAACGCTTCAATCGTGGTGAAGGACTTTTTAGAATGTCATCGGTTGATGTGTCTTTATTGCTTGCTGCGCGCAACCCAGTTTCCGACACGTGAATTGTATCTTCAGTATCTGGGGCTATTGACAGGGCAGCAAAGCGATTGGACAGGGGCAGCGAGGGCACATCTCTCACTCGCTGCGCGACACAAAATCCTCCACATCATCCTTCTCCTTCTCAACCTCCTCCTCAGCGACATCTCGCACATCCACAGTGACCATCCAGTGCTCCAGCAACTCCTCACGCTCATCAGCTGTAGCGGACATCGTAGGCCTGGGGGCATTCTCGCGCGAAGTGTCCAACCTTCCCGCAGCGCCGACAGGTGAGTGGCTGTGGGAATCGCTTTTTCGCAGCATCCACATCCATCGGAGTTGGTCCAGAGGCAGTTGGAAGGGGTGTGGGCACTGGGATTATCGCTGGCCTTGAAGGGAGTTGACTGGTGAACCTGGTATGTGATTCACCTGCCTTGCGAAAAACTGGTGGCGGGGGAGGGCCACTGTTTGTCACCCTAGGTCCCTGGAACACTTCGTTGGCTGCACGCGTGAGTGCAACTGTACTCGCTGCTCCATACCATGCAGAAGGGTCATCGTCCTTTGGCCTGCCATCCAACATCAATGCAATGCGACTCTGGATCACAGGTTCGAGACCTCGACAGAACTTCATCACAATCAATCTCCCATCTGTGTATTCAGCCTTCTCAACCAGCTCTTCGAACCCATCGATGTATTCATCAACTGAACGCTTGCCCTGGTGGTACTGGCACGATTCCAGTTGATTCATTGCATCGGTGGCCTCATGTAGGGGATAGAACTTCTGGCGAAATGCTTCAACAAAATCCTTCCAGGTCGTGTAGAGTGGCATGGCATGCTTTGCTTCATGAGTGAATGCGCGAGTGGCAAAAGTCGCAGCCCTCCCTGTTTTCATGAAGGACATCGCCCAAAGGATCTGCGACTGCTCATCTGGGAAGTGGCTTGCACACACACCCAGGTAGATGCTGCATGACTGGATGAAGTTGCGACCATTTTCACGATCGCCATCGTACTCGGAAGGCTTTGCTGGCTCAGCTGTTCGCTTTGAGGAGGTGCGAACATGACTAGGGAGTCCAGCCATCAGCCCAGTGGTCGTAGCCTGCAGGGTATTCAACCTCATCTCCAGATCTTGTTTTTCCTGCCTCTCTCTCATCAACTCTTGCTCTATCGCCGCCAAGCGGTCTAAAACTTCAGCAGCAGATGGCAGGTTGTCCATGGTAAGTGTTAGAGGGTGTCAGGGTATGAGAAGGGATTGCTAAAATCGCTGCTTTCGAAGGGTGTTCAATTTGAAGTCGGGCGATTTCACAACCGGTGCTCTAGAGAGAGTTTTCTACTATAAGGGCAACCTAGGCAGACGCTCTACACTCAAGCGGCGAACTGGCAAAGGGGGATCCTGTTACGACCGTTCATTTCCGATTTCCGACCTTCAGTTCCGCGACACTTTCCGCCCCTCCGATATTTCTGACATCCCGCCCCTTATTCATTTCCCTTGTTCTTTCAACTCTATTACTCGGACCCACCGGACCCACCTCACCGTTCATCAAGACCATATGTCTGGCCCTCCTTGTGTTTCGTTGTCAAGACATGTTTTCCTGACCCCTTGTTCTTTACCATTGTTCTACCTTACCCTGAACCCCCCTTGTAGTCCCATTGTTCCCAATTAGTTAGTTCCCACGCATTGTCTACTCGACTTCCACTTCCCCCGGAATTTGCTTAGTACTACCCCATTACCTGTTGTGTCAGCTCTTTGTATAAAAGCCTGTCATGTATGTCCGTTATTCTGCAATCAGATAATCGCCTTTGATACTTGATTTCCTTCGCTCTATCTCCTGTTCTTAGCACAGTGAGTCTAGCAAGACCTCAGTCTCTCCGCCTTCCATCTTTCCGCCTTCCGCCTCAGTTCCGACTCAAGTTCTGACCAACCTCCAGTTCAGTACTTTCTGACTTCCGACTCATTTCCGAAATACTTAGGACGATAGTTCATTGGGGGCGCAACCTACAAGTTGAAGCCACTGTCCTTTCCAGTCCCGACTTAGCGGAAATCTTGATACGTAACAGTATTATCTGATTCCCACCCAATAACTATCGCTATGCCTCCTCGTACCACAGCTACTTCAGCTTGAGCAGGAGCTGTCGAAGCTCTCTCTTATTTTGGCAGTCTTAGATCCGCAGCACCAAGGCACGCGGAACCCTCCGGCAGCTCTCATGCTGACGATGAGCTCTCCGATGCTATTCTGCAACGATTTGAAGAAGTTCCCGACGCTAATCCCGACGACAATCCCGACTATGATGGAAACTCGACGAGTAGCAGCGGCGAACAAACAGCAGTGTCATTCCGACGCCCAGCTCCACCACCACCACCTCCACCAGGACCACCTCCAGGCGGCCCTCCACCTCCAATCCCACCCCAGATTCCTGCCAACCCAGTTCCGCCCGCGCCAGTTCCGGATCTTGCACAAGCCATCGCCATGCTAGCTGGACAACTTCAGCGCCCGGCCCAAGCACCACCACACCCCAAGACAAAGGTCCGCGAACCAGATCAATTCGACGGTTCCAACCCTAAGAAGCTCCAGCCATTTCTGGTCCAGCTTCAACTCAACTTCCGTGATCATCCCGACGCTTTTCCCGACACCTTTCCTGACGACGAACGAAAGGTCAATTACGCCCTTTCCTATCTCTGAGGCACGGCTCTCGACTATTTCGAACCCGCCCTCATTGTAAAGATGTCGATCTTAGGACCTTGTATCACAAGGGCACTGCAGAACTTAACCAATGAGTGGTATTCTGAATGCTACGTAGTGACAGGTAAGAGTAAGATGCGATGGGGGCCGCTGTGAGGGCAACACTAATGACGAAGCCACAACCAAAGATACTCAAGGAGATAAGAGCCGATACTAGGACAATGACCAACTGTGTAGTGGGTATCCTCAGTTTATAACTCTACCAACGATAGATACATGGGGACTTGCCTGTGTAGTGGGTATGCTCAGAGATCAAGCTGAGGAAACGCCACCACACGGGCTACAGTCTTATAGCGCTGGCAAGGCTTACATAATAGGGGAGATGGAAACTTGTAGAAGGTTACGGAAAGTGACGGAAAGTGACATGTGACAGAAGGTGACGGAAGGTTATGGAAACTGACGGAAGGTGACGGAAACTCATGGAAGGAAATAGAAACTTGTGGAAGGAAACACGTGAACCCTGACATCACCCCCCTCTCAATGCTTGTCATCCCGACAAGCACAGCTGCCACCTAGCCCCCAACATCCACCGAGACATCGTTTCCAAGTATGCCACAGGCGGGACCACCATCTCCCCTGACCCTTCCCTTCCTGGTAACGCAGGTCAATGATGAGCTCAGGGGGATTGGGGTCCATGGGCAAGTGCGGCCCTCGGAACCTTGCTCGACGTATTCGCTCTCCTGCCATGTTACGGAAACGTCGCCCCACCCAGCCTTCGAAAGTGTAGGGGGTTCCACATGGGGGGGTTCCATCGTTGAGGAAGACAGGGTCGCCGATGTAGTACGTGTTCTCTTGTCTGTGTCGGGGTCTGAGGAATGCGAGTGCAGGGCGAGTGGGCGCCTGACTCTTCGCTGGTGTGAGGTCCTCAGAGCTGACGGACCACTTTGAAGACCATGCGACGTCGAGATCACGGCAGTCAAGCATCCTTTGTAGCTTGGCTTCACTGGCTGCTCTGGATGACAAGAAGCCGGAGAAGTGCAGGAGGGTGGGATCGACACGTGACATGTTTGGCAGGTCGGAGAGGTTTTGGGTGAAGCTGGGGAGGGCAACAAGCTCAATGGCGGGCAAGGACATGGTTGATGGATGTGGTGGGGTCGATGCAGTGGAAGCGAGCGGTCACAGGTGGAGAGGGGATATATAGCTTATCGGAATGAATTGGTTAGGCGGAGGCCGATATCGCTTATCTTTGGGGTCCTGGACCCTTGACATTATGAGTAGAAGCCCTGCCTGCTGTCCAGTCGAAGAGAGTTTGCCTGGAAGGTTCTGTGAAGTTCTGAAATCTCTGGAAAGGGAGGGACATGTATGTGGCTGCTGAGATACGCTGAGGTGCCTCTGGGTTCTGCCGGTGAAATTCCTTAATGAGTCGCTTTGCCCCAGAGACATCTTTTGCTGGTAGCCAGAGATCGTCGGCAGCTCCATAGCCCTTCCAGCGCACGAGATACTCCAACCTTCCACGGAACATCCTGCTGTCTAGAATCCTTTCAACTTCATATTCTTCGGCTCCATCCCGTATGACAGGGGGGGGGGGGGGGTGGAGGGGCATGACGTTCAAGAATTGGGTCATCTTCATATGGCCGAAGAAGGATGACAGAGAACACTGGATGTGTGCGACCAAAGGATGCAGGAAGATTTAGACCATAGGCATTTCGTGAGACCACCTTATTAACCATGTAGGGACCTAGCCACTTGTGGTCTAGCTTCTTCATTGGGCGAGTGGTTGTGATGTTTTGTGCATTGAGCCAGACCTTGTCACCAAGCTTATAAACTGGGGCTGCTTTATGGTGCACGTCATAGAAGCGTGCCATGTCCTCTGCTGCCTTGGACAGGGCTGAACGAGATTCTCTCGTGGCCGCTTCCATCCGCGTTGTGAACTCATCCAGGGCCTCGAGTCGAGTTTCCCGGACTGGTTCCAGTCCCAGCCTTGGATGTTGGCCACTGTCCAACATGAAGGGTGTAGTCTGGGTTGAGGCATGGATTCGGTTGTTATAGGCAAACTCGGCCAAGGATATCCATTCCAACCAATCATCCTGACGCTGGTTGATGAATAGTCGAAGGTATTGCTCAATCTCCTGATTAACCCTTTCAGTCTGTCCATCAGTTTGGGGGTGATAAGCAGTAGAGGCAGCGACTTTGACACCAAGAAGTTTGTTCAGTTCACGCATGAACTGGGAGATGAACTGTGTGCCTCGATCACTGATGATTTCTTCAGGGAGAACATGATCACGGAAGAGTCGGGCAACTCCCACTGAAGTTACATCTGAAGTGGTGGGAATGACATGTGCACGCTTTGAGAGGCGATCGACAACAACAAGGAGAGCATCATAGCCATGACTGGTAGGCAGTTCTACAATCAAGTCAACAGACATAACCTGCCATCTACGGTCTGGGATACGGTTTGGTAGAAGCTTGCCAATGGGAGAAGCAGGGAAGGTTTTTGTCCGGTTGCACAGGTCACAGGCCTTCACGTATTTTGCAATGTAACATCCCATCCCAGGCCACCAGTAACTCCGAGCAACTAGTTCAGTGGTTCTCCAACGACCAGGGTGACCGGTGAGAGGCATATCATGGTGCGCTTTCACTATGTCATGTCGTAGTTTTGCATCAAGCGGCACGTACACTTTGTTGTGATAGAGGACAAGCCCATCCTGTTCAGACCACTCTTCTCCTCGCAAATTTCCAGAGGAGCCCAGTTCTTTGAGAGCCTTGACAACCTTTTCATCCCGGTCTACACAGTTCCTTACTCGATTGAGGAAAGCATCACCTTCACCTGGGACTAACTGCGCACCAGCCTCTGGAGGATTCGCCTTGATGTGGAACAAGTCAGGGGTAAGTAAGACTTGATTTTGGTTGTCTTCCTCCCCCCTCTTATGATCCATGCGTCGTGAGAGTGCATCAGGCTTGGCTGAATGACGACCAGGACGATGGATCAGCTCAAAATCAAAGCGAGAGAGGTAGAGTGACCAGCGTGCTTGACGACGGTTCAGGTTTTGTGCAGTGCGGAAGTAGGTGAGATTCTGATGGTCATTGAGAATCTCAATCTTGTGCTTTGTTCCCTCTAAGATGTGGCGCCATTCCTCTAATCCCTGAATCACAGAACGAAGCTCCTTGTCATGGATGGCATAGTTGCATTCAGCATCATTGAGGCTTTTGGAGACAAACCCCACAGGCCGCCATTTGCCATCATCACATAGCTGGGACAGTACTGCTCCTGTGGCATAGGCTGAGGCATCTGTTTCAAGACGGAAATGTTTGTCTTGATCAGGGAGGACAAGGATCGGTGTTGAGGTGATGAGGAGTTTGAGCTTGTCAAAGGACGCTTGCTCTGGGCCATTTGGATCCCAAGACCATTGGGCATCCTGTTTTGTCAACTGGTTGAGGGGCTTTGCAATGTGTGAGAAGTCTTCCACAAATCTACGGTAGAAGTTGATGAAACCAAGGAATGATTTGACTTCAGTGACGTTACATGGTATTGGCCAGTCCCGCACCCCTGCAACCTTGACTGGGTCCATGGCAACCTGTCCTTGAGAGAGGATGAGGCCGAGATACTCCACCTCTAGTTGCTCAAATAGGCATTTTTCAGGTTTGAGGTACAGGTTGTTGGCCCGGAGGATTTCAAGGACACGTCGTACAATCCTACGATGTTCTTCAAGCGACTCTGTGAAGATGAGAATGTCGTCCATGAACACCACCACAACCCCTTCATCGATGAGACTCTTGAAGATGTCATTCATCATTGTCTGGAAGGTTGCTGGGCTGTTCGTGAGTCCAAAGAACATGACTAGAGGTTCATACAGGCCCCTATTTGTCCGAAAGGCTGCCTTCCACTCATCTCCCTCTTTTATGCGTACATTATTATATCCCCAGCGAATGTCAAGCTTTGTGAAGTATTTAGCCCTTCCAGCAGCAATCTTATTCATGATGTCTGGAACAAGGGGCAAAGGATAGGCATTCTTGATTGTTATATCATTGAGCTTCCGGTAGTCTTGCACAAATCTAAGACTGCCGTCCTTTTTCTTCACAAAGAAGACTGGAGATGCCATAGGTGACTTGGAGGGATGGATACGATGGCTCTTCAGGTTCTCTTCAAGGAAGTTATCCAGTTCCCTTTGCTCAACCGGTGACATTGGGTAAACCTTTGTGCTGAAGGGTTGTGCACCTGGAGTGAGCTCAATTGCATGGTCCCAGGGCTTTCGAGGAGGCAGTTGGTCAAATGACTCCTTAGAAAACACATCCTTGAACTCCTGGTATGGTTTAGGGACAAGGTCCTCGAAGGATCTGACTGGTGCAGACTTGCTGGCCCGTTCAGCAAGCTGTTGGGAGACAGTCCAGCCTGCGCCAATCATTTTAGGACTCTCATTCACAAAGATGACAAAGGTCCTGTCTCCTTCCTCAAGTAGGGAGCGGGTGTGCTGTATGGGAACCTCCTCTTGATTTACACTCTCTTCTGGAACAGTTTCGACTGTGGGCCCTCTGACAACAGGTCTGCCCCCACATGACTTGGGACAGCGTGTCATCTTCACATCTCCTATACGCCAGTCAACTTCTGGGTTGTGTTCAACAAGCCATGTGTGACCAAGAATGATGGCAAGTCGTCCAAGGCTCGTGACAGAGAATGTGGCAAGTTCCATATGATCCCCAAAGGTGCAAATGAGGTCAACTTCTTCCTTGATTGAGCCAGCCTCATTTGGGGTACCATCAATATTGTAGACGGGGATGGCACGGGGTAGGGGGCGGGTCCGAAGCCTGTGTTCCCTCACAAACTCCATATCGATGAACATCCCTGTAGCACCACTGTCAAGGAGGGAGTCAATTGCAAGTGGATGCCCTGTGTCAACGGAGTGGACTTTGAGAGGTACTTTGGTGCATCGGCGGAGGTCAGCAGTACGGACATATAGAGGGACTGGAAGGTTTGCATTAGCAACTGGAGCGATGGGTTGGGTTTTTGGCATGGCTGATTTGGTTTCAGTTCGATCAGGGATAGGAGAAGGATGCATCATATCACCTGTGATCCCTATTGCACATGTTTCGAGAACTGAAAACCGATTCGTCGAGCGGGGCATGTCTTTCACCGCTGACTGGCCTAAAAACCCTTTCCTTCCTCTTGGACAGGGTGCTTCCACCTTCTCTTTGCGTTCCTCTATCGCCGCTGCTACAGATTTAGAGACAATTGCTGCAATGTCTGCCTCTGTGAGGTTTGCACGGATTCGTGGCTTGCGAGGTTCAGGACAGTCTGGTGAAATGTGACCAGGTCTCTTACAGTTGTAGCAGGTTCGTGTTTCGGTGCGGCGGCGGGATGAGTCAATGTCCATAGGTGTTGCGTTACTGGGTGATGCTGTGGCAACAGGAGCCATAGCAGGAGTGTGGAGTGGTCGGGCAGGAGGAGGGCGATTAGGGACATGAGGTGTCTGTGCCTTCCTGACCTCTAACAGACGGCGATGATTGCGGTCAATCTGACAGGCTGCTTCCTTCCAGGCTTTGAGGTTGGATGGAAGAAAGGGCTGGGCGTGGATCTTGTCAAGGATACCTGCTGGAAGGCCACGAGCATAGGCATCCTCGAGTGCCTCATCATTAAAGCCTGTCCTGCCTGCCAGGATCTCAAATTGAGCCGTGTATTCATCTGCCGACATTCCTGACGCCATCCTAAGGTCATGCAGCTTAGTGCGAGCCGTTCTGGCACGATCTGGGTCACCAAAGGCCTCCTCCACACGTTTAATAAAGCCCTCCAGAGTGGATATAGAGGAGGTGCCATCAATGACAGCCTGTGCCCATATCTCCGCAGAGCCTCCCGTCATGAAGGAAAGAGCGTATAGGATCTTTGTGCGTTCATCTGGGAAGGATGCTGGCTGGACAGTGATGGACAACTTGATAGACCTGATAAACCCTTCAGTCTCTGCACGGTCTCCATTGAACTTCTCCGGTTCTGCTGCTTTGATAGAGCGAGTAGATGGAGGGACACTGTGAGGTACTGAGGGCGCAAGGGCTTGAGCAGCAGCAACAGCAGCGTTGGTGGCAGCATTGGCTAAGTGGTCGTGAACGTTAGCAATCTGATTGTGCAGTTCCTGATTCTGCAGTTGAAGTTGCTGCAACTGCTGTGCTTGGCTGGAAAGGAGGCCTCGAAGAAATGGCCCATGGTCACCCAGGGCGTCCCAGTATGCGTCTGGGAGTTGGTCTGCCATAGGCTGAGATGAAGGCTGGTTAAGAAAAGTGTGTGGGGTCGTCCTATGAGCTTGATCTTCTGTGAGGGCAACACTAATGACGAAGCCACAACCAAAGATACTCAAGGAGATAAGAGCCGATACTAGGACAATGACCAACTGTGTAGTGGGTATCCTCAGAGATCAAGCTGAGGAAACGCCACCACACGGGCTACAGTCTTATAGCGCTGGCAAGGCTTACATAATAGGGGAGATGGAAACTTGTAGAAGGTTACGGAAAGTGACGGAAAGTGACATGTGACGGAATGTGACATGTGACGGAATGTGACATGTGACGGAATGTGACATATGACAGAAAGTGACATGTGACGGAAAGTGACATGTGACAGAAGGTGACGGAAACTCATGGAAGGAAGTAGAAACTTGTGGAAGGAAACACGTGAACCCTGACACCAACCCTTCAGGATGGCCGTGATATCGTGCGGGGTACTGCCTGCTATCACGAGACAATCCCTTTTGGGATTGCGAGCGCGTTGTTCGCGCTCGATGCGTTTGAATACGCCGATCATCTCGCGCGTAGGCACGATCTGCGGTGTTTCTTTTGCCCGTGCTATAAGTTCAACGAAGCGGGGTTCGTCGAGCGGGCAGACGTCGTACCATTGGGTACGACGTTGTTGGGCCTTTCCCACCGGTCGGGGTAGGAGGCCCGTCTCGGAGATCGGTGGATCTCCAAGTGGGATGAGCCTTCCCTTCCCCCAGGTAGGGAGGATGAACTGACTCAACTGTCCCCGCCGGTGGAGGTAGGGCCACGCCAGGCCCGATGTACTGGGCCTCGACCTGCGCTATCTGCCGCTGAAGGGCGGGGTTGTGAATGGTGTGCGACGATGACGCCGCAAGGTAAGCGCTGATTGCGCTTTCCTTCGCCATGGCTAGCCCATTGGCGGTGTGAAGGGAGCCGCACAATTGCTTGCGCTTTTTCTTTGGCTGCTCTGCCAGCCGCTGTGCCCGTTCAGGGTCGTACGTCTTCCAGACGGACGAGTCAGACTCCCATCCATTTAGGACACCGTACGCAGAGTCGGAAGGTGCGCTCTGCCCCTCCGTTGTTGTCGTGGTCGGCGTTGGCGCCGACAATCGGGACGCGAGCCCCGATGTTGCGCGCGCCGGCAACGGCGCCGTCGCGCGAGGTGAAGACGGCCCGGCCACTGGGTCTGTGGCTGGGTCATGTCGTGGCCTTTTTGAGGCAGCGTGAACCAGGGTAACCTGGAGCTGGGCTGCACTCAGCTGCTGCTCCAGCTGCTTGATCCTGGCGCGCTCGGTTACGAGCGCGTCGTTGCGGTCCTCGACCGCGCGTTCTAGCTCCTTGACCTCCTTTTTGAGGTCGTGGACGTCCCAGAGGGGCTCCTCCCGTGCGTCATGCGCGATGCCCCATGGGAGCCACCCCCAGGCAGCATCGACGGCGTCGCCAATGTCCTCATCCCGCAATTTGACCTTGCGGGTGCTGGTCGTGGCCCTAAGGTGCACGGCGTAGTCCGCGCACGTCGCGCAATCGTCCGGGTGGACGATGGCGAGGGCGTCCTCCCATCCCACGATCGTCCAGTGCTCCTGGTCTACCGGAGCACGGAGAATGTCCGCGGCCCCTTGTTTGCGTTGTGGACGTTGATGGGTCAATGTCCATCCCATCTTTGGGGGGCATCATCTTTGTGGGTAGATGATGGTGGTGGTTGCTTCCAAGAAGTGATGTGCCCTCGGAAAGATCCGAGGTGAAAATTTAACCGCGCCGTGGCCGGCACGTGATAGACGCGTCTAGCGGCGTCTGGGGAGGTCGCGTGGCTTGCCCACCCCCTGAAGCTCTAGGTAGCTATCCAGGGCTTCAAGGTCCTTGCAGGATGACATGGGTTCCCATGTCACGTCACCTAGGGTCCAACGGACCTGGAATTCCAGGTACGTCGAGTTTATCCACCAATGTGCGATAATCTCGTCGACGAGCCACTCCTCGTCGTCATTTGCTCCGAAGTCATAAAATGACTTGGCCTCACGACGAGGGAACAATTCGTCGTTGTTAGCCTCGTAACGCCGTACGAGGCTGGAATGGAAGACCGGTGAAATGCGACGGCTTTTCAGTTCGTCGGGAAGATCAAGGGTCACCGTCGAGGCATCGTTGTGAGCCTCGACGACACGGTACGGTCCGATGTACCGCGGGACTAGTTTTCTGGCTCTTCCTTTCGGGAGAGTTAGGTTTTGTGTCGAAAGGTAGACGCGGTCGTTGGCCGTGTACCTGTCGCTCGCCATACATTTCTTATTTGCGTGAAAGGTTTGTGTCACTCGATGCTCTACGATTGCATCGTGTGCCGCCATCAGGTTCCACTTTGCCTGATGTGCGAATCGGGCCACCCCCTTGAACGGGGTGTCCGCGGCTATGGGCAGGTCTTTCCGCGGCATATAGCCGTGGATCAGCTCGAAGGGTGCGAACCCTGTGGTCGCACTGACGTTGCTGTTGAGTGCGACCTCAACCATTGGGCATTTCACTGCCCAATCCTTCTGATCGTCTCTGACGACCGCGCGCAATATCTGGCCGATCGAGCGGTTTGCCCGCTCGGTTGCTCCATCCGTTTGTGGATGGAAAGCAGTTGACATGAGGAGCTTAGTCACTGGAGTTCACGCCAGAAGATCGCCGTGAATTTTGAGTCTCTGTCTGAGACGATGGAGTCGGGAACTCCGTGCAGTCGGATGACCTCCTTCAGAAACAGCCAGGCTACTCCCTTGGCTGACATGCTCGTCGTGGTTGGTATGAGGTGTACGAGCGACGTTAGTCGGTCAATGGCTACCATCAGGTAGTCACAGTCGTTGGATTTGGGCAGGGGCCCCATGAAGTCGATGCCAATCGACTGCCACGGCCTATCCGGAATGGGTAGGCTGTGTAGTAGGCCTTTGGGCCGTTGTGGCCCAGTTTTCGTCATCTGACACTTCGCGCATGATGTGCAGAACGCCTCTATGTCTGGACTCATGCCCGGCCACCAATATGCCCTTCGAACGTAGTTCGAAGTCTTCAGATGGCCGTAGTGGCCAACTATCTGATGTGCCCGATCGATGATAATTTCGATCAGCCTCCTTCCCCCTTGAAGAACAGAGCGGGGGACGGCAATGACATCTCTCTTGAGCTGATTCTTAGTCCATATCAGCCCGTCCCGGATTCCGAATCTCGGGTGCGCGTCCGGGTGCGCCATGATCTTTGTGAACATGGTGTCCCTATGGTACGTGTCTCGTATGACCTTAGACAGGTCTACGCCTTGCTCGACGATCCGGCGCAGGGGTGCGCTTTCGTTCCCTGCGGCGATGGCTTTGACGTCATCGTCGTCGTCACTGGATGTGGTGACGTTCGCGGGCTCTGGTGAGCCCTCGTTTAATGCGGCGGCTTCTGTTACTCTCGCCTCTATCTTCTCAGCGAGGCATTTAGATCGTCTTGTCGCCGCTGTTCGCAGCTCGACATACCGGTCGGTGGGCAATAACTCGCCGTCCGGATCTAAACGCGCATCCGCGTTCACGAAGATGTGGTCCGGGTGATTGTCGTCACCCGTGTCGCTCTCGTAATAGCGCGACAGGCAGTCTGCTACCTTGTTCTCTACACCGTCAACATGAACGGTGTTGAAATTGAACTGGGAAAGAAACTCCCACCATCTGACCTGTCGGTCAGATAGGCTCTTTTGGGTCTCGAAGTACTCGAGTCCCTTGTGGTCTGTGACAAGGGTGAACCTTCGCCCCAGCAGTGTGTCCTCCCATTTCATGAGAGCCTCGAGCACCGTGATAGTCTCGTGTTCGTGAGTCCGGTAGTGTTGCTGAGCAACGCTGAACTTCTTTGACAAGAAGCCGGCTGGTCGACAAGTTTTCCAGTCGGGACCTTGGCCGTAGACCGCACCGACGCTGGCTTTTGATCCGTCGGTGATCACCCAGATCGGCTCTGGGCACCTTGCGTCTACTGGACGCAGGATCGGGGCCTTACAGGCCAATGCCTTAATGCTTTGCCAGCATTTGTTGAGCAGAGGCGTCCATTCGAATGGACGGTTATTACGCGCACAGCCCGATAGCGGGGTGGTATATGCGCTGACATCCGGCATGTAGTGTGCCAGATACTGTATGAGCCCGAGGAAACGCTGGACATTTTTGAACGTCCATGGCCTGCGCCACTCGCGGATGTGTTGCATCTTATCCTCGTCGGCATGTACCCCTCAGCCATTGATTATATGGCCGAGGCACTCCATTCGGATGGAGTAGAGGTCCACCTTTTTCTTGCTCAGAAAGAGGTGATTCTTCCTCAGTCTGTCAAAGAAGATGTAGAGGTGCTCTTCATGCTCTTGTATTGAGAGCGAGAATATGAAGATGTCGTCCATGTATACATGGACGAAGTGACCTATGCAGTCGCGGAAAATGGCTGTCATCAGCCGTTGGAATGTTGATGGGGCGTTACAATCCCCCATCTGTATCACTTGGCTCCTGAAGGTGCCGAGGATCATTGCAAAGGCAGTCTTTGCTACGTGATCTCCAGATCTGCTCGTATGCTTCTGACATATCGAGTTTAGTTCGATATGGCCACGAGCCATGTCGCTGCGTATGATATCCTGATCCGGGAAGGGCGTGACGTCCTTCACCGTGTTCTCGTTCTGCTGGCGCAGATCGAAGACGGTTCTCAACGTACCGTTCTTCTTCGGCACACACAGCATGGGCACTGCCTGCTGCGCTACTGCCGGAATCCACCACTTTGCAGTGGTGTATTGTTCTATCTTTGCCGACAGTTCCTCTCGGAAGTGTTCGGGCATTTCGGTAGTCGATACCGCATGTGCTTGTTGGGATCAATGAGGTTGATCTCATGGTTGATCTCCCGCAGTGGCGGGAGTTCTAATGGAATTCCACTGACTAGGTCAGTGATTCTTTCCATCCATTCCTCGGGAGGCGAGGAAGGTCATCATCCGTGAGGATGATGAATGGTTGGCTTAGAAGCTGTAGGCGCTGTTGGCGTCTATTAGGTCCCGCGGCGCACGGGCCCGCCTTCCGCTTCCCATCGCTTTCACCTAGTGAGAGTGTCTCTCCCTACGACTGTAGGGTGAGTTCGAGGACGGTCTTCCACGACTCGTCCTCCTGGCTTCAATGAGCCAGGTTCAGCGTCGGCGCTTGGGTGATCCTGCTCACCCGTGGCCTTTGTCCTCGTTCTTCGATTTATCGTCATCGAATGAGACCTTGCCCGTGGGATCACTTCATTTCCCTTGCGGATCGTCCCTGGGCTCGAGAAGTCCAGGGTTATGCCGAATCTCCTTAGGAACGGTGTCCCTAAGATCGCATCGTAATATTCGACGTTTGCTACGTCGAAGTATTCGTCGTATGTCCCGCGACCAAACTTGATGGTCGTGTTCGTTCCATAGTTGATCTGGAACGGCTGCCTATGCAGGCTAGCTGCAGCGCGATTGGTTGCTCCAGGGAGAATGTCTTCATCCCTGTAGCTTGCGTGAATTCGGGGGACAGCAGTACCCCTTCGCTGCCGCTATCTAGCAGGCAGTGGGCTTTTACGCCATTTATTTCCCAGTACCCCGATAGGGTACGGTTCTCACTACGGGACGCGTTGGCCGCATTCGTGTTTGCTTCGGTGGTGATACACCGGCTCGGCCGCCTTGTCTGGCGTGACCGATGTGCGTGCCGCCATGACTTTCGTGGCGGTTTCGTCTTCCAGACGAACCTGATCACGCTGGACCTGTAGATGGTATCCTCCACCTCTTCGTCCCATTCATAGTATTGGGACGGCTCAGGGTCCCACTCTTCAGCGGGCATGTCTCCGTTATCCGGAGTGTCATTGGGTTGGGGATCACCCTCCCCCTCTTCATCGATTTGTTGAAGAGAGTTTTGATCGGGATCCGTCTCCGGATCCTCGGCCTCACCGTCATGCCTCACGGCCGCTGTCCTGATACCGGACCTAAGCCGGGGGCATTCAGCCTTCTTGTGGCCAGGTTGGCCGCACTCAAGCATGTGGTGATGCTTTGGCTGCCGCTGGGCCTGTCGTTTGGCCAGCCCGACGTTTTCGTCGGTGGGGCAGGTCGCGGGGACGATCCTGACGCTTGAGGCTGTTTAGCTTCAGGCGGGCGCAGCCTGTGCTGGGTGTGAGGGCGGTAGCCGTTGACCTGTCCGCTTCTTGTGAACAGGCTGGGCCTGGTCAGGCCTGTTTGTGTCAACGGCTTGCTCCCTGTGAGCCGGGCGGCGCTTGCCGTTGCTGCTGCGCTTTCTGCGCGGCGCATCCCCATGTTGTATTGGGATGCCTCCTCGATCATTCAGGCCATTTCGAAGAGTTGCTCTATTGAGCTGCTCTCGGCATTATGGCCCTTTTTGAGGACTTTGTTGCGCAGCATTTCGCGTAGCGCCGATACGAACCGTCTCGGAACATGTACTCGTCTGGCGGCTGTATCATACATGCCGCGTATTTCGTGAGCTCGTTCAGCATCTCCTGAACGGTTTTCATGCCTTGCATGACCGCGTCAAATTTATTCGATGCATGATGGTATGTCAGTGTGTGCAGGAACCTCTTTTGAAGGCCTTGCATCACTGATTCCAGCGTCCAGCTGCGGACCTGGCGATCGAATCGTTCGATGTTTCGAAAGAACCACTCTTGGGCTTCGCCGGTGAGGCGAGTGCCCACATAGCCGACCTGCGTGTCAACGCTGGTTGGCCCTAGGAGGCAGTTCATTTTTAGCCATCGTAGGATGGCTGCCACAAAGACTTCAAATTCTTCGAGGTCCGATCCCCCTGGATATGGCTCGGGGTGGGCCAGTTTTACGCCGGCCTTCGCTAGCACAGACTTCTCCGGGTCTGTGTCCGCAGCGTCTGCTAACGCCACGCGGATCATCCGTGTGATCCCGTCGTACGGCTCCATCAGTACGACGTCGGCCTGGTCAGGGATTCCCTGGCCTTCCGTTGGGGCCATGGATCACTCGCGCGGTTGTGACGCCGCGCTGGGCAGGCTGTTATATGCCCTGATGGGCCCCGGGCCCGGGTCGGGCTCGGGATCGGGAGCATTTTGTGCTCCCGGTTCCGGGGGCGTTTTGTGCCTGGTGTCCCCGGTCAGTCCCGCGTTGCGGATCCGTAGCCTGCTGTTGTAGGCTGTGCGCGCTTGCCGTGCGTCTTGTACGGCTTGCGTGAGCTGCTCGTCGGGTAGCTGAGTGGTGTGGCTGTGGGCCACCGTTTCTTCAGCGTTCTTTGCTAGTAGCTTGAGTGCCCGTGTGTGGCGGCGTGCGGCTGCGGCTTCTTTATGCTGCCAGTGTGCGACTTCGAGCTCTAAGCTCTCAGTCGTCGTTTCAGAGTCAGGCTCTGAGGCGACTTGATCCCTAACGATCTGTTGGATCGTCTTACGGTTGTCCGTTGGGGCAGTCGGTTGTTCCCGAGGTTCGTTCCCGAACCTTACGTCCTGTTCGACCGGGACGGCTGGTGGCGGCATTCGCTGCTTGTCTCGCTCCTTTTGGCTCGCGTCGCAACTGCGTTCATTAGCTGCGGACTGTCGCGAGCTTGGACGAGTTGCGTCGCGTTCCCCGCGTGGGCGGAGTGCCTTCTGGACGTCCTCCAGCTTGGCTGCGTCTTGCAGCCTGACCTCATCCGCCTGGTGGAGTTCCTTGCTGATGGCCATTAGGGCGGCAGTGGTGTTGTCAAGCTGCGATGCCAGCTGATCGTGCTTGTGGCGTGTCAGTGTACTTCGGTGCAGTGCAGCCTGCCCTGTTTGTTCAGGGCTTCTGCCATCTCGTGGTCAATGGCGTGAGCCCTCGAGCTCTTGCGACTAGAGCTTGAGTACTCCGAGTCCTGACCATCGTCTGGGGCTCGTCTTTTTTGCCGTCGTCCTCCTTCACGGACGATCGTCGTCGCTCTGCTTCGTGAGCGTCGGTTTGCGTCGTGGCTTTGTGCCCGCCTCGACGTTGTTGCTCTACTGTCTGACGACGGCGAGACTTCTCTGCCCTTTCCTTTGTCCTTGGGCAGAGAGAGATGGGGGGGCGGCACCGGCTCATTGCTCGGCGTCGTCTCTTCTTCGGCCACGCTCGACGAGACGTGGTCGGGGTTTTCCTCGTCCTCTACTGAGGGGACGAGGGCGGTGAGATCTACGATCTCTCCGTCTTCCATTGTCCTGGTCTCTAGGTCCAGGGTAGCGTCAGCCATCGTGTCACTGGGCTGCGCCTGGGGTGTGGACCTCGAGCTCGTCGCTCGTGTCCGTCTTCGACTGCGTGGAATCATCACACTCGCAGCCGACAGTAGAGGGTCTACTGGAGGGTCTCAACGATGTTTAGTCGTCGACGCAGCGATCTTTTTCAAGATTGCTTCGAATCCACTATCGGTTGGTCACGTGGCGATCAACCGCAGGATAGTTCAAAAAGGTGTAAAGAGTGTCGATCTTAAGACCTTGTATCACAAGGGCACAACAGAACTTGACCAATGAGTGGTATTCTGAATGCTACGTAGTGACAGGTAAGAGTAAGATGCGATGGGGACCGCTGGCCAGTTCCCACGCATAAACTATACAGTGGGTCCCTAAGGGGCCCACTGGGATTATGTAATAACTACTGTACATGTAGATACATGGGTTATTTACACAGACCCCGCCGAGCCTAGTAACAAAGGCAAAGGTAGGGCTAACCCCAGTGACCCTTCAGGTGATCCAGGTGATGGCTCTGGAGGTTCTGACAATGATCGGGACCTCCCCAACCTGCCACCCGAGGACCTCGATGACCTCGAGGACAACGAACTTATGCGTCGAGTGTTCATCAAGCTCGCGAAACCTCGCGAGTCCGAAGCACAAGCCAAGGTCAAGGAACCGGATAGTTATAATGGTACCGACCAGGCCAAGCTTCGCACCTTCTTCCTTCAATGCGTACTCAACTTCCGAGATCATCCCACAGCGTTCAAGACTGGGGCCTCGAAGGTGCAGTATGCTATTTCTTACCTGTCCGGCTCAGCTCTACAGTATTTCGAGCCGGTGATCCTCGGCGAGGTCCTTCCCGAGCCAGATTGGCTTGAGGACTGGGACAGCTTCAAGGCCGAGCTCGAGCTCAACTTCAGCCCATATGACAACGCTGCCCAAGCCAAGATTGACCTCGAGAAGATCGTTATGAAAGAGCACCACAAGGCCACGCGATTCTTTATCGACTTCGCCCAAGCTTCGACTAGGACTCAGTGGAACGACGCGGCCCTCCGACACTTCACCTACAAGGGCTTGGCCAAACGAATCAAGGACAACTTACTTCACTTCCCTCGATTCCACAGCCTCTCCGAGCTTAGGAACTTCATGCTGGAATGCGACAGCCGTTACTGGGAGCATAAGGAATATGACACCATGATCAATGGTCGTAGCTCCCAGCCTGCATGCGCCGCTAATCAGTCCAGCAGCAATGCCACTAACAACAACCAGTCTTCCAGCGGTTCCAATAACAATAAGAATCGCAACAAGACTAACAACAATGGCAAGGGTTCCAACAACAACTCTTCGAACAACAAGAGTCAGCCCGACATATCGAGCAAGCTCAGGAAGGATGGCAAACTACTTCCCGAGGAACGCCAATGTCGGGTCGACCAGGGCCTTTGTCTGCTTTGCAGCACCAAGGGTCACATCGTCAAGGACTGCCCGAAGAACAAGTCTACCAACGGTAGCGGTTCTAAAGGTCAGGCAGTGAAGACCCCTAACGAGGGGACTTCAGCCTCCATTACGGAGGTGAAAACATAGGTAGCAACCTTGGAACCACACGATCCAAGGATTGTGGTAACCTCACCCGTGTGCTCAGACTCAGTGCCACTTCTCATTCATTGTCCAAAGATTCCCTTAATGTAGATCTAACCTCGCCTTCGCTTCCCAACGTCGCTTTTGTTGCATTAGTTGACTGCAGGTCCTCAGATTGTTTTATTGAATCCAGATTTGTCCAGAAGTACTCTATGCCTGCTTATCCTGTCTCTCCTATACCCTTGAAACTATTTGATCGTAGTGCTAACACTACCATTTCCCAAGCTCTAGACCTCTGTATCTGCTTTCTGACTGGCGAACAACAATGGGTTACCTTCTACGTAACCTCGCTCGACTCGAGTTGCTCGGTGGTACTTGGCCACAACTGGCTCACCCGCTACAATCCGTCGATTGACTGGGTATTGGGCAGTATTACTTTCAAGACCATCGACCTAACTACGACTCCAGTGACCCCGGTGACGTCAGCCCGCTCAGCTTCGGCTACGACTTCGACCTCGCCTACGGCATCTTTGCCCCGCCTTCGACCTCGCCTCAGAACTCGCCTCCAAAGTTGCAAGCACCCCTCATTTCCCTAATCAATGCACCCGCTTTCATGCACGCGTCTAGATTGGAAGGGTCCGAAGTGTTTCAGCTCAATCTGGCCTCGCCTGAGCTCCTCGCCCAAGGAGCAACATCAGGAGAAAGCTCTCCCGAGCTTTCTGAGAACGTTAAAAAACATGTTCCCAAAGTATATCACGAATTTGCAGATGTGTTCAGCAAAGCATGCGCTGACACTCTAGCTCCCCACCGACCTCACGATATCAAAATCAACCTCGAAGAAGGGACCTCGCCGCCTATCAGTCCCATCTACTCTCTCTCAGCTTCCAAACTCAAAGCACTTCGCGAGTTTATCGACGAGCACTTGAACATCAGTTTCATCCGACCTTCACGCTCGCCTCATGGTGCACCAGTATTGTTTGTCCGCAAAAAAGATGGCTCACTTTGGTTGTGTGTCGACTTCCGAGGTTTAAACAAGATCTCGAAAAAAGATCGGTATCCACTGCCATTGATTGCTGACTTACTTGATGCTCCAAAGAATGCTCGCATCTATACGAAGATTGACCTTCGTCACGCTTACCACCTCGTAAGGGTGGCCGAGGGTGACGAATGGAAAACCGCCTTCAGGACTCATGATGGGTCTTTTGAATGGTTGGTTATGCCATTTGGTCTCACTAACGGCCCTGCCGCTTTCCAGAGATTCATGAACGAGATTTTCGCCGACCTTTTGGACGTTTGTGTGGTGGTATACTTGGATGACATTCTAATCTACTCCAGTGACCCCTCCAAACATGTTGAACATGTCAAGGAAGTCTTGCGACGACTGCGACTCAACAACCTCTTCGCCAAAGAAGACAAGTGTGAGTTTCATCGCGAATCGGTTGAATTCCTTGGCTACATACTCTCTCCCAAGGGCCTCACTATGGCGAACGACAAGGTAAAGGTCATTCAAGACTGGCCTGAGCCTCGCAAAGTTCGCAACATCCAATCCTTCCTCGGTTTTGCCAATTTCTACCAACGTTTCATTCACAACTACTCGGACATCACCATTCCTCTCACCCGACTTACCCGCAAGGGTACCCCTTGGAACCTTTCCGAGGACTGTCGAAAAGCCTTCAACCTGTTGAAAAAGGCATTCACTACTGCTCCTATCCTTACCCACTGTATTCCTGACCTTCCACTAATCGTAGAGACTGATGCTTCAGATTATGCTTTAGCGGCAATCTTATCGTTGCGAACCTCAGAAGGCGAACTTCATCCCGTCGCTTTTCACTCCCGCACATTCACCTCTACTGAGCTCAACTACGATGTTCATGACAAGGAGCTGCTAGCAATTTTTGAAGTGTTTCAACGCTGGCGACACTACCTCGAGGGCTCTGGCGACCCTGTTGACGTTATTACCGATCACAAGAACCTCGAATACTTTTCAACAACGAAGCTCTTGACCCGTCGACAAGCTCGGTGGTCAGAATACCTTTCCCAATTCAACCTCGCCATCCGCTTCCGACCTGGTCGCCTCGGAACGAAGCTGGAATCTCTCACTAGACGATGGGACGTCTACCTTGAAGAGGGGAATAGCGACTATGCCACCATAAACCCACAGAACCTACAGCCAGTATTTACTCAACACCAGCTGGCATCGTGCCTTAGAGCTACTAACCTCGCTCCTGTTGTACTCCGAGCCGCTTCGCTGCTTGGTACCGAGCAGATCTGAGCTGATATTCTAGCGAACCTCCCCTCGGACCCCATAGCCAAGTCGCACCTCAGCTTGGTTAATGACCCGAGGTGGACCACAGACCCCAAGGGTTTTCTCAAGCTTGACAACCGAACCTATGTTCCAGCGGCCCAAGACCTTTGACTTCGCATCCTGCAATACAAGCACGATCACATTCTCTCGGGACACTTCGGGGTCAACAAGACCTTGGAGCTGATCCGACGAGACTACACTTGGCCAGGGATTAGATCCTTTGTCAAGGAGTATTGCAAGACGTGCACCACTTGTATGCGAACCAAGCCTCAATGTCACAAGCCCTATGGTCTCCTCAAACAACTTCCCATTCCCGAGAAGCCTTGGAATTCCATCTCTATGGATTTAATTGAGCAGCTCCCCCCTTCATCCGAGTTCACCTCCATACTAGTGATGTTGACCACTTCACTAAGCAGGTTATCTTCATTCCAACCACCAACAAGATAACCTCACCAGAGTTCGCTCACCTCTTCGTCCTTCATGTCTTTTCCAAGCATGGATTCCCCTCGCACATCACCTCGGACAGGGGTTCCGAGTTCGTCTCGCACTTCTGGCGTTCTCTAGGGAAAGCCTTGGACATGCGGTTGCATTTTACCTCGGGATATCATCCCGAGGGTGACGATCAAACCGAGCGTGCTAACCAGACCTTGGAACAGTACCTCAGGATATACTGCAACTATCAACAGTCCAATTGGGCTTCGCTCCTTCCCCTAGCCGAGTTCACTTAAAACAATGCGCCTAGCGCAACCACCGGCATATCCCCATTCTTTGCTAATAAGGGTTACCACCTGAACCTCGCAGTCCACCCCGAGCGCGACCTCGCCTCGGCACGAGCTTGAGACTTCGTGGTTGACCTGGACGAGCTACACCAAGAACTTCACCGTGCCATCCTCGAGGCTCAGAAGACCTACCAAGCCTCGGCCGATGTTCGCCACAAATCCGCTTCTGATTTCCAAGTAGGATCCCTCGCCTTTGTAAAGGCACAGTATTTCAGAACAACTCGGCCTACCGAGAAGCTCGCTGTTACGACCGTTCATTTACGACTTCCGACCCTCAGTTCCGCAATACCTTCCGCCCCTACAATATTTCCGCAACACATTCCGCCCCTCCGATATTTCCGACATTCCGCCCCTTGTACATTTCCCTTGTTCTTTCGACTCTATTACTCGGACCCACCGGATCCACCTTACCGTTCATCAAGACCATATGTCCGACCCTCCTTGTGTTTCGTTGTCAGATATGTTTTCCCAACCCCTTGTTCTTTGCCATTGTTCTACCTTACCCTGAACCCCCCTTGTAGTCCCATTGTTCCCAATAGGTAGTTCCCATGCATTGTTTACTCGACTTCCGCTTCCCCCGGAATTTTGCTTAGTACCATATCATTACCTGTTGCCCAGCTCTTTGTATAAAAGCCTGTCATGTATGTCTCTTATTCTGCAATCAGATAATCGCCTTCGATACTTGATTTCCTTCGCTCCATCTCCTGTTCTTAGTACAGCGAGTCTAGCAAGATCTCAGTCTCTCTCCGCCTTCCGTCTTCTGCCTTCCGCCTCAGTTCCAACTCAAGTTCCGACCAACCATTGGTTCAGTACTTTCCAACTTCCAACTCAGTTCCAAAATACTTAGGACGATAGTTCATTGGGGGCGCAACCTATAAGTTGAAGCCGCTGTCCTTTCCAGTTCCGACTTAGTGGAAATCTCGATACGTAACACTCGCCGAGAAGTTCTTGGGTCCTTTTGAGATCATTTCCCGAGCAGGTACTCACTCCTTCACCCTTTGACTTCCAGAACACATGCATTCAGTCCATCCAGTATTCCACGTATCCATGCTCGAACCAGCCTCGCCCAACACCATCCCAAACCGAGTTCAGCCGCTTCCACCCCCAGTCGTTATCAACGGCGAGCCCGAGTTCGAAGTCTCCGAAATCCTCGACTCGAAGATTGATAATAGACGAAGGAGCTCCAAGCTGCCCTATCTTGTTAGGTGGACTGGTTACGAAGGTACAGACAAAGAAACCTCGTGGATCCTCGCTTCCGAGCTTGATCATGCCTCGGAGCTGGTCACTGACTTCCACCAGTCTTATCCGGGCAAGCCGGGACCGTTGACTGCTCTATGATCATCCCCTTGTTTAACCCATGACCCCCAGTAGTTAGATAACAAAAACAATCCTCGCAATAAGAAATAACACCAAGAAATTCCTTTATTCCCTTAGTTAGTTACTCTAACATCCTCATATCTTCCCCCTCGCTCCCCTTGCTATCCTCACCTGACTCCTCCTCATTACTACTGCTACTTCGCTCCACCAGACCCCCATGTCCCCCATAATCCGCCAAGTCTCTCACCCCTGCATCCGCTTCAAGTAATTCCACCTCCTCCTTATCCTCATGAACTCCACATCCGCCCTGTTCATCCTATCATTCGCAGCCCTAAACTCCCCCAACAACTCACACACCCTTTCCCCAACCTCGCCAACCTTCTGTCCCACATCCCTTACCGCCGCTATCAATTCCCTCATCTCCGCACTTCGCTCCAACCCTTTTCATCTTCTTGTCCTTCTTCGCCCTCCGACCTTCCACCTCGGTTTCCTCCACCTCAGCTTCCTCTACCTCGGCTTCCTTCCCCTCACTCTGCCTCGCTCCCTCTGTCCCCTTACCCTTCTCCTCGCTCATCCTCACTTCCATCCTCTCCACCCTCGTCTCGAGATTCCGCTCGACCCAGTCGCTCGAGTCGTCGTCATCCTCAACCTTGTCCCGAACCTTGGCCTCTTTGCTCGGCCTCGGTCCACCCTCGCTGTTCTCGCTCCTCGCCTGCTTCTTGCCCACGGCGCTCGCCTGACCCTTTCCTGGGTTCGCCTTGCTGCGACGACCAAGGGCTATACTACAGCCCAAGGACCGAGTCCTGCACCATACGCAGGCGCCCTGGTCGGTGACGCCGAAGTCAAGGCTCACCGTGTGGAGGCAGGTGTAGTCGTGCTCTTCGCAGCGCGCGCACCTCGCCTCGGTCTTCACCCCGAGCAGCCAGTTACGAGGCCCTCCATCGGCAAGCTTGTACCCGTATAGGGTCAAGTCTGTTGGGTGGTAAGCGAAAAGCATTCGCTTGCACTACTCAAATCAGCATCGAGCACAAGACGAGACTACCACATGACTTACCTTCTTGCCGTTCGGCCCCTCCTGCCATGGCTCCCGCATATCTATGGCCCTCGCCTCATCAATGGGCCATGTGCCCACCTCAGGTCGAACCTCGGGCATAACCTCGCCCGAGGGACCGTTCTCCTCAGACAGCAAGGTCTGGTCGAACGCATTGCTTGCGCTGTTTTCGTCGATAGCAGAATTAAAGAGAGGCTGAGGGCGCACCATATTCGTTGGCACTTGGGTTTGCTGCCTCCTACCCACCCTTTTATCTAACCTCGGCTACGATTAAGCTTCGCCTTTCCGGCGACTTAACATCGGGCCGGGATCTAGATTTGAGGATAGGCGAACCTTGTTCATATTACGGCCTCGAGGGTCTCGGCCATAAGGAGGGGATACTGTAAGAACCTGGCCTTTGGCCGGTTACTTACCGGTATAACTTTCTTCCGAGCCCGAGCCTTGTGATACTCATGCCCGAGTACATATGATTCTTATCCTCTCTTAAGCCAAACCTCGCCTCTTATTCATTTGCCTCCGAAGTTGGGACTCGTGCGTAGGGTCGGCGCAGCACATAAGCTGAAGCCTAGTCCCTCTCCGACTTCCCCATCCAAACCTCGCCCCGTAACCTCAGACCTTACCTCGGGTTTCGCCCCCAACCTCGGTCAACCTTACGACGGATCGTATCGTAACAGGGTTCCAAAACAGTCCAATAACTACCGAAACAGACCAATCAAGGGGGGTGACGTAAAAGTCTACAGAATGGGTGTGACCATCGGGGAAATGGATAGGTAGCTCTACAGCTTCAGTAATTACTGAATTTGTACTACCATTGAACAAACAGAGCGGGATTGGATCTACGGATCGGGTTTTCAGGCTATTTCTACTTACAAAACGGATTCAATGAAACAATGAGTAGAACCGGAATCTACTAGGGCTTTAAACTTTTGGTTAGGGAGCAGAGATGAGGATAAACTAACTACAAGAGAATTTGGGGTACAGAGAGCAGAAGCATTGATTCTTACCTCCCCCAATGCGCAAGCTGAGTCAACGCGACCCTCAGTATGTGCAGAGGCTGTAGGGCCGCTGACTATTTTTTCGCACCTGAAGCCGAGCTATCGGCTTTATCATCAGACATCTTCCTGTCAGAAGCCGTGGCTGCCTGGGCCAACGTGGCTCTTGGACAATCCTTCGCACAGTGGCCACTCTGTGCACAGACTAAGCAGAGGTTGTTATCCATGCGACGCTGGCGTTCTGCAGGCGTGAGTTTGCCGTCCTTGCCGAGTCGGTCCGGCTCGGGTTTCTTATGACCCTCGGACTGATTATTCCCTTTCGGCTTGTCCTTGCCTTTGCCTTGGTTATTACCGGCATTGGCGTTGGAGTTGCTGGAACCTTGACCGTGACGTCAGTCGTTGTTCTGGGAGCCTCGGTTTTGGTTGGCCGACTTGTCGTTCTTGGCCTCGGGTTTGGGAGCAGAATGAGTCTCGCAGGAGAGTTCACCGCAACATTCCCAATACCTCTGCTTGATTTTCTGAACGAGGTCTTGGAGGTCGTCAAGGGTTCAGGGTTTGTTGAAATGCACCATTTCGTCCTTGATTCACTTCGGCAAGGCCAGATAGGCTCGGCGATACAAAGCTGAATTGTTATACTGGAGGACGGATGCAAGCCTGTAGAATTTGACAAAAAACTGAGTTGCCTTGTGGTTATCCTTCATCACCAAATTCTCAAGCTCAATTTCGGCATCGGCAACTTGATCGTAGGGGCCAAAATTCAGATAGAGCTCTCCCATGAATGCCATGTAATCTGAAGCCCATGCGGGTTCATCGGCAGGGTCATCTGCAAGGTAGGGCTCGAAGTAATCCAGAGCTGTTCCCTTGAGGAAGGACAAAACATAGTTCACTTTCATAGAACCATCTCAGAATGCTTGGGGTTTGGCACAGAAATTCAACGTGCACTGGAGAAGAAATCCTTGGAGCTTCTTCGGGTCCGAGCCATTGAACTGGTCGGGTTCACAGAGTTTTGCTTTCGAGTCGCTTCGGTCTCCACCACCACCAAGCCCATTGTTGGCAAGTCTTTCCAAAGCCGTGAGCAGCCGCCCCACCTGTTCCTCACCGTTTGCCGCTGCATTTGGGTTGGGATTAGGTCTCATGCCTGATACATCGGGATCGGAATTGTGCTCAGAATTGGAATCATTGCCACCTCCACCACCATCGCCAGGGTCACTTGGTTCGGGGGGTTCAGGGCTCGGTTCTTCGGGAACTTCGCTGACACACCCTGGACCAGCACCAATAACTCAGCGCCGGGGTGCGGGTTGAACTGATGGGGGGTTGAAATACTGGTGATGGAACGGGGGGTTTTCCAGGACGCTCGAAGCACCCTGTGCATGCTGAGCTTCGATTGTCGGTGTTACGGGGCTGCCTTCCGCACGGGTGTATGAACGGGTGATTGGCATACTGAACAATGAGTGTAGAGAGTTCAGATATACTGTTAAGGTTGTGTGTCGTACTGTAGTTCAGCTTTACGAAGGCCAAAATCAGGTCTCGGGTCAGAGGGCTTGGCTTCAACCTCATGGGTTGCGCCCACTCAGTGTTCTGCCCTAATTTCGGGAGCGGTCTCAGATATAAGCCAAGAAGCGGGTTTTGATATCAAGCAGAGAGGTCTTAAGTACAAGAAGCTAATTCAATATCTGAACTGAGGAACTATGATACATGGACTGGAGGTCTATATAGTAAAGTAGCGTGCAGGGTCGCGAAGGGACAATGATTGGATCAACGGTCAGGGGAACAAAGGGTCAGGCAAACAGGGAACTAACTAGATAAGGAAGTCAGGGGTGATGGAAGGTGCAAAGGGAAACCCAAAGGATAGCTGAGTGAACCCAAGGTTCCCCAAAGTCGAGCTTCTGGTCCGGATTTGGGAACAGGTCATAACAAAGTCAAGTATTTCTTTGGTAACACATTTTTAATGCACACCCATGGGAACTATTTCCAAACTCACACCGATGAAATAATGGAACTTGGTTGACTTGTGGCAGCAACTACATTCCCTTGTCTGTCAGACAAGAGCTCTTATACACTCTTCGATAAGTCACCCTTATTTATATGTGGTTATATGGATGGTAGCTTATAAAACGCCGCTATTGCGGGAGGACAGTATTTGGTATTTGGTAATACGCTCGATTTTGTACACGTCGCGTACTATTGAAAAAAATAAAAATAATAAATAAATAAAATAAATGAACAAATAAAAAATAAAAACAGGAAAAGGTGTGAGTCATGTAATGACAAAAACATTGACAGATGCCTTGTGTTGGGATGTGAGAACATTATGGACGGGGCCACGTTTTGGTGTGCATTCGAGTCTCCTTCCATGATGGTTTGATGTTCGCTGAAATCCATCTTGGGTACACTATTTCGTCGTTTGTCCGGGGCGGATGGTTCGGTATATTCTGGGTATTGTGATTCAAAATCGTTGTTTCTTTAGAGAGGTAAGTGTATTGCCGCAGCTGTTTTGACAGAAACGTCTTAAACAGCGGTTTCACCGAACAGTGAACGGGGCGGGCATATTATTTTGATGTCGTGTGGTCTGCGCTGCGCAAATGCTGCAGGCCCGGGGGGGGGAGGGGGGGGGGGGGGGGGGGGTGCAGTTGCTCTTAGTACATAATTAAGACAACTGGTACACGAGTCGCGCTTTCTTACCGTGATCACGTGTCACATCGTGGGTGTCACGCTGAAGGGGCCAGCTCCACCAGAGGACGTCACGAAGCTCACAGTCGGCACGTAGGAGGGGTTGGCATTCGTTTCCCGGGTAGTTCGAGGTCCTTAGTGCTCGAAACAGTGTGATCTCACGATTTAGGGAACCCGAGCGTTCCTGATATAAGCGCTGGTCATTATCTAGCCGACTGGTAACAATCGACTGATCACTGATTTGCGCCGATCATATCCTTAGCGGTGGAGATGCTTAGCGCTCGTGGACGATGTTCGCTACTATATTTAGACCTTCATGGCTGTGTCAGCACGACGGTGTGATCGATCACGTCGATCGTGGAAGACGAAAATCGCCATTTATAGAGTCTCGTACAGAGACCCTGTGGCCGCGGATACTATGATCAAACCCGAATCCAAAGTCAACTTAGGGGCATACAGCCCTTTGCGCTGAGTCTGGAATAGTTATTTGGCGCCTGCAGCTCTCCATTTACAGTGCGGAGCCCTTACAAAGCTCCCTCGCGCTCTGCTCAGCGCGTCGCGCAGGTGGTGTCATTAGCACAGGCCTTTTGCTTGCAATACCCAGCTCCCTTGCAAGTGGAGGCCCTGGTGGCCTCTTGGCTACCTCGTCGTCTCCTCCGTCTGCGTTGGTGGTGCGTCTCATTTCCGCGGCCTACCGGCCCCGTTTACTCATAGCCTTGTGCGCGCGTCAGTCCAATTACCCTGCACTTGACTAACCCTTGCCCGCAGTCCGGTTGCCGGAGGTCAGATGACTTTATGCCGCCGTTTCGTTGACCCTGCCCTGTCATTTGCATGCTAACATCTGCAAATTCATTTGCGTTTACCATGCTCGGAGCAAAGGACAATATGGAATTACTTAAATTAATTCACGCTCTTACGTGTTTAACAGGAGACATTATCCTGCGCATCTCAGGTCTATGGAGGAGGTTACCTGGAGTTGCAACCGGTCCCCACTCTTACAAAGTGAAATGTTTGCGCCGCATGTGGAGGCAATTGTTGATCACGGAGAACACCAAGCTCTGTTTGATGCCACAGCCACATCACCCACGGTCGAGTACAAGGGCAATGTCCCGTTGAGAGAACGGGCAGAGCATCGAGATTCTCGACTGATACCTGGCTCGCAAAGTTATCGAGTATAGTCATTCGAGGGTAAGTCTAAATTCCAGTGGTATAAAGGTTTTTGGCGACTTCATTGAACAATATGTAGACTATGGTTCCTTGCCAGATCGTTGTTTGGATCAATCAAGCAACGAGTCTATGAGCAAAGAGCGCGTCGTATTTTAGACGGCATTTCGGAAGGCTTCTATGAGCGGAAACTTTGAGGCCTGGCGAGGAACATTTCATTGACGCGAATTTCGGAACGTCACGCGGTTTCGAGCGTCGCCAAGAGTGTAAACTCAGTTCCTCAAGTCATGGCTGAGTATTCAGCGATTGTTTACGTGAGTGTCTTTCCAAAAGTTTGTGAGAAGTAGTGCAAACTACTCCAACCAAGCTTGACGTCTAGATATCGCCCTACAACTTTCACGCTACGAATCATATCATGAAAGCACATTCTGATAGCTAGTGTCCCTTTCGAGTATAAGGAGGCGTATATAACTTGGACAACGACACGGACGTTGATAATGATATACTGAGCCTGGTCGGATTGTCCCATTTGTGAGTGCATACTCTGCCAGTGAGCCGAAGATTCCAATTTGCCAT
The DNA here is from genome assembly GCA_015179125.1 of Gautieria morchelliformis. Classification (NCBI taxonomy): domain Eukaryota; kingdom Fungi; phylum Basidiomycota; class Agaricomycetes; order Gomphales; family Gomphaceae; genus Gautieria; species Gautieria morchelliformis. The sequence goes on along the minus strand of WHVA01000015.1, from coordinate 134,229 downwards.
GTCGCGTCAGACCCCGCATTCTTAGTCACCTAATTGGGTCCGGATGGACTTCATTGTGCCCCCATTTGTGACACAACACGGCAAACATCGGGTGGAAAATTTCCCTCCCCAGGCCCAGGTTTTACCCCGGCCGGGGCCGAGCCCGAGCCATCGTCCTGGGCCGGGCTTCAATTTGGAGGAGCCCTCAACCCCTGACCCGGGCTTTCGAGCCCGACCCGAGCCTGGACATCACTTGGAGCTGATGTACGGCGGTATCGGCCCCTGTTCGGATTGAAATCCCGAGTCCTGAACGCGCGGGTAAATGATCATCGAGAGCTATATATTTGATCGGCAGTTTGTAGGATCCTACATAAGGCATCCCCACAAGTGAACAATTAGATTACATAGAAAAGAAACAACAGGTTGAACAAGCAAAGAAAGAAAGAAATGCAAGGGGTGGAAAACCAGCCATTGAAAAAGAAAAAAAATAATTAAATGCAAGGGGCGGAAAAACAGCCTTTGAAAAAAAAAGGAAATAATTAAACGCAAGGGGCCGAAAACCAGATGACCCCTGTGCTCTTCTACAGGCAGCGCTACAGGCAACGTAAGTTCCGTTGCGCTGTTCTCTGCGCTCTGTGGAGTTGGCGTTTCGACACTGCTTCCCTCAGCCTGGTTATTCGACGCATCCATTCGATCAATTATTGTCTTCATCAAGCCTCTACTGGTGTAGTCAGCGTCGGGTCAAGGGCAAAGAATGAAGGTACATACGTCTGATATTCCTGATTTCTGTTCGACTCTTCCTTCAATTCTTTAACCGCTTCTTTCACCTCTTTAACCTCTTTAACATCTTCTTTCACTTCTTTAACATCTTCTTTCACCGATTCCACACCCTCCTGTACATTCAGGTTCACATTCCTGCTGGCAGGTCAGAATATACTCGACAAAATACCAAGGCAACGTACAATTCGTCGACCTGCATCGCCGTCCGTAGCAACCCTGTAATCTCTCTGACGCCCCTTATAGTGTCCCTGACTTCGGCCTCATTCAGGGGCCACTTGAGAGACTCCACTAACCCTTTCTGTTTGAGGCTGGATGTCATACAATCCATAGGGGGCCCAGGGCCGCCTCAAGTGTCCCATCGGGTATCGCCTCGAGATCCTCCATCACCGTCTCGCCACGCAGCCTCGGCAGGAGACGTTTCATCTCGTGACCGCATCGATTTATTAGCTTGTTGAGAACCTCCAAACGGGAGGCACGCCTGGGCTCCGAGGGAGAGGTTCGTTCACTCTCCTCGTGTGCCAGCTTCAAAATCTCCTCAAGCACTCTGTGCAAACTCTGGAACTCTTCGACAAGGAGCTCCCGCTCCTTGGGAGCTTTTATCACACTCACAACCAGTCCAGTTGCCTGGAAACATGCGTTGGTGAGCGCAAGAACGTCCGCAATTTTCCCTGGTAGGTTGCGTTAGCATTCTACACGATACTTATCACTGACATACCTGGTGTTTCCATGTGAGATGGCGTCGAGTGGCTTGAAATTTGTCGAATCGGTTAAAGGACACAACATTTCCCATCATGGGGCGAAGAGTTGTCTACCCAATGTGCATATATGGACCTACTAGTACTTAGTAGCCATTTGGTACGTGCCTTAATTTGCTAGGGGGTAGGTATAGCGCCCTCCTTTCCCATGGTTTCCCGCAGTCCCGCATTCCATGATCCTCTTACACTCCTTCCATTTGTGCTGCTAACTCAACCTCCTTAGCACCACCCGGGCGCCTTCGTGCAGTCCCATGGCATCTCCGGAACCGAGGGCCGGTTCCTCGGATTCTTCTGTGCTCATCCAAGCTGCGTACGCCTTCGTACGTCTGCCCTCGTCGCTCCGTTTCCCGTACTTAGATCGTATTATTTCTCCCAGCTCGGAACAGAGATCCTCGACATGGCCGCTGCTGAGATGAAGGGCTCCACCAAGAACATCCCGCGCGCGATCAAGGTGTACGTCCGTATCCTCGTTTGTTACATCGTCGGTGTATTCGTGCGTAGTTATTTTTTCTTGTGTGCGTCCCTTCTGCGCCCCTCGGCTGATTACAGGCAACATTAGATTCTTGGCCTCATCGTCCCGTGGGACAACACCGACCTCACCGGGACAGCAGCGTCGTCAGCGTGGGTCATTGCCATTAAGATTTCCGGAATAAAGGCGCAGCCTAGCATCATCAATACCACGCTCTTGAGTGCGTAGCCTGTCTGTGCATTCGCTCTGTTTGCGGATGTATGCTGCTCTTATCGCTAATGTTTTTCGTTGCATGGCATCTGCCTGGTCTGCCGGGTCCTCTGACCTGTACACCTGGTCCCGCGCCATGCACGGTCTCCCCTCGACCGGCCAGGCCCCGAAGCTCTTCGCGAGGGTGCGTGCTTGCATTCTTTATTTATGCCTCTCGCGATCGCTAACCTGAGCACCCAATCAAGACCAACTCTCGTGGCACGCTGTGGTTATCTGTGACTCTTAGTACCGCGGTACGTGTTGCGGCCTCTTCGTACCCGTGTTGGCCTCACACCCCTCCTACCCACAGCTCGGCCTCCTCGCGCACATGGGTGTCTAGTCTGGCTCCTCCAAGGTCTTCACGTGGTTCTCGAACATGAGCGCCGTCACCGGGATGCTCAACTGGGCCGGCATTTGTGTCACGCTCATCCGCTTCCGTGGGGGCATCAAGGTGCGCGTCGTCCCCGATTCTTTTTTCTAAGGTGCCAAGGATGTGCTGGGTAATGCTAATGTAATGTGCGTTTTGTTGCGGATGTAGGCGCAAGGCCTCGGCCTGGACATTTTGCTGTACAAGGGCTTCTTGCAGCCGTACGCGGCGTAATACTCTCTCTTGTACGTGTGCCACGCCTCTGCATCCCGCCGTCGTTACTGACTGACTGGTCGCCAGCTGGACCATCATTATCATCCTATTTGCAGACTGGTCCGTGTTCCTCAAGGGCAACTGGGCCAACGCCTCGTTCATCACGAACTACCTCACCGTTCCGGGGTTCATTATGTACGTCCCCCTGCCCCTGTGCTTTCCCGCGCCCTCGCTCCCGATACTCACGCCGCGCGCCCACTGCCCAGTATGTACTTCGGCTACAATTACGTGAAAGGCACTAAAATCGTCCGAGGTACACACTCTGTCTCCCCATTAAATATCCAATCTTATAACGTTCCTATTCCTTCCCAGCCGAGGACACGGACTTCGTTACCTTCGTCGACCATGACCGGTAATCGGGGGGCGCGGGTTCCAGGTTTCACTTGGCTTGCTTGTTTGTGTATGCGCTTACGAGTGTCATGTGGCGTGGTTTTGCAAAGAGTATTTTTTTTATGTGAAGATATATACATGAATGGAGGATTCCCATGGGCTTTATAATGAATAAATATTATTGCCTTTTTCTCTTGTTCAATGTTTTAATGGACGTATGATGCCGTGGTGCGTCTGAATTGCCGACCCTTGTATTTTACAGGTCGTACACATATTTACAACAGGACATGATTCCAACAGTCGGCGTCTGACGCTTATCCGGTGAATGCAGATGTGAGTGCTCGCACAGACACGCGAAATGGAGTGACAACGAATGCGTCCAGAAAAAGTCGAGCGAAGCTGTGAAGCAGACACCGGTATCGGTTGGTGACAGAGCTGAACCGGAAGCGACGAATTTTTGTAATTGAAACGCGTCGGTGCGTCCCCGGTACCTACAGATTTGACCCTGGATTTCGATTTCATTATCCGTATTTACAGCTACGTGCAGCCCTAATTTGAAACGATTTCCACTGGGCTCAGTGGCCGCCAGCCGCTCTGGGTTACCATGATGGTACTAGTAGCCTGAGTGCCGCCAAGCACTTGAGCAGGATTCGGTCCTTATGCTACTGAGTACGTGCGAGCGGTGCAACATTTGTCCGTTAGTACATTGAGCTACGGCTCAATGTACTAACGGACGGAGTAGCGCCCCTGAGATCCTAATATCCCCTGATCTGGTCCAACCTCCTAGCCATCGCCACAACATCGCAACTCTTGCCCAATGTCACCATCGTAAGTTGTAACAATGTCCAGTCTAAAAAACGTAAAGACAGAATACGACACGTCCTTTAGAGCAACGAAATACATACTTCCAGGAGAATTGGTCGACCAAGTCATCGACCACTTGCACGATGACCCACCCTCTCTACGAGCGTGTTGTATCACTTGTCGCGCATGGGTCCCCAGTGCACGGTTTCATATATTCCATAACATTGTGCTCTCCGCTGAGCGTGCCGACGCACTCACAGTGCTTCTGGAAACTAGCCCGCATATTTCCTCCTTGGTCAGGTCGCTAACTATTAAGGGACACCAGGATGAGATGCCCAAAGGGTTGGACTACTATCTGGAGGCGGTAATTCCCGCAATTGCTCCCAAATTGACAAGACTGAAGACCCTTCGAGTCGAACGGGTGACCTTAGCTATGCAGGACCCAAAGGTCCTGTCTGCATTGATTCACAACTTCTCTACTCTCCAAGAATTATGCCTTTCATTTGTCCTTTTCGACAGATTCAGAGACTTTGCAGCACTCATAGTTGCGCATCCCTTCCTAGAATGCCTAGATCTCGGATTTATATACTGGAACTTCAAGTCGGTGACCGCGGAAAGTCACTGGGAGAATGTGTTTCAGGAGTATCCTGACTTGCGCTCACGGTTACGGTGCATAAAATTGGACATTACACCTGACATTGTGACCAATTGGATTTCGTCGCACTATCGCGTTCTGCCTGTTCGTACGGTCAATAGATACACCATGTTCGCCCTTGATATTCCCCAGAACACGACGTTTCTCCAAACCATCGGATCTTCCCTCGAACACCTCACCATCTGCATTTATCAACGCATTTGGGAGTCTCTCGGTATGAAATTTCCCTTTGTGGAAACTTTTATCTCCCACTGACGCCATTTTAGAGAAAACAGAGATGGATCTCTTATCATCTAACACAAGATTACGCACTCTAACTTTCCACAGCCTTTGGCTATGTCCAGAACATCGGGCTTACGCATGGATTCCTGTCTTGCTCTCCCAAGTCACATCTCACTACATCGAGGAAATATCATTCGCTTTGATATGGACCCAAGTCCACGCAATCGAGACAGTGGATCTAGAGCTGGTACAGGATATTATCACCAAGCCTGTTTTCAGTGGACTGAAGAGAGTTATTTTTCGAGTGGGCGTGGATCCTGTGGAGGGTAGCCAAGCAATTAGGGCGCGAATGAGCCAACTTGATAGAATGGGTCTACTTGTCTTCCGCCGCGAATGGCCTATTTAGGATTCAGGTAGGGCTATTACTGTAGCCCAAATAGATATATCTCCCAGGTCACATCTCACTACATCGAGGAAACATCATTCGTTTTGATCTGGAGCCAAGTCCACCTAATCGAGACAGTGAATCTAAAGCTGGTACTGTGGAACGAAGGAGATATAATAGTCTGATATATTACGATCTCAAGTAGATCGTTCTGCCTTATATACAAAATATGATGTCCATTGTATTACCAATCCCTTCGAGCTGCTGTGCCGATGCGATGCCGGTGTACCAGCAACCCGGGGTCGAGAGCGATCTCGAACCTCCGGCTAAATGCGTGCCGGCTCTGCCTCGGCGGTGTCATCGTCCCGATTACTAACAGGTACAGGATATTATCACCAAGCCTGTTTTCAGTGTACTGAAGAGAGTGATTTTTCGATTGGGAGGTGGTGTGGATCCTGTGGAGGGTAGCCAAGCAATTAGGGTGTGAATGGACAACTGGATGAAATGGGACTACTTGTGTTCCACTGAGGAAAACCATATTAAAACTCAAATACATGCTATGATTTGTAGCTCATGTAGATATACCCCAAGACAGTTGGACTCGTGTGTCGTAAAGGACAATTTCATTGATTCCTGACGATGCTAGAGCTTGGACATCTTCATGTACTTATTGTATGGGAACCGCTGTTCAACCAGCACACTACATGGTCTCGGTTCTAGCTGTTCAACCAGCTCTCAAATGTCTCTTTATTGTAAATTTGTAGTCTGCATCAAAGGCCCTTAAAAACAACCAATTATCGCCCATAAAAAATGTCTACTGTCCTCATAAGCCTATTCAAACATCCCTCTAATTATCTATGAATTTTACCTATTTTTCCGAGGCTGTCTCCACTCAAACTCACTTATTTCTGTGCAGCAGAGTTGTGGATACACATGTCCCCGCAACTCTGTTTCGGACTTCCGATTTCAAACTCCGACCAGACGCTCGCGTCACTCGCGGCTTGTGCACCCGCGGTCACCCACAAATCCGGTCAGGTGGCTCCTTCAGACTCAGCCTCTGAGTTTGAAAAGCCTAGTCATTTGCTTGTACAGCCTCAATGACTCAACTGACTCATGCACACCTTGGTGAGTCACATGCTCATGACTCACCCAAGCTGTCATGAATCACATGGGCCCAATTAATGACTCATTCCTGACAAATCAAGCCCTGATTGGTGGAAAACCTAGTGGAGTCACCAGTAGGAGTCATTTCTAGTCACTGTGAGTCATTATGAGTCAGACAGAACCTTCCTACACATTCCGAAAGCTTCTTCGTGACTCATTCCTCCATTCCATTAATAGATAGAAGGTCCTACCGCTTAGTTAAGTGCCTGTACAATACGATATAAAAGGAGGCCCTTTTTGCCTGCCTTTCATCAGCCAATCTACCCATCTTCTATCCTACACGTGACCTCGTGTGACTTGCATCTTACTAAGCTGCTAATCCCAGCTAGGGCTATTCACTTACTTTAGTGTCTAATTCCTTGTTAAGTAGTTGCTTTACTGCTTAGCCACTTGGACTAATCCTCCAGGTGTAATTCTACAGAGTGAGTCTGTCAATTGAAAGTCTTGCCATTCGCACTCCAATACCCGAGACGATCTAGTCAGTCGATTTTCCTGATTAGAGACTTTCACAAGTCGCTTTGTTCACAAGACTCGTCCCTCGTTTTATTGCTGTGCGCTGGTAGATTATCAGGGCAGTCCATTTATAAACTCGCCTGCTAAGTACATTCCTTTATATTTTGGAATACACTTGGACCCCGATAGTGTCCTTGAACCTACAGTCTTTTAGTTTATTGTTCAGTGCTGCTAAGAAACGCATTGCCTTCCATCCGTATTAACTTGGACTAGTTCTTACGTGGATTGCAACCAAGGTACAAATATTAAATTATTTCTGGAGTTGTGCTGCAGCATTGTTTAATATTCTTTGAGTCCCGTAAACGACACGTTCTGATAGATTGAAGTGTTAGCAATAACACCAAAGTCTTGAAGGGTTCCAAAACAGATGCCATCGGAAATTTAGAATTGCGAGATGCATCACTCGCAGATTGCATGCTTGAATTACTACGCTGTGCACATACCATGATTGCCGTTGGGAACGCACCAGGAGACAGCATGTCATTTATGTACTATGCGAAGGCTACCTTCAATCGTGAGTTTGATGCAATGAATACGGAGACTCACTTTCTGTGTCTCTTCCTACATCCTCTCTGTCAACACCTTGCAATCTCAAATGCAGCAAAGTCTCGAAAACTAGCAGATGTTATCAAAATTGCGCTTGGCCTGGTTCAAGACATGGGTTGGAGTAAGCAGATGGCAAGTCGGTTGGTACATAAAATCCGAGACTATTCTCAATCCAAAGGTCCCTTCATCAGTGGCTCATCAGATGGTGAGCAGTGGTGGGAATCTGTAAAGATGTGGATCTTAAGCCTCTGTATCACAAGGGCAGACAGAACTTGACCAATGAGTGGTATTCTGGATGCTACATAGTGACAGGCAAAGGTAAGATGTGATGGGTACTGTAGAACGAAGGAGTAAATATGATCTGATATTCTATCTTGATCTCAAGTAGATCGTTCCTTTATATACAAATTATAATGTCCATTATATTACCAATCTCTTCGAGCTGCTGTGCCGATGCGATGCCGGTGCACCAGCAACCCGGGGTCGAGAGCGATCTCGAACCTCCGGCTAAATGCGTGCCGGCTCTGCCTCGGCAGTGTCATCGTCCCGATTACTAACACTCCCCCTCAGCGAGAAGTCCCTTCGGTAAAATCCCAATTTCCCTAATAGATACCTATGTTGGTGCATGTCTAATCCCTTTGTAAATATGTCCGCTACGTTCTCCTTCGTCGGTACGTATGTAAGTGATGCCTCGTGAGAGACCACTTTCTCACGGATGAAATGATATGCGACATTGATGTGCTTGGTACGCGCATGGTATGTTGCGTCATGCGATAGTGTAATGGCGCCTAGATTGTCTGATCGAAGTGACGTGGGCTGGGTTTGATCGATTCCAAGTTCCTCGATGAAACGCCTCAGCCAGATTAATTGCTTGGCGCCCTCGGTAAGTGCCATGTATTCGGCCTCCGTGGTAGATAGCGCGATCGTTCGCTGCTTTTTCGAGCTCCATGCAATGGTTCCTCCTCCTAGTATAGCTACGTAGCCACTAATAGATAGTGCGTCGTTTCTATTAGCATAATCCGAGTCGACAAATATTTCGAGGTCGAGACCAGCGTCTCGTCGGAAGATTATGCCGTCGTCACGTGACCCTTTGAGGTACCTGAGCGCATGCTTGATCGCCGTCCAGTGCTCGGTTCCGTAAGTAGTAGTGAATTGGCTCAAGTGTTGTACGGTAAAAGCCAAATCAGGTCGCGTGCTGAGTGCTGCATACATGAGTGATCCGATCGCCTTAGCATAGGGTACTTCGGCAGTTGGACCTGTCGAGTCCATGGGTGTCGTGAGTTTGATCATTTTATGCAGAGGTGTAGATACGGAATGTGCTGTTGTCATGTTGAATCGATCGAGTATGATGTCGATGTAATGCCCTTGTGACATGATCAGTGTTCCCTCATCCCTATTCCTCTCAACTCTAATTCCCAAGATTTTCTTCATTTCTCCTAAATCTGTTAAAGGGAATTTCCCATGAAGCTCCCCCTTGAGCTTAATCATCCCTCCCTTGGAGTCAGCAAATAGTCCAAAGTCGTCCACATATACTGATATGACTTCGATTGAATCCTTATCTTGTCTGATGTAGACGCATTCATCGGCTGTACTTTGATGGAAGCCGAGATCGAGTAGTAATTTGCGTAAGCGCTGATGCCAAGCTCGCCCCGATTGTTTGAGTCCGTAGAGCGCTCTGTATATTCTTAGAACGCGTCCAGATCCATCATCAAATCCGTCGGGCTGGCGCATGTAGATCTCCTCATCTATGGTTGAATTGAGGTAGGCGCCTTTGACATCCATCATTTCGATTTCCCAATCGAGTGTGTTTGCGATCGCTAATAGAACACGTAGTGAATCGAATTTGACCACGGGTGAGGTTATCTCGTAGTAATCCATCCCTGGCCTCTGTGTGAATCCTTGAGCCACAACCCTCGCTTTAGCCTTATCGAATTGTCCATCCGGTTGTGTTTTGACAGCGTATACCCATCGGCAACCGATAGCTACTCGTCCGGGTGGTAGTTCTGTTAGCTCCCATGTTCCTAACGTCTTGTGTTGGTCCATCTCAATTTCCATCGCTTTCTCCCAGATCGGCGCATCATCACGTGATACCGCCGCTCTGTAATTCTCAGGTTCAGTGACGATTTCTCTCGTTATGTAAACCTGCTCGGTGCGTCCTGAATTATTCAGTTTCCGGTAATCCGGTCTTTGAGTGATACGCGCGCTCCGTCGGATCTCTGGAGCTGGCGCTTGTTCAGGTGGATCAGGGACGGGTGTCGTGTGGGGTGATGACGTTTGTGGGGTAGATGTGATCGGGTCCGGCACATGCTCGCGCGGTGAGTGCTCCCCTCGAGCGGTGCCGTGTCATCATCGTCGTTGTCTGGGATAGGGTAGAGTCGGTTGTCATTTTCGTCGAATGTGATATTTCTCGAAATTTGAACATGTTTTGAGGCTTTATTGTAATACCTCCATGCTTTTGCATGTTCTGCTACTCCGACGAAGATGTGTTCTTCTGCCTTTGGATCAAGTTTAGCTCGTCGTTGATCCGGCACCATAACCCAGCAATTTGTCCCAAATTCCTCTAGGCGTGCTATGTTCGGCTTCTTGCCGAATAGTGCCTGGAACGGCGTTGCGTCATCTCCAAGCGCTCGCGTGGGTGATCGGTTTTTGATGTAACACGCGTAAGCCACGGCCTCGGGCCAGAGTATTTTAGGCAGGTTCTTGGCAAATATCATTGCCCGTGCGTGCTCGAGTAAGGTTCGGTTGAGTCGTTCGGCGATTCCATTCTGGGCTGGGGAGTATGGAGCTGTGGTCTCCATGATAATGCCATATTTTGCACAAAATTCCTTGAAATTCTTATTGACATATTCCCCTCCATTATCTGAGCGAAACCTCTTCAGTTTCTGACCTGTTTGGGTCTCGAGGAATGCCTTGTACGTCTCGAAGTGTTTGAGCGCTTCATCTTTGGCGCTCCCAAAATAGATGACCGTGTACCTGGATTTGATGTCCGTGAAAGAATAAAAATACTTTTCACGTGATGGTCCCTCGGTCTGGGCAGGTCCCCATACATCGGATACTGTCAGGTCACCGACCTGTTCTACAGTGTCCTCGGCTCTTTTGGGGAATGGCTCCACATGCCGTTTGCCTTGTATGCATGCCTTGCACTGGCTCGGCTCGTTTGACTCGTCGATCTCGAGTCCAGTAACTAGGTCGTTAGATTTCAACAATTTTATGGAGTTTATGTTGACGTGCCCTAGTATCCTGTGCCATTTATCCCATGACCGTCCCTTTGCCGCTGCGGCAAAGTCCCGTGCCTCGACTGATCGAGTGACCCGTGCCTTCATACAGAACAGCCGCCCGCGCTTCTGTCCCTGTGCAAAGGTAACTCCGGCGCGTGATTTGAATTCGACGCCGGTGCCTGAAAATGTGGCCGTGTTGCCCTTATCAGTTAAACGCCCTACGCTGATAAGGTTGTTCGGCGCATCTGGTGCGTGTTTGACGTCACGTAGCTCGATCGTGTTCGTCTTGGCGCCGACCTTGAATTCCATGTAGATCGTGCCTCGGCCTTGTGTATGTAGTACCGCACCGGGTGAAATTCCTTCGATTTCAGATGGTTCCTCGGCATAGCTAGCGAAATCATTTCGGCTTCTAGCTATGTGTGTTGTTGCCGCTGAATCAGCTAACCAGTCGGATGCGGATATAGCACTGTATGCTACCTCCTTAGATACAAATGCGAAGTCTTTTTCTTCTGCTTGTTTGACTGTTTCTTTGTTCCCTGATTTGAACCATTTCGGTGCTTGGCCTTCCTTGCCGCCACCTTTCGCCCAACAGTCCTTCACGTAATGACCCTTCTTGCCGCAATTTCGGCACTTTCCCTTTGTTGCTCCTGAGTCATCTTTCCTGGTCCTGTGACGTTGTTGCGCCTTAAGCGCCGTCTGCCGTGCCGATCCAGCTTTCCGTGCTCGATCCTCATCGAGGACCCGAGCTATTAATATATCAGCTGTTGTCCCGGCTCCACTGGCGTTTACTGCCGTAATAAACGCCGACCAAGAATCTGGTAATGACGTCAGCAACGTGTTCGAGAACTCGGTGTCACTGATGTAATGCCCCCGCGCATTCAATTCCTGTTGAATGCCGCGGAGCTTGCGTACGTGCTCCTCCATGTTCGCGCCGTCCTCGGCAAGCGTCCGGAAGAAATCTCTTCGGAGATTTACAATCCCCACTGCTCCCTTAGATTCGAATATAGCTTGTAGACTAGTCCATACAGCAAACGCAGACATCGTCTGATTGATGTAAACTAGTTGTTCATCGGCAACTCTGAGGCAAATCTCTTTTCTAGCCTTCTTGTCCTTCCTTCTCCAATCGTCGATCTCCTGCTGTTCGGTCGCAGTGACGTTGTCGGCATCTGCCGGTCTCGGTTCCGTCTCCCTGCCGATAGCCACGTCCCACAGATCTGAGTCATCGAGTATCCACTCGAGCCGCCGGCGCCACGCCGCGTAATTATCCCCGTTCAAGGGATCGATCTTGTACGTGTTATTGCTACTCGACATCGTTGATCGGTATTGAGTTATTGGAGTATGGAGCGTAGTTAGATTTGTAGTAGTTTAGTTATGCGCGGGGCCCATAACCTGTAGAACGAAGGAGTAAATATGATCTGATATTCTATCTTGATCTCAAGTAGATCGTTCCTTTATATACAAATTATAATGTCCATTATATTACCAATCTCTTCGAGCTGCTGTGCCGATGCGATGCCGGTGCACCAGCAACCCGGGGTCGAGAGCGATCTCGAACCTCCGGCTAAATGCGTGCCGGCTCTGCCTCGGCAGTGTCATCGTCCCGATTACTAACAGGTACCGCTGGCCAGTTCCCATGCATGAAATATACAGTGGGTCCCTAAGGGGCCCACTGGGATTATGTAATAACTATTGTACATAGACAGGTTATTTACACCCTCCCCCTCTATAGACAACTATAGACAACTTCAAGAATTATAGAGGTCCTCCATGATGGAGTCCTCTAGTGATTCTGATACGATGACGTTGGCATCATAAGGGGCCGGCGGAGCACGCGACTCCGCTGGGGGCACCTCCGTGTCTGCGGGGGTGGTTGGGTGCGGTGGCTCTACCTCACCACTGGCAGGGGCTTCCACTTGGTCGTCGAGGCCGGTGTCCTCGCGGAGTATGGCCTCGATGGCGGGGTCATCAGCCTGTGGGGGAGGCCAGTATAAGGGCAACCTAGGCAGATGCTCTACACTCAAGTGGCGAACTGGTGAAGGGGGATCCAAAGTAAGATAGAGAACTATATACAGGACACAGACATACCTGGCAAAGGGGGATCCAAAGAGAAAACTCTAGGGAACCCCTTCACCACCTAACTACGACTCCAAGTTACATAAGCAATCACACCAGTGATAACAGGGCTGGACAGATGAGGAAGGAATGATGTCGGAAGGGGCCGGAACAGGAAGGGAAATAAAGGAACACAAGACAGAAGGATGCCAAAGGCTAGGAGAAGCTCAGGGGCCACCAACGACACACTGCGTGCACACTGTGATAAAGCACATGGCAATAAAGCAGTGTGTGATTGGTGTTCCCCTGACAGCCGGATGCTCGCAAGCTCTTGGTCGAGCTGAGGGTGAGTGAGCAGTAGTGGCACTGCGGCTCTCACATGGCTGGTCTCGAGGATCTTTTGTTGACCCTCCCAGGCAGCGGTGCTGAATGCCACACCAGTAAGACTGCATTGAACATAATGTTCAATGTGAGCCACTCGCTCACGAATGACGCCGGCGTAGCAGGCCAGCCATCGTGCAATCTTGGGAAGCAGGATGTCTGGGCCAGCCAGCCTCTCATGGGGTAAGGACCCGTGATGGACAGCCGCAGGCTGGTGCTCTGCGGTGTCAGGAATTCCCTGGCATCGATGAGGCTCAACCATTGGTCAATCAAGCCAAACAAGTCAAAGAGTCTCGACTTGAGGGGTGATGCGACCCCCTTTACTCGGGGCGCAAGGGCCTTCAACCACATCCAGACATCCATGTCTGCAAGGTTGAGGGTTCCATCCGCGTTGTCACGGATGGTGTAAGGAATCCCTTTGGGGTTGTGTATCCAACCCTTCAGGATGGCCATGATGTCGAGCAGGGTACCGCTCGCTATTACGAAACAATCCCATTTGGGATTGCGAGCGCGTTGCTCGTGCTCGATGCGCTTGAACACGCCGATCATATTGCATGTGCGCAGGTACTGCGGCATGTCCTTCGCATGCTGTCGGAGCTCGATGAAGCATGCATCGTCGAGCGGCCAGATATCGTACCATTGGGTACGCTGCTGCAGTGCCTTTCCTACTGGTCATGGTAGGAAGCCCATCTCGGAGATTGGCAGGTCTCCAAGTGGTATGATCACCCCCTCCCCCAGGTAGGGAGGGTGAACTGTCCCCGCCAGTGGTGGTAGGTCTACGTGAGGCCCGATGTATTGGGCCTCAACCAACACTACCTGCCATTGTAGGGCAGGGTCATTGATGGTGTGCGACGGTGACGCCACCAGGTATGTGCTGATTGCACTTTCACTTGCAATTGCTAGGCCATTGTACCTGTTGGGGGTGCCGTGCAATTTCTTGCGCTTCTTTTTAGGCTGCTCAGCCATATGCTGAGCTCTGTCCACATCGTATGTCTTCCAGATGGAGGAGTCAGACTCCCATCCATCCGGGATGTCGTACACCATGTCGGACGGCGCACTCTGCCCCTCCTTTGATGTTGGGGTGGGAGCCGATATTTGGGAAGCCAGTCCTGAGGCTGCGCATGCTGGCAAGGGTGCCATCGTGCAACGTGATGAAGGGCCAGCCACTGGGTCTGTGTCCAGGTCATGGCGTGGCCTTTTTGAGGCTGCATGTGTGAGCTGGAGCGCCTTCAGCTGCTCCTCAAGCTCTTTTACTTTGGCACACTCGACTTCAAGCGTGTCATTGCGGTCTTCAACCGCGCGTTCTAAGTCCTTGACCTCTTTTTTGAGGTCACAGATGTCCCACAAGGGTTCCACTCACGCATCACGCGTGATGCCCCTTGGGAGCCATCCCCAGGCCATGTCAATGGTGTCACCGATGTCCTCATCCTTCAGCTTCACCTTGCGGGTGCCCATCGTGGACCGCAAGTGCGTGGTGTAAGCTGCGCAGGTGTCACAGTTGTCCAGGTGGACGATTGCCAGTTTGTCTTCCCATCCTACAATCATCCAGTGTTCCTGATCCACTGGAGCTTGTAGGATGTCAGCGGACCCTTGTCTCGGGGCCATTGAATGTGGCTTGGACATTGACGGATCAACATCCATTCCATCCTTGGATGGCATCATCTTCGTTAGCAGATGATGGTGGTGGTTGCTTCCAAGAAGTGATGCACCTCAGAAAGATCCAAGGTGAAAATTTAACCACACCATGGCTGGCGCATCACGTGGTGTGCATGTGACTGACACGTCTAGCAGCACTTGGGGAGGTCGCATGGCTTGCCCACCCCCCGGAGCTCTAGATAGTTATCTAGAGCTTCAATATCCTTGCACGACGACATGGGCTCCCATGTTACGTCGTCCGGGAAGTCACAATATTCTTCCGGAACTGAGCTCATGTCGACCGGAGCGGAAGTCGAGGCGGAATGAGCCTTGACTGAAGCCAAATCGGAGAGGTGAAGCTGGAAAACGGTCGTATCATCTTGCCGTTGCAATACTCGGAAAGTGGTGGCGGAGACGAGCGCAATTCGAGGAGCTTCGAGGGGCGGAGGTGCTAAAGCGGGACCGGAGTGCGGAATTGAATCCACGAGCGGAGTTGCAGAAGAGGCCTGAGCCATCTTTGCGGACGACGTCGGAATAGATGGAAGTTGATCCGGGGTACGGAACTGTATTTGACCCAATGCCCAGTTAATCGACGGATTATATCGGGTGAGCCAATTGTGTCCTAGTACAACGGAACAGCTAGCATCTAGCGGAGTAACGTAAAACGTAACTTCATGGTTGTCCCCAGTAGCGAAACGGATAGACAGATCCACAACTTGGGAAATTCCCATGTTGGAAGACCCGTCAAAAAGGCGGAGCGGAATAGTCGGAATGTTGCGGGTCGGAAGTTTATGTTTCAAAACAAAGTCGGAATCGAGGAAGCAATGAGTCGAACCGGAGTTGATCAGTGCTGTAAACGGGGGTGCGGAAATGGTGTCGGAAGTGAGCGGAACAGAGAGGGAATGGGAGGACGAAAGAGCGGATGCGTTGAGTTTAACCTCGTTTGTCGCACGAATGGGGTCAACACAGCCCTCAGCTCGTGTGGAGGCCGGAGGACTGCTGTCTATTTTTTTGCATCCGCAGCAGGAACCGCTTCGGATTTCTCTTCCGTCTTTGCTGCGCGGCCCTTGGCCTTAGCAGCTGAGGTGGAAGCGCGAGTGCAGTCGCGAGCGACGTGACCGCCTTTGCCGCAGAAGAGGCAAAGGTTGTTGTCCATGCGACGCTGGCGTTCTACAGGGGTTAGTTTTCTGTCCTTCCCAAGTTTGTCGGAAAGGTCCGGAGTGCTCTTCCGGGCGTTGGTGTTTGAACCAGAGGCCTGGTTATTGCAAGGGGTGTTGTTGTTGTTGTTCCAGTTGCCGGAGTTGGATCCGGAACTGTTGTTGTTGTTGTTTCCGGAGTTGTTGGTTCCGGAATTAGTCTTCTTCTTGTCTTTATCAGACTTCTTGTCGGAAGACCTGTCGTTCTTGCTCTGGGCGGAAGTTTCGCGAGCAATCTCGGAGTGTCTTTCCCAGTAGCGCAAATCGATGGATTGGGCGAGGTTGCGGAGGTCGGTAAGGGTGGCGGGTTTTCCGACGCGGGCAATTTCATCCTTAATCCGGGATGGCAAGCCCATGTAAAACTGGTGTCGGAGTGCGGCTTCTCCCCATTGGACTCAAGGAGCAAGCTGCTGAAACATGACGATATATTTAGCTATCTTATGAGTGTCTTTCATGCGAAGCTTATCGAGTTCATTTTCCGCATCGGCTTCCATATCAAATGGTCCGAAGTTGCTGCGGAGTTCGGAAATGAAATTGGGGTAATCGTCGGCCCAGTCGACAAGAGCGAACGGATCCATGAGGGCGGGTTTGAAGTAGTCGAGCGCCATGCCTCGGAGATAGGAAAGGGCATAATTGACCTTTCGTTCGTCGTCGGGAAAGGCGTCGGGACGATCACGGAAATTGAGTTGAAGCTGGACCAGAAATGGCTGGAGCTTCTTGGGGTTGGAACCGTCGAACTGGTCTGGTTCGCGGACCTTTGTCTTGGGGCGTGGTGGTGCTTGGGCCGGGCGCTGAAGTTGTCCGGCTAGCATGGTGATGGCTTGTGCAAGATCCGGAACTGGCGCGGGCGGAACTGGGTTGGCGGGAATCTGAGGTGGAATTGGAGGTGGAGGACCACCGGGAGGACTGCCTGGGGGACCTCCGGGTGGGCCGCCTGGAGGTGGTCCTGGTGGAGGTGGTGGTGGTGGAGCTGGGCATCGGAATGATGCTGCTGTTTGTTCGCCGCTGCTACTCGTCGAATTCCCGTCATAGTCGGGATTGTCGTCGGGATTAGCGTCGGAAACTTCTTCGAATCGTTGCAGAAAAGCATCGGAGAGCTCATCGTCGGCACGAGAGCTGCCAGAGGGTTCCGCGTGTCTTGGTGCTGTGGATCTAAGATTGCCAAAATAAGAGAGAGCTTCGACAGCTCCTGCTCGAGCTGAAGTAGCTGTGGTACGAGGAGGCATAGTGATAGTTATCGGGTGGGAATCAGATAATACTGTTATGTATCGAGATTTCCACTAAGTCGGAACTGGAAAGGACGGCGGCTTCAACTTATAGGTTGTGCCCCCAATGAACTATCGTCCTAAGTATTTCGGAACTGAGTCGGAAGTCGGAAAGTACTGAGCCAAAGGTTTGGTCGGAACTTGTGTTGGAACTGAGGCGGAAGGCGGAAGACGGAAAGCTGAGAGAGAGAGACTGAGATCTTGCTAGACTCGCTGTGCTAAGAACAGGAGATGGAGCGAAGGAAATCAAGTATCGAAGGTGATTATCTGATTGCAGAATAACAGACATACATGAGGGGTTTTTATACAAAGCGCAGAACAACAAGTAATGGTATTGTACTAAGCAAATTCCGGAGGAAGCGGAAGTCGAGTACAATGTGTGGGAACTAATTATTGAGGACAATGGGACTACAAGGGGGGTTCAGGGTAAGGTAGAACAATGGCAAAGAACAAGGGGTCGGGAAAACATATCTGACAACGAACTACAAGGGTGACCGGATATATGGTTCTGATGAACGGTGAAGTGGGTCCGGTGGGTCCGAGTAATAGAGTCGAAAGAACAAGGGAAATGTACAATGGGCGGAATGTCGGAAATGTCGGAGGGGTGGAACGTGTGGCGGAACTATCAGAGGGGCAGAAGGAGTGGCGGAACCGAGGGTCGGGAGTCGGAAATGAACGGTCGTAACAACATGGAAGTGTACATACCCTGGCCCACGAACAAATTTTGCACTAATTCGGGCACGCTCCCCTTTGTAAGCCCATCCATACAGCCTGTATGTAGTCCTGCAGTCGATCCGGCTTTCATCAATAAAAACAAGCCGTTCTGGTGATTTGGCACCAATCTGAAAACGATATCGGGCTCATGAGTGTTCATTCCGTTCGGCCGCTGATTTGGAAAGCTGAAAATAGACTGATAAGGTTAGATATTTCTAGTTAGCGGTGCCACAAACCCGTTTCCTCGTAAGGCCAAGTTCAATCAACATGTCCCATATAGTTGACCTCCCAATAATAACACCATGGAGCTGCTGAAGCTCAACTTGCATCTCATCCAGATAGAGGTCAGGGCGTGATTCAAGAAGGACAAGCAAGAACTTCAAGTAAACAGCATCATTAGACTATATTGACTGTCAAATAAAGTATATTTACCTCGATTTCATGCTCTGTCATGACCCTTCTCTTTCTTTTTGGCTCCTGCTGGTTTGGTGAGACAACTTCACCAGTTGTCTTCCACCAATACAGTGTGCGCTCGACAGTACGTTGTGACATGTTGAGGTTGCATGCAATCTGAGCGATTCGATAGTGAAGGGTGTATTTTTGATAGACAACAAGCTCCCGGCGATCAGATGTATATGTCCTGTGACAGCGAAGTTCAGCAGGTATTACCCCTGAGGCATGAGGGGTAGGTTTGCAGAACGGTCACATGATGTGACATCCTTTACCCACACTTGTAAATGCAGCCACTCAACGGTCCCCATCTTCGCAGGTTTTCTTGCAATGTCAGCTATATGTCATGCTAATTCTACTCTTCCATTTACAGACCATCTGACTTTGGGATATCTCAGGATTGCACAGAAGTACGCCCAATACTCAGCCCAGAACATTTGACACGTTTGACAAATTTTCAACTGCAAAATATATACTTGAAGGGCACAATCATAATGTCAACTTCATTCATCTGACGCTCCCCCTCATTGTTTCTGCTGATGATGACAGACAGATCAAACTTTGGAGGCTGAATGAAACCAAGGCTTGGGAAATCGACACCTGCCGTGGACATTTCAACAACATCTCTGGTGCTCATTTCCACCCTCAACAGGAACATACTCTATCCATCAGAGAGGACAAGACTATATGTGTTTGGGAGATGGGCAAGGGTACAGTCCTTCAAACCTTGGACACGAGCATGATTGAATCTGGGTTATTGAATGTCATCCAGAGCTCAATTTGTTTGCTGCAGGTGTGTAAATTCGTTGTGTGGTATATGTCATTGATGTGCCGCAGCTCACGATAACAGTCTCATTGTATTCAAACTCGAGCGCGAGTGCCCTGCGTTCATGCTTCATCTTGACAACCTATATTACACCCAGGGAACAATATGTCCGACAGTACGATCTAAACATGGACTCGGACGTAGGAGTACTCAGCGTACGGAAGCTTGGCTATCAGTATATTCAGCCACAAATGCTCAGTTTCAATACCGCTGAACACACCTGCATACCGCCACCACTGGCACTGAGCTTGAAGGTGGAGATGTCGCTGACATGGGCCTGCCCCAAGAGCTTGAGATTTGGGGAGCAACTTCGCCCACTTTCAGAGCTGACACATTGTCTTGTCACAAATTCAGCCAATATAATTCAGCCAATATAGATATGTGTGTAGTATGCTGAAAATTATACTTTACCTGTGCAGCATGCAGACATAATAAGTCAACAACAAGCATGAAGTGTAGAAAATTCTATACCAAAGCAGACAACTTTCCTGAATGATTCTAAGAGATATTGAGTAGATAGGGGATCCCCCTTCATCAATATATTGTTTAAAGTATATAGCCCAGGCTGCCGGTGGCTGCCCGGGAAGAGCCGATGCACGTATATGCTGCAGAATGGCATTTCCATTGGGCTTATTTGAGAGCTCCCTTCATACATAGAATCACATTTATCTGTGTGTATATATATCATACAAAATATTGGACCTTAACTCGTCCTGGTTCACAAGTTTGAGCTCAAACAAAATTTCGATGAATTTTTAGCGCTAGTTTCAAAGTCCGCCTTCGGGACCTGAAACAGCTGTAATGCTGGCTTACTGATACATAAACCACCACAATAAATAATCCATTTTTTTACAGTAAATGGCAGACCCAGTATAATGGGGCTTTCATCACTCATTCCCTCATGGTGGTTGGGCTGTGAAGAGCTTGCCATCATGGAAAACATGTCCTTGGAGATGACTGAAAATTTGTGAAGGAGTGACATATGGTGTTTGTAGAGGACATTTTCAATCTGGACTGAAATTTAGTTTTAGCTTGTAATCTAACTAGAATCTCATACCTGTAATGTGAAACCATCTTCAAAGTAAAGCTCACTATGGTGAGTGATGACAGTCATTATCTATGGTAATAGTAGAAAACTGCAGGTAGAACTTCAAGAAGCAATGATGACGAGTAAAGAAAGTCAAAATAAACTCCGATACCCCACATTGTCCTCAAGTCCAAAAAAGCAGCTATGTCCAAGGTGACCTGTGGAGTTTGAAGTTGAATGCCCAGAACAGAGTTGTGGGTGCTAGAGGATCCAAAACTCTGTCATGACAGAAAAAGGCCACAGGAGCATCAGAAAAATAAGGAAAAATAATAGGAAATTAGAGGAGTGTTTGACTAATGATTCCCCCAATTCAATCAGCAGCATATATCGACTGTTGATTCTTCTGAAGTGATTTTACATGATTTTAAGGCCTTTTAGAACACAACAGGGCTGGTTGAGCAGCCATCCCCTACAGAAGCCAAAGGTTCAGGAACTCAGACTTGGGATTGAGATGGATGTAGGGACAGCTTGGTAGTCCAGGATGTGCTTGGACCAAGGCCAGGCAACTCAGAAATGGCTTCAGACAGGGGTTTCTCTGACAATTACCCACCCCCTTTCCCACTGACATCTGCCCCCTTCTCCAGGAGCAGCTGAACAATGACATGATGACCCTCTGAGGATGCTGCCTGGATTGCACTGACATACTCGCCACCTTGTGCATTGACGTCTGCTCCCTTCTCCAGGAGCAGCTGAACAATGGCATCATTACCATCCCATGATGCCGCCTGGAGTGCATTGCCATAGTAGCCACCTTGTGCATTGACGTCTGCTCTCTTCTCCAGGAGCAGCTGAACAATGGCATGATGACTCTCTGATGATGCAGCCTGGAGTGCATTGCCATACTGGCCGCCTTGCGCATTGATGTCTGCTCCCTTCTCTAGGAGCAGCTGAACAATGGCATGATGACCACTTAATGATGCTGCCTGGAGCGCATTGCCATACTGGCCGCCTTGTGCATTGATGTCTGCTCCCTTCTCCAGAAGCAGCTGAACAATGGGATGATGACCACTCAATGATGCAGCCTGGAGCGCATTGCCATACTGGCCACCTTGTGCATTGACTTCTGCTCCATTTTCCAGGAGCAGCTGAACAATGGGATGATGGCCACTTGACGATGCCACCTGGAGCGCATTGCCATACCGGCCGCCTTGTGTATTGACTTCTGCTCCATTCTCCAGGAGCAGCTGAACAATGGTATTATGACCCTGTAACGATGCTTCCTGGAGCGCATTGCCATACCGGCCACCTTGTGCATTGACTTCTGCTCCATTCTCCAGGAGTAGCTGAGCAATGGTATTATGACCCTGTAGTGATGCTGCCTGTAGTGCATTGCCATACCAGCCACCTTGTGCATTGACATCAGCTCCCTTCTCCAGGAGCAGCTGAACAATGGCATTATGACCCTGTAATGATGCCACCTGGAGCACATTGCCATACCGGCTGCCTTGTGCATTGACATCTGGTCCCTTCTCCAGGAGCAGCTGAACAATGGCATTATGACCCTTTAACAATGCTGCCAGGAGTGCATTGCTATACTGGCCACCTTGTGCATTGACATCTGCTCCCTTCTCCAGGAGCAGCTGAACAATGGCATTATGGCCCTGTGACGATGCTGCCTGGAGTGCATTGCCATACTGGCCACCTTGCGCATTGACATCTGCTCCCTTCTCAAGGAGCAGCTGAACAATGGCATTATGACCCTGTGACGATGCTGCCTGGAGTGCATTGCCATACTGGCCGCCTTGCACACTGATGTCTGCTCCCTTCTCCAGGAGTAGTTCCACAGTGGGACGATGACCACTTAACGATGTGGCCTGGGGCACATTGCCATAATTGCCTCCTTGCATATTGACATCTGCTCCCTTCTTCAGGAGCAGTTGAACAATGGTATGATGACCACTTGACGATGCTGCCTGGAGCGCATTGCCATACTGGCCACCTTGTGCATTGATGTCGGCTCCCTTCTCTAGGAGTAGCTGAACAATAGCATCATTACCGCCTAGCGATGCCGCCTGGAGTGCATTGCCATAACCACCACCTTGCGCATTGACTTCTGTGCCCTTCTCCAGGAGCAGCTGAACAATGGCATTATGACCCTTTAATGATGCTGCCAGGAGTGCATTGTGATACTGGCCACCTTGTGCATTGATGTCTGCTCCCTTCTCCAGGAGCAGCTGAACAATGGGATGATGACCACTTGATGACGCTGCCTGGATTGCATTGCCATACTGGCCGCCTTGTGCATTGATGTCTGCTCCCTTCTCCAGAAGCAGCTGAACAATGGGATGATGACCACTCAATGATGCAGCCTGGAGCGCATTGCCATACTGGCCACCTTGTGCATTGACTTCTGCTCCATTTTCCAGGAGCAGCTGAACAATGGTATGATGACCCTCTGATGATGCCACCTGGAGCGCATTGCCATACTGGCCACCTTGCGCATTGATGTCCGCTCTATTCTCCAGAAGATCCTGGGATACTATTGCTAGCCCGGCCTCTGACATGTAATAGATAGGAGCACACTTCCTCGAATATGGATCTGGGTTATAAAGATTGAGCCAATTCAAGTACACCGCACTTTCGGGTTGCAGGAGAACCATAATTAGTCGGCGCAAAATCGCGTCATCATCGTTATCTGGTTGAGTATGGTGAATCCAGTAATACGCTGCATATGAACATAATGGATCGGATATCCGTATATCAGGGCTTATCCTGTCCTGGTTGAATTGCAGCAAGTAGGCCACACATGACTTGGCAATGAATGTATTAGCCAGTTTCTTGTCGCAGTGGTAGAACGACAGCTTGCTGTGGGTGCGGAGGCTTTCTGAGACCAAATATTCGCGGACGGAGAAATGAGCTAGCCTGAGTTCTGTCAACTTTCCTTGGTCATGCTTAAGATGCTCATGGTACCATAATGTGTGGTCTGGGACTGTAGTAACGGAGACCAGGCTGGAACACAGGGTCAGGATGTCCCATGGGTCGTCAAAGCGCCGCTCTGGGTCAAATAGTGGTCCAGTCTTAGCATCAGGATCTGTAGCAAGAACCTCCACAGCCAGCCTTAGTGAAACCGGATCGACTGAGAAAGCAAGCCATTGCAACAGTTTCAGAGCATACTCTCTGTTGCTCTCATCGATGCCCAGGAGAAGCCTATCGTAGGTCTCGTATAGAGTCTTTGGTAGATTCGTGAGTGCCATCTTGAGCTCGTGGGGTGATCTGCACTTTTGTAGTGCATCCAGCTGACAAACAACCCATCGAAACCTGGCTGTCCAGTCAGTAATGCTCGCCGCATACGTCAAACGATTACATGCATTCCATGTGCTCCGTCAATCAACGTAGTCTTAATTGTCTCCTTCTTCTCTGCCGAGTATTTACTGAGCTTGTTATCATCTTTCAGTTTTCTGGACACATAGACTCGGATGTCGCTGTCCATGAGACCTTCGTCCATAGATACTTGATGTGATACCAAGTCCTGCAGTGTCTTCTCGATGTCTTGCTCATCTCGACTTGTTGCCAGGAGGTGTAATGCGTCAAACTTCCATCCGTGAATTTCTTTGATCAGTTCCAGAAATTGGTGTCGGCGGGGACATTCGTCGAGAGCATCGAAGATAATGTACACGTTCTTCTCGAAAGTGCCAATGATGAACTTGAGCGTTGACTTGAGCTCCTCCAGAGATGGCGATTCTTGACCATTATTCTTGTTAGAAAATAGATTGGCCACGTAGTTAAAGGTCGGGGTAGGGGTCTTGGTGCTTTTCAAGGACAGCTGCTTGATCAGAGCACGAAGAAGGCTGTGTGGTTCTATATCCTTGCTGCAAAAATTGAAGTAAAAGAATGCGACTGCGATAGAAGAGTTTGATTTGGAGTGGTCGGAGATCTCTCTTATGATGGTGGAGCTTGATGGACGAGTTTGTTAGCACAGTACCGAGATACCTGGCAAAATTTGTTTACCATAAGACAGTCTTCCTGGCGCCAGCTGCACATGCTTATTAGCAGTGAACATCAAACAAGCAGAAAACACACCCTTGCCGTGAAGCCATAAGAACGACTTAGGCTGGCTTTTCCATTCATGGAAACTTTCTCCCTGCAGAAACCACGAGCCGGTGTCTTTCTCCCACTCCCCGGCGGCATTCAAGTGCTTCGACTCGTAATCAGGAGCCGCCAGCCACTTGTAGATATCCTGATGGCGTTGGTAGTTATCCTGACGACGCCGGCTGTCATCTGCCTCGAGCGCTAAACGTCTACAAGCATGATAAGGGATCATTGGCAGTCGAGGGTAGGGAGTTGAACGTACATTTGATCAATGGACAAGGCCACAACAATCTGCTGCTGAAACCTTTGCAGCTTGTCGAGAGTCTTGTTAACCTCGCCTTGCTTGAATGCATAGACCAGCGCTTCCTTGCGAGATGCGCGTACATTCTTCGTTTCTAACTTCTTCGCGAGGCTTTGCAGCTCGTCGTGACAGTCCCTAAGAACACGAGGTAAGCTCTTGTGATCATTTTTGCGTTCCGACACATTCCCTGCTGAGTTTCTGCCTTCGGCTGTTAAAGAATCACCCATCGTCGCAGTGGGGGAGGGTATGCCATCTGTGTGTTCACATTGGGTGTCTATCGTGTCCTTGCCTCCTTTGCGCTTGAAGCTCTTCAATAGGCGCTTTAACAGACCCGTACGCTCACTTGGCATGGATCCAGTGAGCCTATATCCGGGTCGTGTCTCGTCCTGGCTCTTTGTCACCTTGGGAGGTTCGCCTGACGTTTGATTGTCATGGGATATATTGAGCGCCGTCATCAAAGTCGGCAAACGAGAGAAGGTTTGGTCTTCCTCGTCCGCCATGAGCTTGTTGAGGTCAAGAAGGACCACCCATAGTCCGGAGAGTTGGTCGCTGAGTCTGCGCATATCTTTGGACGCGTTCTTGTATGCAACTCGATATGCGGAGCATTTGGTGATAACATCTTCGGTGGTCTGGACGACGGCGATGACACTTGCTGAGTGGGTTGATGAGCACCGTAGAAGGAAGATAAATACCGCGGATTTACCTGCTACTGCCAAACCTGCCAGAGCTTCAGCCATTGCGTCGAATCGATGGCTAGGTTGTCCAGCATGGCTACACTACTGCTCACGGAACTTCCACCGGGACAATGGCTCAAGGGTCCATACAGTATGGTGCGTGACATACCCAATATAGCTCAGACCTGAGAAGCAAACCGAGGCCAAAGATGGACGGGGAGGCAGGGGGATGTGCAAAAGACAGCCTAATCAGCTCTACAGCAATTTGTTCTTGATGGAGCATTACATAAAAGCCACTGTAAAGCAGCTATTCTCTATTAGATTAAGTACACCCTAAGGTAGAGGCAGCTAGGAACTGGCCCTACATCACGTGAGCGCAAACTCTGAGAGTTTGGGAATTTTTTTTTCTTTGCAACATAAATTAGGATATAAAATCTCTATCTCTTCCCAGCCTTCTGAAGTTCATCTAGGATAGTGCTTGGAAGGATGTGGTGCCTGTGGTACCACTGGTTAGCCCAGACAGCTTGGGAACCAATCAACACCTTTTGGTGGGCAGCTGCCCCAATACTGCTATGAAATTTAACTCACAATGAAACTAGTTTTAAAAATGCAAATGTGTGGGCTCACATGATGCACAAAGCCCGTCCACTTGGAAAATTGAAAGTTGCTCCAAATAGCTCCAAAACTATATAGAAATAAAAGTATAATTTTTTTGACACTCCAACTTTGTAAATGCAACTCCTCTACCAACTCTGAGAAATTGAATAAATACTTTGCAACAAATGATAGCCTGACATATAAGGAATGGATTCTAGGCAAAATATATGAATTATCTATCTTGAGTAATTTCTTATAGGATTTCTTTGAATGGACCTGCTGGCTTATGTAAGGGGGTGCCAGTTCCTAGCTGCCTCTACCCTATATATCTTACTGTGATGCAACCAACTGGATGCCACTGTGATGCATTACAAGCGCCCAAAATGGCTCCGCTCAAGGGGCACCATGACATGTTGAGCCATTGGTCGCATGGCTATAGGTCACGCATCACAGTGAACTTTGCATGGAGCCACCATTTTGGCCTGGCATCATGCATCACGACACCCTCTGAGCCATGTCATGGGAATCTCTGTAAGAGGCTGAGTAAGCCATCCTGAGCCAATTAGGGGTGTGTAGCCACAATTACGAAGGGCACAGCCTAGTACTGCTGAGCATAGTCTGGTACAGCCTTGTTGCCATGACTGACCAGGTGGGGCCCAAGGCTCAGCCAGTGATGCTTCCATGGGTGCGGAGGCGTCTGTGTGGGGCAGTTGTCCCGCACCATCAATGGGGGCCTCGACCTGTCCATTGAGGTCCACATTCTTGTGGAAGATGGCCTCAACAGCCAGGTCATCTGCCAGCGGTGGTGGCTGGATGCCAGTGAGCTCTTGATTGAGCTGTGCATGTGAGCAGGGGTTGGGCCACAGCTCTTCTGATCTCGAGGGCCTTTTGCTGGCCCTTGTGGGCAGTGGCGCTGAACGCCGCACCGGTGAGGCTGCGTTAAACATATTGTTCAATCCAGGCGGCATGCCTGTGAGTCACACTGGCATAGCGGGCCAGCCAGCTTGTTGAGCAGGATCTCAGGGCCAGTTCGGCCCCCTAAGGGGTAGGGGCCCATGATGGATGAGCGGAGGTTAGTGCTCTGTGGTGTCAGGCACTCTCTAGCATCAATGAGACTCAACCACTGGTTGGTTGAACTGAACAGATCATCCAGTCTCATCCTGAGGGGCGATGTGACCCCTTTGACTTGGGGAGCTAGAGCCTTCAGCCACATCCAGACATCCATGTCTGTGAGGTTGAGGCTCCCATCCCCTTTGCCACAGATGGCGAGAGGTATCGCTTCAGGGTTGTGGATCCAACCCCTAAGGACCACTGCGATGTCCAGCAGGATAGCGCCTGCGATGAAGAAGCAATCCCATTTGGGATTGCAGGCACACTGTTCGCACTTGATGCACCTGAACGCACCGATCATATTGTGCATACACAGGAACTGCGACGTCTATTTTGTGCATACACAGGAACTGTGACATCTCTTTCGTGTGCTTCAGGAGCTCACTGAAGCTCGGGCCGTCAAGCGGTCAGATGTCATACCACTGCATGTGCTCCTGTGGTGCTTTGCAGACAGGATGGGGCAAGAAACCCATCTCGGAGATCGGTGGGTCTCCAAGCAGTATAATTGGGCCTCAACCGTGGCCAGCTGCTGCTGTGAGGCTGGGTCATTGGGCATGTGTGGCTGTGAGGCCGCTAGGTACGCATTGGTCACATGTTCCTTCACAATGGCTAGACCATTGTGTGTGTTGGGATGTAAGGGAGTGGCACTCCCTACATGGTGATTCCTTATTTTGAGCATACTAGCACCCATAGCCTTTGGTGGCACATATATAAGCTTGTATCTAGCTTACAAAGAACCAGAGAAATCGCTCTTGCGCACCTCTCATTAGGTCTAGTGTCTGCGTCTGTGGCACAAAGCCTTCTTACAGGGGGTGCTATGCAATTTCTTGCCCTTCTTTTTGGGCTGGTCAGCTATGCGCTGAGCCTGGTCAGGGTCGTAAAACTTCCAGGCAGAGGAGTTGGAGCCCCATCTGCTAGGGATTTCATCATGTGCCACATCTGGCAAGGCACTTGGCCCCTCTGTCAAGGGAAGAGGGGGGGCCATGATCCAGGTGGCTAGTCCTGGGGCTGCATGTGCTGGCAGGGGACCATTGCATGAGAAGAGGAAGGGCTGGCCACGGGGCCAGTGACACGGTCCTGGCGCGGCCTTCTGGAGGCTGCGTGTGCGTCCTGGAGGGCTTTGAGTTGTTCCTCCATCATTTTTATTTTGGCGCACTCGGCATCAAGCGCATCCTCACGGTCTTTGGCCGCATGTTTTAAGTCCACGACCTCTTTCTCGAGGTCATGGATGTCACATAGGGGCCCCTCTCAGGCATCCTGCATGTGTTACATATTGGAAATCCCAGAGAACGGAGCGGAAAGGACAGTGGTGTCATGACGTGTTTATTTCTCATACTCAGGTGCTCTGTCCTGCCATTTCTCACTCCATCTCCGTGTTCGTTCCGATCGCCATTGTCATGTTCGGCAACCGATTCTCGCTGTTCGCGCCAATTACCATAGCCACGCCGTCAACGCACGATCGACATCTTTGGACTGACTTGGCAGTCATCGCTGGGCCTATCACCTCCTCTGCTCGACCCTCTTCCAATGGTGTTCTGATAATCGGATTGTCATGACCTGTGTATTTCCTGCACCTTGTTATCCCCATTTCCCCTTTCGCTACTCCTCCCCAGTGTTCGCTCGGCTTCGCCCTCCACCTCGACCTCTCCTCCTCTATGTCATCTCTGTTCGCCCTTCCTCGCATTTCGCCAAACAGCCATTCGCTGCTCACATCATTCACCAGCAGGCACACCATCAAATCACGATCGACATCCCTACCCGGCATGATGGCTCATCAGTAACTCCATAAGCTTCTCGATCCAACCCCCTTTTGGTGTTCATATGAGCAGGGTGCATTCGCGGGACGTCCTACCCGTAGGTCGTGTGGGATCAACCCAGTAGACGAAGAACCCGTGCAGGGCAGTGTATATGCGGGCCCCAAGACATGATTTCGTACATAGGTGTCTTTGCCACCTTCACTCTCCGTTGTTTCATGTTCTCCCTCTTCTCTCATTCAGCATTCGCTGCTCGCATCATTCGCCAGCAGGCACACCATCAAATCACGATTGACATCCCTACCCGGCATGATGGCTCGTCAGTAACACCATCAGCTTCTCGATCCAACCCCCTTTTGGTGTTCATATGAGCAGGGTGCATTCGCGGGATGTCCTACCCGTAGGTCATGTGGGATCAACCCAGTAGACGAAGAACCCGTGCAGGGCAGTGTATATGCGGGCCCCAAGACATGATTTCGTACATAGGTGTCTTCTCCACCTTCACTCTCCGTCGTTTCATGTTCTCCCTCTTCTCTCATTCTATTGTATGTTTATTTCATCTATGTTGTATCATGACTGCGCACCCCTATCCAACCATGACTTGTGACGGCCTCTTTCCTATTCGCTGATACCTTATGAGCATTCGATATAAGTAGTTTACATTCGCATGTATATTCCCCAGTTCAATTATCATATGTTGTCCATCTTGTGCAAACTTGACCTCGCTGTGATCATACCACCAAAAGCCATTACGTCGGATGAAGCACATTGACGTCAAGTACCATTTTATTAGGCAGCAAATTACCGACGGTACAATCCAACTGAAATACAAGCCATCCTCCAACATGACCGCGGACATTTTTACGAAATTCCTTTCCCCATCCACCTTCGACCTTCATTCCAAATCACTCGGCCTCTCTACTGCAACGCTCGAGGGGGAGTGTAGGATGTCGAGCATCTTGTAGCTCGGCATGACCCGGGAAGGTGGAACAATTGGTCTGTGCTCGACCCCCTTTCGATCTGAGACACGCGTATTTGTATGAGCGTATGTACAATAGTGTAGTCTTCCCAGTGTGTTTTCGCTGCCACTGGGAAGTGAGTACCTAACCTGTATAACGAGAGCAAAGCTAACTAGCCTGTAGCTTACATTTGTCTTTAGGTAGTGTATACTACCTAGTGTGTTTTCGCTGCCACTGGGAACTTACATTTGTCTTTAAAGACCTGCGTCAAACTGAGACCAGTGTCAGATAGTGCAGCCAGGACCAGCTTGAAAGCCGCAGGTTTCATGCAGAGAGGCCCGCATTGGCGGATGGATGGGCCATGGGTGAAGGGGAAGGACAAGAGACGACGCGACTTCTGCGTCGGACTCGGGCATTGAAATGGTCCCAACCAATTCTTTGTCAGCTAAGTATGCTTGGATTGTTTGGCAAGGTTGACTAAGCAGAGTTTGCGGGCAGTTTGCGAGCGTGGTTGTGTTTTATCTAACCGACGAGGTTGAGACGCTGCGCAGTAGGCTCAAACACGTTGCGGCATCTCCGGGGAGAGCGCCGTGACTATAGGATTGGTGCCGGAACACCGTAAAAGTGCTATAAGAGTAGGGTGTGTGAGGTGAGTGGGGTGAAAGAAGAAAGAAGGGAGGATGAGCGCGCCAGCTGCGATGTGGACGGCATCAAGCCTCGCGAAGGCCTTGAATATTCTGGAGAGCGGGCCTTCCCCAGATAAGGGCTTGGAGCAAGAAGGGATTCTTGCAGATGTAACCCTGGAAGGTGTTTGAGGACCAACGACCAGCGGCTTGGATTCTGTCGTTGGGAACTCCAGCTAATGCAAGTGCGGTAGCTCCTCCTGAGCGGATGGATTGGCCGCTTATATGGGGAGGGAAGTGGTGATGGAAATGATGTAAGAACCACTTGCGTGTGGGGATGGATCCGTCAGAGCGTAGCCACAGTTCAGGGTTTCCTGGGAAGAGCGTGTCACGAGAAGAAAGGTAGCGAAGGAAGGGGGAGAATGGGTCAATGGCGG
Source organism: Gautieria morchelliformis (assembly GCA_015179125.1). Taxonomy (NCBI): domain Eukaryota; kingdom Fungi; phylum Basidiomycota; class Agaricomycetes; order Gomphales; family Gomphaceae; genus Gautieria; species Gautieria morchelliformis. The sequence goes on along the minus strand of WHVA01000015.1, from coordinate 103,430 downwards.
TGTTGGTCTTTTGAACGACAATGTGATTCCCTTCGAATATCTGGTCAGTTTTGGTGCAAGGGAGAGTATAAGAGTAGTGGTTGTCATTCCAGGTAACGGAGTGACGGAGGGGAACTGACTGATGCGACTGCAATTTCTTGCTGTCAGGCCAGACAAGTTCACCAAGGTGGTTGAGTGTGGCGAAGCCAGAGGTGACCTGTGCTAGGAAAAGGTGGTCGTCGTGGAGGTCAGAGGGTCCGTAAGTTTGTACAAGGAGCTGCACATGAGCAGGTTCCAGGGGGCTTTTGCATTTGACTACCAAGCCATGGACACATTTGCAGCCATGCAAAGTTCTGGAGACAAGAGGAGAAGTATGGGTTCTTCGGACATTGGGAAAGTAAATTTCAAGTTGGTTCTTAATTCCTGACAGGTAAGAGATGACGGAAGAGGGTTTGATATGATAGGACATATAAACGGTGTAAAAGCTAAGGGTTTCTTCGGTTGGATCAGTGTCGAAGCCGTGGTTTTTGCAAAAAGAAAGATAGGAATGTAAGGCAGAGGAATATGCGGAGGAAGTGGAGGTGGCTAGAGCGTGAGCGAGGACGTAAGCGCACATGCAAATCTGTTTTTCACACGACCAGACATCGCGCTGAGGTTGCCTGCTGCGCGAGTGGTCGAAGTTCATCGGCGCAACGCCTCATCCAGCGTGGGAGGAGGCATGTAGGGGAGGACTCCCATGGAAGGGTGGGTCCGTTGAAAGTAAGCAAACAGACAGCGAGAAAGGGTGTCGGTGATAGTGTTGCGTTCGCCGGGAATGTGGTAAATGCGGAGATCGATATTGTGTTGAATGAGGAGATCCACAACGAATTGGAGGAGGACGTTGTACTCCTCGTGAGCTTTCATAGTGTTGAAAATCTCAACGGTGTTCAGATTTTCGGAATAGATGGCGAGGCGATGAATAGGAGGGTGAAGGGTGGAAGCATAGTGGATTGCACAGCAGACGGCATAGGTCTCGAAGAAGATAATAAAGTCGGAGGCGAGGATTGTGGGAAGGGGAAAAGAGAAGCCCCTGTTGAGGTGCGGTGCCCAAATTCCTAAAGTGATAGATGATGCATCAGTGAAAAGAATGAGGTCAGCGTCTCTGGCGTTCCAGGCAATGGCGTCGAGCAAGAAGATACCGCTGCCGGCTGCGAAGTGGCGAGCAAGCCAGGACAGGTCTTTGATGACCCGCTGGTTGATCCACAAGAGCTGGTGCGGTTGATCTTTGCCTGCGATCTTTGCGTACAAGGAGGCTAGACCGGGGCAAAGGCGAGGCTGAACGTTGAGGCCCCAATTGATCCAACCTGCCATCCGCTGAAAATATCGCAAAGAACGACGGCACTCACCGTGAATGAACGCATGAATAGCGTCTAATAAGTTTTGTTTGCTCTCAGTGTCCATAGGGATCGTCATGGCTGAGGCATCGACTTGGTAGCCAATGATTCTGAGTACAGCGCCGAACTCCTGTTTGCGATGTTCGTGGGGAATTCTGAGTTTGTCCCAGAGGAGAAGGAGGCGAGCTTGTTTCTCTGGGAAGAAGCACGCGTATGGTGGGTAGAAGAGAGTGCAGTGAGTGAACTCCCAAGAGAAATTGTCGTCAACATAGGCTAGGGGGTCTGACAAGCCGAAGACGTGTTGGGCGATTGTTACGTATCGAGATTTCCGCTAAGTCGGAACTGGAAAGGACAGCGGCTTCAACTTGTAGGTTGCACCCCCAATGAACTATTGTCCTAAGTATTTTGGAAATGAGTCGGAAGTCGGAAAGTACTGAACTAGAGGTTGGTCGGAACTTGAGTCGGAACTGAGGCGGAAGGCCGAAGACGGAAGGCGGAGAGAGACTGAGATCTTGCTAGACTCGCTGTACTAAGAACAGGAGATGGAGCGAAGGAAATCAAGTATCGAAGGCGATTATCTGATTGCAGAATAAGAGACATACATGACAGGCTTTTATACAAAGAGCTGAGGCAACAGGTAATGATATGGTACTAAGCAAATTCCGGGGGAAGCGGAAGTTGAGTAGACAATGCGTGGGAACTAACTATTGGGAACAATGGGACTACAAGGGGGGTTCAGGGTAAGGTAGAACAATGGCAAAGAACAAGGGGTGGGGAAAACATATCTGACAACGAAACACAAGGAGGACCGGACGTATGATCTTGATGAACGGTGAGGTGGGTCCGGTGGGTCCGAGTAATAGAGTCGAAAGAACAAGGGAAATGTACAAGGGGCGGAATGTCGGAAATATCGGAGGGGCGGAAGGTGTTGCGGAAATATCGGAGGGGCGGAAGGTTTTGCGGAACTGAGGGTTGGAAGTCGGAAATGAACGGTCGTAACAGTATCTCCCTTCTGAGGTCGAGCCCCGCGAGACCACAAGTCAGAATCACGTGACCTGTGAACAAACACGTCGGAGTTCGAAAGATAGGCGGGAAACAAGACGCGTCTTCGTTTTGATCCATCATGAGCACTCCAGTTGACTTCTCCAAAATGACCAGTGCTGAGATGAAGCAGCACTTTGCTGACATGCTTGCGCAAAAGGAACTGGCCGAAAAGCGTGAGGCCGAGGAAGCCGCGCGGAAAGAGAGGGAGCGTCTGGAGGAGGAGCGCAAGGAGAAAGAGTGCAGGGAACAGGAGCATCGGGAACAGGAGCGGAAGGAGAAGGAGGAGCGTGACCGTAAACGCCACGAGGAGGAGTCGAAGCGGGACGCGGCCAAAAAAGCTGCGGAAGACAAAGCCGCGGCGGAGAAGGCGGGAAAATCCCGGGTGAGTCGGAAAGGTTCTGCAGGTAGTCCCGAGACTGACAGAAAAACTTGCAAGAAGGTTGTCGATTCCGAATCCGAACCGGAATCGGAAGACACAGCGGAAAGTACGCCGTCCCCTGAGGGGAAGGGGAAGCACAAGGAAGTAGTTCCTGTGCTGAACCTTGTGGCGGATCGGAAAAGGAGGGCGGACGAATTTCAACAGGCCAGGAAGAACAAGATGGCCCGCATCATCGACCTTCGGGAATTGGGACCGGAGAATCCCGCAACCCGGAAACGGAAGACGAGGGACGGGGAAGAAGAAAAGGCCCCTGTGACACATGCGAGGTGAAGGGGCTCGAGTGTATTTGGTCGGAAAATCCGTGGGAAACCGCCTGCGAACGGTGCTGCGACAAGAAGAGGCGATGCGTCATGGACGGATGTTCCGCGAGGGTGGAGCAGAAAAGGCGAAAGGTCGAGACCGAGGGGCCAGAAACCCCTAAGTCGAAACCAGGGCCGAGCGGGAAGAAGACAGTGGAAGGGCTTCCGGCGATCGGGAAATCGAACCTCGCGTCGCCTTTGCTTGACATCACCGGGTCACTGAGGGGTATCTGGAGATCCCAGTGCGGGATCCGGAACACGCTCGAGGAGATGTCACTAGTTCAACAGCAACAACTGTTGTCTTTCCAAAACCAGATGACAGTCATGTCGGCGGATTTGGAGCAAATCAAGCGGGAGTTCCAGTGGCGGAACAACTTACTCCGGGACCAAATGGAGTGGCAGATGCAGGAGGAGAATGGGGTGGAAGCGGGCACGAGTCAGGTGGTGGATACGAGGGTGGGGACCGAGTTGGTCAATGTGGAGATAGGCCATGCGGAAGAGGGTGCAGAAGCGGAGAACGAGGGTGAGGTGGAAATGATGAGGGAGGAGTGAGTGTCGAAGTGACTTGTAAAATATTTCTTGAAGTGTCGGAAATTAGTGTAGCGGAATATTAATCGGATTTGACCAATGACTTGAGAACTTGTAAGAAAACAATGGGGTATCGGAAATGAGGTCGGAAATGACTAGGGTGCGGAAATGGGGCCAGGCTTATCAGGATATGACCTGTGGAAATCAGAGACGAGGTCAGAGGCGTGGTCTAGTTCCGTGGCGGAAATCCAGGAAGTCTCTTCGTCGGTGTTTTCATAGCCTGCCCACTTGACTAGGTACTGGAGTTGGCAGCAGTATCGTCTGTCGAGCTTGGAGTTGAGAATTTCCGAGATCTCATATTCCGGTTCTCCGTCGATGACGACTGGCGGAGGCGGAGGTTGTTCTCGATTTGGAATTGTATTTGGAACTGCTGGCTCAAGCATGGAGACATGGAATACCGGGTGTACTGCACGCATAAGATAGAAGTCATCTTAAACTGGCACCCCTTACGTAAGCTGAGCACAGTCCAACGGCGAGCTCAATAACACTCGAAGGCAAACACTTTTTGCCAAATGGCTTCCTAGAGTCTCTTTGGGACATGTCTACCTACAATCCTTAGGAGAGACTTAGGATATATCTATATTTATTGAGGAGATATATAGCATCCAAAATGTGACATAGAAAAAATACCAAATTATTTTTCTGATGTCCTAGAATGATTTCCTGCAATTTCGGTTTTTGGACCGATGGAATTTGGCGGTCACGTGATAGGTCACGTGACCTATTTGTCAGCCTTTCGAACCTTTGGACGACGCACGGAAAAAGCTTCAAACCACTCTGGGGCCTTGCTACACATTTCTACTGCTTAAATCAGGGTTTAGGTAGGTACAACCTTACACTAGGTGAATTCCACTGCAGGCCGCTTGCTTAGTCGTCACTTTGACCGCCCGGCAGGTTGTGCTTGACCCCATTCACACATTCAGGCCTCAGGGATTGCGGCTGTCTAGATGATGTCCCCTTTGTACAGATTCAGAGGTGTGTGAGAATTGTTTCCTATCAGCAGATTCAAACTCCTCAACAGGGATGCTAATAGGTTGGCCTGATTTATAGATGCCTACAAAAAAGGGTTGAATGGGGCACAAGCTGTCTGGGAAAACCGTAAATACTATGCCCATCGTACTTTACCTCCAAACATTATGTCTGAGTTGGACAAGGAATTCATGTAATATAATTCAATGTCACTAATTATATTATAGAACATGTCATTGCACCAAGGTGCCTTCTGAAAGGGGAAAAAAAAAAAAAAAAATCCCCAAGGCGAGGATTTGGCGCATCACGTGACCTAAGCGCCCGCTTACATAAAGGTGCCAGTTTAAGATGACTTCTATCTTATTGTCAGGAAGTCTGAGGGTGAAAGAATGACTGCCGGCCTTGGCGATGATCTCGTAAGGGCCAAGGTATTTTTCAGAGAGCTTCTTCGAGGGGCGGGTGGTGCGGAAGTTTTCAGCTTTGACAAAGACTTTGTCGCCTATCTTGAATGCCAGTTGCGGAAGTCTGGTATCTCTTCAGGGTGGTGGAAATGTTCTCTCGGAGGTGTTGGTGAAGGTCGTCGAGTTCCACAATGAAATCTCGGGCTCTGGCAGAGGCGAGGTCGCGTTCAGGGTGGATGGCGAGATTCGGGTGGTAGCCCTTGTTGGCATAAAAGGTGAAATTCTGGTGGTAGCGGAAGGTGCATTGTTGTAGGCAAATTCCGCAAGGGGAAGGAGGTCGGACCAATTGCTGTGCTGGTAGTTGCAATAGACGTGGAGATACTGTTCAAGGGTCTGATTAGTACGTTCCGTTTGTCCGTCTCCTTCAGGGTGATAACCAGAAGTGAAGTGGAGCTTCATGTCGAGAGCCTTGCCGAGTGTGCGGAAAAAGGATGACATGAATTCTGATCCACGGTCGGAAGTGACATGGGAAGGGATTCCGTGCTTGGAAAAGACGTGGAGCACGAAGAGTTGTGCGAGCTGGGCGGAAGTGATGGTGTCGTACGTCGGAATAAAGATGGACTGCTTTGTAAGGCGGTCAACGATCACTAGAATGGTATCATAGCCAGATGACTTAGGGAGTTTCTCAATGAAATCCATGGATATTGAATTCCACGGTTGTTCCGGGATTGGAAGTTGCTTCAGGAGGCCATATGGTTTGTGACGTTGAGGTTTGGCTCGCATACAGGTGGTGCATGACTTGCAGTAGTCTTGGACCATCGTGTGGAGGAGAGGCCAAGTATATGTGCGTCGGATTATGTCGAGGGTTTTGTTCTGGCCTTGGTGTCCTGAGAGCGGATGATCATGGCTTTGCTGGAGTACGCGAAGTCGTAGATCATTGGTATCCGGAACGTAAATCCGGGACTTGTACATGAGAAATCCGTCGGAATCGAGGGACCATCCAGGACTAGTGGGGTCATCGAGGTGGGCTGCGGAGATGGGGTCAGAACGAAGTGCGGAATGGAGAGACTCGGTGTCCATAATGATTGAGGCGCGGAGTAGCGGAAACTGCAATGCTGTGGCATGCAGGGACGATGCCAGCTGCTCAGTCGAGAATACTGGGCGGAAATTGTGTGGATTAATGCTGGCATAGTCGCTACTTCCCTCTTTTGGATAGACGTCCCAACATCTAGTGAGCGCGTCGGGTTTTGCTCCGAGCTTTCCGGGGCGGAAACGGATCACCATGTTGAACTGTGAGAGATATTCAGACCAGCGGACTTGACAGCGAGTCAAAATCTTAGTAGTTGCGAAATACTCAAGGTTCTTATGATCCATTACAACGTCGATCGGATAGGTTGGACCTTCGAGGTAGTGTCTCCAAATTTTGAAGGCTTCGAAAATCGCAAGTAGTTCCTTATCGTGGATGTCGTAGTTGAGTTCCGGCGCGGAAAAGGTGTGGGAATGAAAGGCGATCGGTCGAATTTCTCCATCATCAGGGGAAATGATGGAAAGAATGGTGGCTAGCACGTAGTCAGAAGCGTCGGTTTCAAGTACAAGTTGGGCATCAGGAATCCAGAAACCGAGTATGGGAGCCGTAGTGAAGGCCGATTTGAGGGCTTCAAATGTGGAAGGGCATTCCAGAGTGAAATTCCATGGGGCACCCTTCCTGGTGAGACGCGAGAGCGGAACAGTAATGTCGGAAAAGCTATAAATGAAACGTCGGTAAAAGTTGGCGAAGCCAAGGAAAGACTGCACATCCTTAACACGTCGGGGTTCCGGCCATTCTTGAATTGCCTTGACCTTGTCCTCTGCCATGGTAAGACCTGTTGGAGAGAGGATGTAGCCGAGGTATTCGACCGTGTCACGATGCCATTCGCATTTCTCTGCTTTTGCGTAGAGATGGTGTTTGCGTAGACGGCGGAGTACTTCGCGGACATGTTCCCGATGTTTTTCCGGTGTGTCGGAATAGATGAGGATGTCGTCAATGTATACTAGGACGCATACGTCGAGAAGGTCAGAAAATACGTCGTTCATGAATCGCTGAAAAGCGGCGGGAGCATTGGTTAGACCAAAAGGCATGACAACCCACTCAAAAGCGCCGTAGCGGGTGTGGAAAGTGGTTTTCCACTCGTCACCTTCCCGGATGCGGACAAGGTGATAAGCGTGCCGGAGGTCAATTTTGGTGTAGATCTTCGCCCTGCGGGGAGTGTCGAGGAGGTCGGAAATGCGCGGAACAGATATTTGTCCTTCTTAGTGAGGGCGTTGAGTCCGTGGAAATCGACGCAGAGGCGGAGAGATCCATCCTTCTTCTTGACGAAAAGGACCGGAGCGCCGTGCGGAGACAGCGAAGGGCGGATAAAGCCCATGTTGAGGTGTTCATCGACGAACTCGCGGAGAGTTTGGAGTTCACTTTGTGAAAGGGAGTAGATTGGTCCAAGGGGCGGAGATGCTCCTTCTTCCAAATCTATCTTCAAATCGTAAGGTGATGTTCAGCAGGTTTATCGGCTTTGGCCTTATTGAACACGTCGGGAAGTCACGATATTCTTCCGGAACTGAGCTCATGTCGACTGGAGCGGAAGTCGAGGCGGAACGAGCCTTGACTGAAGCCGAGTCGGAAAGGTGCAGCTGGAAAACGGTCGTATCTTCTTGCCGTTGCAATACTCGGAAAGTGGTGGCAGAGACGAGCGCAATTCGAGGAGCTTCGAGGGCGGAGGTGCTAAAGCGGGACTGGAGTGCGGAACTGAATCCACGAGTGGAGTTGCAGAAGAGGCCTGAGCCAACTTTGCGGACGACGTCGGAATAGACGGAAGTTGATCTGGGGTACGGAACTGTATTTGACCCAATGCCCAGTTAATCGACGGATTATATCGGGTGAGCCAATTGTGTCCTAGTACAACGGAACAGCTAGCATCTAGCGGAGTAACGTAAAACATAACTTCATGGTTGTCCCCAGTAGGGAAATGGATAGACAGATCCACGACTTGAGAAATTGCCATGTTGGAAGATCCGTCGAAAAGGTGAGCGGAATAGTCGGAATGTTGCGGGTCGAAGTTTATGTTTCAAAACAAAGTCGGAATTGAGGAAACAGTGAGTCGAACCGGAGTCGACCAATGCTGTAACGGGGGTGTGGAAATGGTGTCGGAAGTGAGCGGAACAGAGAGGGAGTCGGAGGACGAAAGAGCGGATGCGTTGAGTTTAACCTCGTTTGTCGCACGAATGCGGTCAACACAGCCCTCAGCTCGTGCGGAGGCCGGAGGACTGCTGACTATTTTTTTGAATCCGCAGCGGGAGCCGCTTCAGATTTCTCTTCCGTCTTCGCGCACGGCCCTTGGCCTTGCAGCGGAAGTGGAAGCTCGGGTGCAATCGTGGTGACGTGTCCTCCTTTGCCGCAGAAAAGGCAAAGGTTGTTGTCCATGCGACGCTGGCGTTCTACAGGGGTTAGTTTTCCTTCCTTCCCAAGTTTGTCGGAAAGGTCCGGAGTACTCTTCTGGGCGTTGGTGTTGGAACCAGAGGCCTGGTTATTGCGAGGGGTGGAGTTGTTGTTCCAGTTGCCAGAGTTGGATCCAGAACTGTTGTTGTTGTTGTTGGTTGTTGCTTCCGGCTTCTTCTTGTCTTTATCAGACTTCTTGTCGGAAGACTTGTCGTTCTTGCTCTGGGCAGAAGTTTCACGAGCAATCTCGGATGTCTTTCCCAGTAGGCGAATCGATGGATTGGGCAAGGTTGCGGAGGTCGGTAAGGGTGGCGGGTTTTCCGACATGGGCAATTTCATCCGTGATCGGGATGGCAAGCCCATGTAAAACTGGCGTCGGAGTGCGGCTTCTCCCCATTGGACTCGAGGAGCAAGCTGCTGAATGTGACGATATATTTAGCTATCTTATGAGTGTCTTTCATACGAAGCTTATCGAGTTCATTTTCCGCATCGGCTTCCATGTCAAATGGTCCGAAGTTGCTGCGGAGTTCGGAAACGAAGTTGTGGTAATCGTCGGCCCAGTCGACGAGAGCGAACGGTCCATGAGGGCGGTTCGAAGTAGTCGAGAGCCGTGCCTCGGAGATAGGAAAGGGCGTAATTGACCTTTCGTTCGTCGTCGGGAAAGGCGTCGGGACGATCACGGAAATTGAGTTGAAGCTGACCAGAAATGGCTGGAGCTTCTTGGGGTTGGAACCGTCAAACTGATCTGGTTCGCGGACCTTTGTCTTGGGGCGTGGTGGTGCTTGGGCCAGGCGCTGAAGTTGTCCGGCTAGCATGGCGATGGCTTGTGCAAGATCCGGAACTGGCGCGGGCGGAACTGGGTTGGCGGGAATCTGAGGTGGAATTGGAGGTGGAGGACCGCCTGGGGGACCGCCGGGTGGGCCGCCATGAGGGCCGCCTGGAGGGCCTGGTGGAGGTGGTGGTGGTGGGCTGGGCGTCGGAATGACGCTGCTGTTTGTTCGCCGCTGCTACTCGTCGAGTTTCCGTCATAGTCGGGATTGTCGTCGGGATTAGTGTCGGAACTTCTTCGAAACGTTGCAGAAAAGCATCGGAGAGCTCATCGTTGGCACGAGAGCTGCCGGAGGGTTCCACGTGCCTTGGTGCTGCGGATCTAAGACTGCCAAAATAAGAGAGAGCTTCGACAGCTCCTGCTCGAGCTGAATTAGCTGTGGTACGAGGAGGCATAGTGATAGTTATCGGGTGGGAATCAGATAATACTGTTACGTATCGAGATTTCCGCTAAGTCAGAACTGGAAAGGACAGCGGCTTCAACTTATAGGTTGCACCCCCAATGAACTATCGTCCTAAGTATTTCGGAACTGAGTCGGAAGTCGGAAAGTACTGAACCAAAGGTTGGTCGGAACTTGGGTCGAAACTGAGGTGGAAGGCGGAAGACGGAAAGCGGAGAGAGACTGAGATCTTGCTAGACTCGCTATGCTAAGAACAGGAGATGGAGCGAAGGAAATCAAGTATCGAAGGTGATTATCTGATTGCAGAATAACAGACATACATGAGGGGGTTTTATACAAAGAGCTGAGACAACAGGTAATGATATGCTACTAAGCAAATCCCGGGGGAAGCAGAAATCCGAGTAGACAATGCGTGGGAACTAACTATTGGGAACAATGGGACTACAAGGGGGGTTCAGGGTAAGGTAGAACAATGGCAAAGAACAAGGGGTCGGGAAAACATATCTGACAACGAACTACAAGGGTGACCAGATATATGGTCTTGATGGACAGTGAGGTGGGTCCGGTTGGTCCGAGTAATAGAGTCGAAAGAACAAGGGAAATGTACAAGGGGCGGAATGTCGGAAATAACAGAGGGGCAGAAGGTGTGGCAGAACTGAGGGTCGGAAGTTGGAAATGAACGGTCGTAACACTTTACCACATCTATCAGGTACGCATTGTAGAATTGATATGCGATTGCCGACAATGGGCAGCCCTGATCCATCCCGCGCTCTATTGTCCTGGTCGTCGAAGTGTAATCGTCGAAACTGACTGTTGTGAGCCTGCCTTGCACCTTCCGGCGTATCCAGTCTGTATATTCTTGGGGTATCCCTTTTCTGTGCATATTGTGAGTGAGTCTGTCTAACAAAATGCTTGGGAAGGCTCCCTTGATATCCAGAAACAGCGCTCCCAACACCTTCCCCTTTCTCCAAGCATCTTTGGCCTCTCCTACTATGTAGTGTATGGCATTGGACGTGGTCCGCCCTGGCCTACATCCGAAATGCTTGTCGGGCAGTAGGTGGTGCTTCTCCACCATTTTTAGTAGGTCCTCGGCCACGCATGCTGACAGAACCTTTCCTATCGTGTCTAGCAAGGCGATGGGTCTGTACGCCCATGGGACCGTGTAATCTGCCTTCGCCGGTTTGCGCAGGACTCTTGTGATCGAGTCTCTCCATTCCGCTGGGTACACCGCCAACTCGAAGGTTGCGCGAAATAATGGCCCTATATAGGGGAGTAGGACTTTAATACACTGTTTAATGAGAACGTTCTGGATACCGTTCTCCCCTGGGGCCTTGAACAGGTTCAGCTTGTCTACTGCCCTCCTTATCTGTTTGTCCAAGATTGGTTGGTATGTGAATGCTGGTGCGGGATATTCATAGTCTCTCGGCACTTGTTCTATCCCAGCAGCTGGTTGTGGAAAAAATGTGTTGAAGAGCAGGTCTGCCTTTTGTTCGTTTGTTTCCGCTGTCAGCTGTGTGCCGTCTTCCCGTGTCATCACCAGTGTCGGCACTCGCGCTCGCCCCCCGTCGGTCACGTCTGACGATGCGTATCTGTGCGCCGTCCAAATTGTCTTTTGATCAATGTTGGCCAGGAAATCCTTCCAGTGATCCTTTTTCAACCCTTCGATGGCCTCAGCGTATCGGTTTCTGGCTACTCTATATTCTTCATGTGCCATGTCTGCTGAGTCATTCCGCCTCGCGTACGACCTTCTGCCCAGCCGTCTCGTCTCCACCCTGAGCTGTGTGAGCTGTAGTGACCACCAGCATTTCATGAATGGTGACGGCCTGCTTCTAGGTACCAACTCTTCAGTCACATCTGCGATCGCTTCTGTCAGTGTCCTCAGGTGTCTATAGAACTGCTGAGGGGTGGCTTGTGTCGGGGCACTTATGTCTTGTTCGAGCCTTTCCTTGAGCCGCTCTGTGTAGGCCCGCCAGTCCACCTGTCTGAAGTTGGGCTTCACTATCTGTGTGCTGTCTTTGACCATGACGTCAAGTGTGGTGTCTATGGGGAAATGGTCGCTCTTTGGGGGTCTTTCCTCCGGCACCGCCCTGCAGCTGGTTAGTCTTTCAGCTAGTGGTGAAGACGTGAAGACATTATCTGTGCGTGTATAGTTCCTGGTGGCCATTCCTCTCAGCGTGGGTATCCCCTTTGGTAGGATCATCTGTAGGTCTAGCTCGGCTACCGCATCGAGTAGTATCTGCGCCTCATCCAGGTTGGCCCTTGTGAACAGGTGCAAATTACTCAGCTCGTCCCATGTCGGGTGATGCCTATTGAAATCCCCCAGCCATATTATCCCTTCTACGTTCTGTCCCTGCCTCTGCGTCCCTTCGTCGGCCGCCTGTCTTTGGAGATATGTCTGGACGGCTCTTATGCTATCAGATTGCGTACAGTCGGAGTATATGTTAATGATGAGCACATTACCCATGTTCGTTTTGACCCTTGCCGCCGTGGCATCCGGTGTTCCTAATTCCACTGCTTCCCACGCGCTCGTAGCTATTCTTTTGCTTATCAACATCATCGATCTCGTCCTTTTACCCTTTTCTTGAAAGTGCTTTTTAGGGTACACCGTGTACCAGCTGGGCGTCGCTCTAGAATTTCCTAGGAAATCAACATATGGTTCTTGTACTGCAAGGATGTCATAATTGTCAGGTGACCACTTAGCTAGCATCTCTGTTGTTGCAGTCAGTGACTTGTTAACGTTTTGTTGTCTAGTCTTCAATTTTTTGATCTGCGGGCTTTCCCTATTCATCCCAGATATGTGTTGTTGCCGCCCTCCTCGTGTTCTCTCATTTGCTCCTGTCCATGCGTGTCTCCTATTCCGTATTCGCCTAGTCGGCTTTGGCGAATTTCTCCCGCCTCTCGCTCCTGTCCTTGCCACCCCTGATCCCTATGCCCTATCTGGCGGTTTACCCCGCCTCTTCGCCCCCTCATGCTTCCCCTGCTCTGTCTCCCTTCTCTGTGCCATGGGCCGTCCTCGTCTGTCTGCTGTCTCTCACGACTTCTGTGTTCCATTTGTCTTCTGCTTCGATATTCTTCCTCCGCCACTTGTCTCCTCCTGCCCTCCTGTGTGCTGTATCTCCTTAACAAGTCCCCAGCGTCTTCCACCTCCTCTGCTGCTCCGTTCTGCTCCCACGTCCACAGATCCTTGTCTGGAAAAAACTTGTACGTGTGCTCTGGGTCTCCTTTCTCCGCCGCCAAGCATGCCGCCTTGAATATCGGGCATGTCCTGTCCCAGGGTGCGTGTCCCTGTACGTTGCAATTCGCGCACCTGAACTTGCTTGGGTCGACCTCTTCACATTCCGCTGTCCTGTGTTCGCCTCCACACGTTCCGCACCTGTCGCGGCTGTTGCACTTGGCCGCAATGTGTCTCGCATTGTATTTTTGGCACTTGAGGCATCGGCGCGGTTGTCTTTTCATTCTTCTAGCCCATGTCCTCTTGCTGGCTATTATCAATCCGTCCCTTATGCTTTGGTTCGCGAACTCGGTCGTGGCGAACCTGGCAATGACGTGAGCGGATTTTTGTCCCGTTGTTCTTCTGTGTATGGGTTTTATCCACCGAGTCGATAGTAGGGAGCCAGCGGGGATCTTGGAATCTCGCTCTATTTTTCTCATCTCCGCGAGTGCGTTGGGTGAATGGCTCAGGGGTACGTATTCCACTATTACCATCATTGCCCGGTCCTTTATTACAGCTGCTCCGCTGAACTTGCTTAGGAAAGCCCTCCTGTTCACCTGGATCCATCTCGCTGCCTCTTCCATTTCCATGTCAAACACTATTCCCCCGTTTGCTAGCTTTTTGGCCCCGACAAATGTCATGTCGGCTTGGCCATGGTCCTCTTCTAGATTGCTAGTCGCCTCGTTCACCTTCGCTACCAGCTCCTGTTCTGTGAGCCCACCAAGGGGGTCCTGCTCTCCTTGTGGGTCCTTATCTATCAGTATTTGCCTCACTTTCGCTTTCGCTTTTGCCAGGTTGTTCGGGTGTGACAGAGGTACATTACCTTTCAACGCCGCTGCGTATGTCCTTTCCCCACGCCCTTCCTCCCTCGCCTGTGCTCTCTGCTGGCCTATAATGCTCAGATGCTCCATAAGGTTACTGGCTCCTTCTGTCGTGTCTTTTGCGATCTCCGTGACCTCCTTTGCCGTCTCGGCTGCCCCTTCGATCTTGGCTATGACTGGGGCGAGGCTATTTTCCATGTGTCACATGACCGCGGCCCCTACTCCCCTCGCCACTTCCTCCAACATCAAGATTGAAACCGCGTCCTTCTTGTAACGTCTTTCCGCTGACATTGTGCACCAGCAACAGCAGCATGTAGCTGAGCTGCTCCACTGAGAGGGGGTCCTCTTTGGCTAGATAACCGTATCTGTCGAGGTGGTTCCTGGCCTGCTCTCTTGTACATACTGTCACATTTGGCTCTGCTAATAGTTCAGCTCTAGATCTATTGCTGGTATGCTGTGTGGTGCCCGCCCTCATGCGGCCTTGTGATGTGGCAGGAAAAAGTGGGTCGATGCTCAGCGGCATCATTTTTTCGCCTGTTTACTTTTCGCAGGCGCTGTGTGGTATCGCTGGTAGTAGGCAGCATCACACTAGAGTGTTGTATATCTATTGTGTACACGAGAAATTTGATTTTGCGTATTTTGGTGGTTGTGGTAGGCGTGAGAAAAGTTGTGTGGTGTCATTAACCGCTGCGCCTCCCTCGCCTGTGCACACTCCTGCTGACGGATACTCTCTGGAGTAGATGGATCCCTGAGAAATGCAGGCATAAGAGTAGTGAGACAATAAAGCTGCCATTATCAGACTTGCATTGCACACAGACCAAGGCAAACTCAGAACAATTTATTTATTGATTTCTCTTTAACATAGAAACAGAAACCAAATTACCCTAAAAAAACTTAAATTGAGAGATGCATGAAAACATACCTCAGGGAAAACCGGCAGGGAAGGTATATATCTGGCATGAGAGGCTAAATAACCCTCAAATGACAAATACGATAAGAAAACACACCAGAGGCAGTAATGATGAGCAGGCAAAGTTGGCGGCAATGAGAGAAGCAACCTAGGCTGAACAGAAGTCAAAAAGAGGTTAGAAAAAGTGAAAATATGGGAAGGAATATGAATAATCAAAAGAGGATACAAAATGGAAGAAATAACACGCCAGGGGCAGTGATAACAGCCAGGAAAGATGGGGAGGCAGTGATAGGAGCAACCTATGCTGAAAAGAGGTCAGAAACGAATAAAAAAGCGAAAATATTAGAAGAAATAACAACAACAAAACAAAAAAGAAGATAACAAAGCGAAAATCAATGGCAAAGAAAACCCACCAGGGTCAGTGATGAGGGACAGGAAGGATGGGGAGGCAGTGAGAGGAGCAACCAGGGCTGAAAAGAAGTCAGAAATGAATAAAAAGCGAAAATAACAACAATAAAAAAGAAGATAAAAAGCGAAAATCAATGGCAAGGAAAACCCACCAGGGGAAGTGATGAGAGCCAAGAAGGATGGGGAGGCAGACAGAGGAGCAACCAGGGCTGAAAAGAAGTCAAAAATGAATAAAAAAGCGAAAATAACAACAATAAAAAAGAAGATAAAAAAGCGAATATTAATGGAAGAAATAACACATCAGGGGCAGTGATAACAGCCAGGCAAGATGGGGATGCAGTGAGAGGAGCAACCTATGCTGAAAAGAAGTCATAAATGAATAAAAAAGGGAAAATAACAACAATAAAAAAGAAAATAACAAAGCAAAAATCAATGGCAAACAAAACCCACCAGGTGCAGTGATGAGATCCTGGAAGCCGCAGACAGAGAAAGACAGGGAGGCCACAGACAGAGAAAGCCAGCAAGAGGACAGAGACAGCCAGTGGCAGACAGAGAGAGAGACAGCCAGCATGCTGCACAGCTGTGCGTTCCTGTGGAGGAACGGCAGACCGCTTGGTCAGAAGCAGCAACCGGTCGCTGGTTCTGGACCCAGTTGGGGTCTGGACCTGCTTGAACCGGGGCTGCTGCGCAGCATTCTTGGCTCGCGGCTGCGCCGCTCGTGTCCAATTGGCCAGCCGACAAATGCTGACATAAAACCTGACATAAGCACGATGCCCACAACCACCCACCCCTCGCGTTTAACTCTTAGACTAGGTGGATACCTGCGCTTCACGCGGGGGTGCAAGTCAAATGCCTCGATAAGATCAAACGCATCAGTAAGTCTAATGCATCAGTAAGTCTAACGCATCGGTAAGTCTAACATATCAGTAAGGTCAAGTGCATTGGGGTAAATCAAAGTAATCAATTTGCATCAAGTAGATATCAGAAATCAAGGATAATACATCTTAATATACAATGTTGGTTGTGTTCAAACCCTCCTCAAGCAAGACCTTCACTTTGTTCCAGCTTGTTCCCCTTGAAACACCAACATACAACTGACCATGTCCAAACACTGGATATCTCAGGTCCAGCCCAACCGTACCCAAATACTGTCCCTGAGACTTGTTGATGGTCATTACAAATGCCACACGCACTGGAAACTGTCTCCTCTGCAGCACAAATGGTAATTCTCCCTCTGATGGTGAAATAGTGATCCTGGGGATGAAAGCAGTATTTCCTGCATGTGGACCTGAGATGATCCTGACCTCCAACACTCTATTCCTCATCCTCACCAACGGCAACCTTGTCCCATTGCATAGCCCTTGCTTCTTATCCAAATTGCGCAACATCATCAGAGGCACTCCAGGCTTGACTTCCAAGTGAGCAGGAGGAAGACTGCCCATCTCTATGGAATTCAGATACTGCACAGGATACTGCTCTGCAAAGTCGGTTTCCTTGACAGAATATGCACAGTGGAAGACCTGAGCATCACCTGGAAACTGCCTCAACACCATGGAATTGATCTCATTGACCTCAGTGTTTCTGGGACAGAGGATGGCCCACTCCAAGAAATAATTGTCCTGGGCAGGGACTTGATTGCCAATGCCAGGGTATATTTCCTGGATCAGATCTTCAATTCCAGGGCCACAAACCATGTGCTGAGAGAGTGAGAAGGTATGATCCAGTGGGAGATCTTTCCCTGACCCACATTCTGCAGCCATTCTGCAAACCTGGCTCTGTCAGGGTCATTTCTCACCCGCATGTTCTCTGTCAGATGGAGGACCTTGATCTTTGGCCACAGATATGACTTCTGAAGGGTAGCTCCCACGATATCCTCCTTGGAGCCTTTGGGGACAATTGGGAGAGTCTGCTGAAAGTCACCTCCAAAGGCAACCGTGATGCCACCAAAGGGTCGGTCAGGCTGGTCAAGGAAATCCCTCAGTGTCCTGTCAATGGCCTCTATGGCATTGCAATGCTGCATTGCAGCCTCATCCCAAATGATGAGCCTGGCCATGTTGGGTGCATTTATGCTCCTGCACCAAAATCAAGCATAATATATTCGATTTATTGTATGGTGTTTCAATCTCTTCTCGCATTGTTCTTGTACCATGCATCCATTTCTCTGATTGTTTTCGAAATTTTCCAGTCACTCTCTACCTCTCCATTCCATTTTGTTATTTCTATTTTCACAAGCGGCTGCACCCAGCGGAGTCTGAAATGACTTCGACGCGCGAGCTCTTGGGCGCTAAAGAGCCGGGTAGTAGTACATGCACAGTGAGACAGATTTCCCCCTCTCTCAGTGACAACTAAATTCACTGAGAGAGGCAAGTAAATTAGTCTAGTGTTCTTTCGATTTATTGACCTAGAAATTCTCTGTAGTGAATTAATTTCTAGGTAGTGTATAATATATTTACAGTGACAACTAAATTCACTGAGAGAGTGAATTAATTTCTAGTCTATTCTTTTGAGCAACAAGTCCATACCTACTGCCTATAATTCCTGTCTACTACAGGCCAGTCTTAGCATATCAGCCTGGTCAGAGTTCTTTTTGATGGAAGAGAGAGAGCCCTCATGGACAGGAATTGGAATTCCAAGCATGCTGTGAGAGGTTGTACCATTAGTGAGGATAAGTGCAGCCATTGCAGATGAGGCTACAGCAAGCACAATGAGATTCTCCACTCTACAGGAGTGGATTAGGGTGTTCCATGTGAATGATTTCCCAGCGCCCCCTGAGCCAGTGACGAAAAACATTTGTCTGTTAGGTTTCTCCTGAGCATCTATGACCAGTGCCGACCGTAATATCTGATCATGCGCAGACCTTTGCCCCTCATTCAGCTTGGGAACCTCCTAATCAGCCATCTGCCTCTCTTGAACAGGGTCATAGTCCCTCTGCTCAGCTTTGAACCTGTTTCCAATCAGGACCTCCCACTCGCCTACCACCCGAGGCATATCTTTAAAACTGCTCAAGGACATTCCATTATGCTGAAGGAGTTTATCCAAGAGAAAGAGGCCAAAATCATAGACCTGATCATCCCGTGGCTCCTGGATATTGTGTCTGATTTGGAGCTGATGTCTGAGATCATCACATATGTGCTCCTTGAAGCCATCCCATAGTCTGTCAGGTTGTGAGGGAATGCAATGACGAAGGATGGTGGCAAAGAGATGTCTGAGATCAGCGCCTGTTTTCATGCCACTGGCTTCCTGGAGACACAACCTCCACTCCTGATCATCCTCCAGAAGTCCCCTGGCAAGACAGGCCTCCTTGTAAGTAGCACATTGTATGCCATCCACTGTCCTAAGCTCCTCAAAGGATCTGGCCCCCTTGACCACCATGAGGAGAGTGCGCAAATAAAATCTCTCTCCTGATTTTGGGCTTGCAAAGTGAAGGCGTCCAATGCTATATCCCCTTTGACGTGGTGTCCATACCCGTTCCTCTTTTTGCCAGGTAAAATGCTCAGGAAAATCCACATAGAGCAGATC
This sequence comes from Gautieria morchelliformis, assembly GCA_015179125.1. Lineage (NCBI taxonomy): Eukaryota > Fungi > Basidiomycota > Agaricomycetes > Gomphales > Gomphaceae > Gautieria > Gautieria morchelliformis. The sequence continues at coordinate 84,771 of WHVA01000015.1, read as the reverse complement.
GCGTGCATGAGGGTAGGCAGTATTGGCCTCAAAGTAAGCCATGAGCGCTGTCTTTGACCCCTCGACCCTGTTCATGATGGTGAGCGGATCAGCATCAGGATTGAAAACGACTGATTGCTGGTCTTTTTCATGGACTGGCAGTGCCATGACTGCAGGCACCTGGGTGTGGATTTCCTGCTCCAGCAACCTCCAACAGGCCTCATGAGCACTGACATAGCGAGCGTCCAAGTACTTCTTTATCTCATCATGGTTGACACCAAACTTCATCGTGGTCCGATCATGCCCCTTGTAGAGATACTTGTGGATATACTTGACACACCTCACACTGAAGGTGAATTCAAGGTTGATGTGACACCGGAGTTTGAACAAGAGCAGAGCAGAGTATGGCACAACCCATCTGTTATCCAGCATGTCACCTCTGACATTGTGCAGCCTTCCATCATTGTGACGACGATATTTTGGATATCCATCTACATTCACAATGGTCTCCTCACAGAATGGCTTTGGGAAGTTTTTCTTGCACTTGCCCTCTTCCATGCAGGGTGCGTCTCGATGTCCCTGTCTACAGGGACCATGTGTCATCAGCTGACAGACCAACTGGTGGAGCACAGGATGTGTCTCTGGATCAGGGAACTCTGCTGAAATCATAGAATCCACCTCATGTGGATGTTTGACCTTGGACTCCCTATCAAACCAGATAACCAGGTGCATGTGTGGGAGCCCCCTCTTCTGGAATTCAATAGTGTGAACGCGAGCGACAGTTTCTCCAAAGATCTTGTCCTTGACGATCAAGTCAATGAGGTATTTCTTTTTGAGGTGAAACACCCGTGACACCAGGTCAGGTCTGTCCTGAGCAGTTTATCCAGGGAGCAACTCGGCCACTATCTCATCCCACTTTGGATTGGCAGTCATGGTAATAAATAAATCAGTGGGACCTTTCTTTGTTGTAATGGCCAGGGAGTTCTGGCAGTTTTTATTCATGTCCCATGTATGTCCTTGAAATGTTGCAGGCAGAATGACTTTTATGCCCAAGCTGTTTGCATCTCCAATGTCATTGTCCAAACCTCCATATGAATCTACCATCTGGTTATACTGCTCAGCACGCAGAGTGTGTTGATTGGCCCTGATCCACCTCAGTCTGCTTTGCTCTGCAGCAGCCCAGGAGTCTACAATGTACTGCTGGAACAATTTGCCACCACGCAGGAGTGTTGTAGGTTCTCTCTCTCTCTGGAACAGATGATATGCATGGTACTGTATTTGGGTGACCTGTGTCCGTCTGTTTGGATTGGGATTGGCCTGCCGAGCACGCTCTGGCTCATGATAAGGAATACCTGGTTCCCATCCCAACTCTCCCTTGGGAAAGAGCAAGACATAGTGCAGAGAGGCATAGTTTGCATTGGTATCCAATACCCTTCTGAAAGGTCCACCTCTGAGCTGGACAATAATATCCCTAGGTTCAGGGTCGATGCCATCTCTAGGAAGAACGACTGCAATCTCATCTGCAGTTGGGACATTATATCTCCTAGGATCCCTGTGTGCCCTGTATATGAGCCTTGCCTGGATGTCACCATTCTGTTCTAGAGCTCTGAGCCTCTCAGCTGCTTGTTTATATGTGGCCACATGAGGATTGCATAGCAGGAGCATTTCCTGCAAGTCTCCCATGATAGTTGGAGACAGATGCTCATTACGATCTTTTCTCTTTGCCAAAGCCAGTGCAGGATCATATATGTAAAGCCGGGCATACTTTGGATCGTCTTCATTGTCAGGGAGGAGAGAGCCATGGAGATGATACAGTTCACCCTGTAGCTTGAGCACATATGGACCACGACCCTCCTGAAGCAAATCTTGGTCAAAGTTGGCCCCCACAGAAGTGAATGCAAATGCGGCATTATACTGCCTGATATTCTGGCGAAATCCTTTTGCCTCAGGGTCCTGGCCTTCTAAGAGCTGTTTCAATGGCTGAGGGGGCTCTGGAAGGTCTTCCAGCTGCACCTTTACTTCCATACAGCAATCACCAAATCTGGGCCGCACATTTGAGGATTTCTGCAGACGTTCTGCCCTCCAGTGTAATGCTCCACAGTCAGGGCAGGGAATAACCATGGGACCCAGATCATGACGCTGCACATCTGCCTCAATTATTCTAGAGCGACCAAGTGGAATAGGAGGAGGAGGTCGCTGAGGAGGCTGAGGAGGTGCAGGGAGTGGCTGAAGAGGCGGTGGAGGTGCAGGGAGAGGCTGAGGAGGTGCAGGGAACGGCTAGGGAGGCTGAGGAGGTGCAGGGAGTTTCTGAGGAGGCTGAGGAGGTGCAGAGAGTGGCTGAAGAGGCTGTGGAGGTGCAGGGAGTGGCTGAGGTGGCTGAGGAGGTGCAGGGAGTCGCTGAAGAGGCCGCAAAAGCGCAGGGAGTAGCAGAGGCATTGGTGGTATTGCATTGGCCTGAGCACGCAATGCTGCCACTCCTGCAGAACCTACTACAGGAGGTCTAGGAGCTGGTTGTAAAGGTGCCTGCCTGTGTCTTCCCAAGGGCTGTGCTGGGATAGGCTGTATCCCAGCAGCTTGAGCACGCAAATCTGCCACCGCTGTAGAGCCTACCACCGGATGTCCAATCTTGTTAGTATTTGAAAATAATATTGAAAGTGATATGATTTAATCTCTGAACCTGAGATAAATCGAGTGTGAATCAGAGGTAGCAAGAATATCTGCGCACACAATATATGTGTGTGTCTTATGATATATGCTGATTGAAAGTTAACTCCTGTAATAGTGGAGCAAAATGAAGTAGGATTTCGCTGCTAGAATGTAGCGTACAAATCGTGGTATTTAACTACTGAAGGAAACTCTTGGGTTTCTTGGATGTGATGCAACTGGGATAAAGGATAGACGAAAAGGGGAATGTCAAGGTTAATGTCGACGTGTACATTTCGGTTAGGGGTTGAATTGTATCGATAAAAGGGGTGTATGGCATGTGGGGAGGAATAGGGGTCCCCTATTCCCTATTAGGGGAAGAGGTTCAAGATTTATACAGGGCCGACCCGTCAAGTCGCATCCCTTGATCAGATCACGTGATCATACGATGTGTAGGTCTTGGGACCGGGCTCGGCGTGCTTGTGTAGGGCGTATAGGGGAGTTCTGGGCTATGAGAGTATATGGTATGGCTTCCTGCAACATCGGGGTAATCTGGTGCATGGATTGAGTAGGTTCGAACGTGTGTGTTGGAGTTCGGCGATCTCGGGGATGGGTTGGAGTGAGTATATACATGTGCTGGTGTGGGTAGTTGGTTCTGTTTGATATCGACAAGTGTAGTAATGAGGATAGTGATATGATATAGTGTTTCTTCAGTGTTTCTAACATCCAATTCCAGCTGCCTGACCACGCAACTGAGCAATAGCCACTGAACCTACTATGGGAGCAGGCTGTACAGGGTCTGGCCTATTTCTTCTCAGGGGCTGTAATGGTGGGATAACTGCTAACTGTGCACAAAGGGCTGCCACCTGCTCTCCAGGACTGAGATTAGGAGGACACAATGGTCCTGCAAGCATAGGAGGACATGGTGGCCCCGCAAGCATAGGAGGACGTGATGGCCCTGTCAGGGGACACCCTGTTTTCCATTTCCAGTTCCGACTCCATTTCCGACTCCGCTTCCGGTTCCGATTCCATCTCCGCATCCGCTTTCGGGAACGATTCCGCTTCTGGGAGAACTTCCACCAGTTCCGTTCGCCTTGCCAGTTCCACTCCAATTTCCGACTTCTGCCCCGGAACAGTGTCGGAAATCAAGCGACTCGCATAATAGGTGGCATCAAGGGTCGATCAAGGGTCAGGGGGATGCAGGGTTGATGGCGGGTGCCAAGCGTTGTCCCTGGCTGCGCAGCGTAGTATAATACGGGCTCGCTGACATTGGGGGTCCTTAGACTTTTCTCTTTGGATTTCCCCTTGTCAGGTGAGAACCCCCTCTCTTGTATGCTCTGTTCATTTATACATACTTTGGATTTCCCCTTGTCAGTTGTGTGGTAGTGTGATCTCCACGACTAGCCAGGGTTACCCTTACAGGCCCGGCCACAGGTTGTTGAAAAGGATCAGCGGCATTGCTTCTAGGAGGAGGGTGGGGGATGGCAAAAGGCTGTGGTGGAGGGGGTGGCTGGTCCTGAGCTCTGACAGCAGTAGCAGCAAGTGCATGCGCTCTCCGATCAGTGGGCGACGTCATATGACCCTCCTGCTCCTCCCTTGCCCTTTCACACTCCTGCTGACGATTTCTCTCTGGAGTAGATGGATCCCTGAGAAATGCAGGCATAAGCTTAGCAGAACAATCCAGGTACCACAATTCAACTTACATTTGCAAGCAGATGCAGCTGTTGTTAATTTTTCTCGGGCAAAGTCAGGGGAATTTATTAATTTCTAATTAAAATAAAATAAATAAATGTCAGATGGCTCACACCAGACCACAGAGAAATATATACGTACCAAGGACAGGACTGAGAATTTGTTTGTTAGGCAAAGTCAAGGGAATTTATGATTTTCTATTTAAAATAAAATAAATAAATGTCAGATGGCTCACACCAGACCACAGAGAAATATATACGTACCAAGGAAGGGACGGGGAAATTGTTTTAAAATATCAAGTCTTCTTCGGCTATCCAACTGGAATAATTCCAGTAAAATGTCCTTGTTGTGATAAACGCAATTATCTTACTCAAATCATTTATACAAAAAGAAACTAATAAAAAAAAAGAAGAAGAGAAAATCAAAACAAAAAAAAATCAAAAGAAACACAAACTACATTCACGATAGACGTCGGCGCAGACGACGATCACACGAATTTTACGACACGCTATATTACCCATAGATCGGGTAATATACAGGAGTTCGAGCGTCGGCCACGTGCGGTCGATCAGGGACGGCGCGCCTATCGGGTGATGGTATCAGCCATGACGTCGACAGGCGCCAGGCCATAGGTACCGAGGGGTACGGGCACCAAACGCCGCAGAGAATAGTAGACTGCGCAGGGGTACAGGGTGTTGTGGAGTGACCTGAGAAAGTCATCTGCAACACATATACTCAATCAGCTGCCACACAAGAGAGGCACAGAGACAGCGGCCCCATCTCCAAACCTAGCATTTATGCTAGGCAGGGCAAATATAGTATCATTCTCTATTCTAGCTCCATGACACGTCTCACTGGCTACTATCTCAGTATTATGTTGACAGGGGCTTTGTATACTAGGTATAGACCCTTGCTCCAAAGCCCAGAGAATCCTAACATCATCCCCATCACCCCATGACATTATGACTGTTAATTAGTCACTCCCTAGTTACAAACAGCCTTCCCGACCCATTTATCTAGTATCTTGAGTACTAGTACTTACTACTAAAATAGTATAAATAGCTAGCACGAATGTATGAACAAAATTATCCAGAATCGATTTTTTCTGCCTCCTGAAATTGCTGTAATCTTGTTTGATAGTTACAGAGCTCAGTTCTTAACAGTTTATTCCAAATCTTCGTTGAGAGTCTACTATCACTGTTTACTCTATACTACCTTAAAAGCGAACGCTTTTGATTTGACTATCCCTTGGATCGACACTGTTCTTCTGACGACACGGTCACGTGACCCTCATTCATCAGTGTTGTACGCGCCCCGAAGAGCTTAGTCAGCACACAGAGGGGAGGCGAATATAGTGGTTTCAACCACTAAGCAACAGATTTCATTTGATAAAAAGGCACTAAATTAACATTTTAATCTAAAAGTCCTGGTCCTGGTCCTGGTCCTGGTCCTGGGGAGATGTCTTCTTCAGCCACCAGTAGTGCAAGTCAACACTAAAAGAACTGCAATGCAATTGTGGCTCCCTCTAAGGCAGCCTGGGATGACTACCTGGCTCCTTAGCAGAGAAAAGGCTGCTCCACTGAAGAGGTCAACCCCAATAGTTCAAAGCAGAGATCTCCCTGGGAAGAGATCTTTTATGCTCTACACTATATAGGCTATCTATTTCACTCTCACACAATTTATATTGTCTATCTAGAGCTGGTGGGAAGAGAGGAGAGGAGGGTAGTGGTGGGTTGAGAGCTTGTGCAGAAGCGGCTGCGCAGCATTCTGCCAGCACAGCGCAGCTTCGAGCGCTGGAACTGGCAGACCAGCGTGAACCGGTGAGACCGGTTTGGGCCAGCTGCGCCACTCGCATCCCTGACCTGTGCCACTCACGTCCCTGACAAATTGGTCAAGGAGGTCACATGACTGTGAACACTCTATGAGGAGCACAGCTGCACTGTCCATTTTCGAAAAAATTGCAAAAAAATATACATATATATTAAAATAATAACTTTGTGTAGCAGTGTCTGGCAAATTAATCTATATCTATTTGCGAAAAGATTTAGGAAAAAACAAAATAAAATACATATGTTACAATACATAAAAAAAACAAAGACCAAAAGGCTATTCATTGATATATATTTGCAAAAAAAATTGGGGAAAAAAATAAATTAAAAAAAGCGAAATAAAAATAAAAATAAAAAGGCAAAGGATAAAACATACTACCAAAAGAAGGAAGCCAGCACCAGAGCCAGAGCAAGCAAAAGAGCCATAGCAGGAGCCCACAGCCAGACACAGAAAGCCCCAGTAGCGCAGGGTAGGCCTAAAGCAAGAGACACACGGGAGGTGAACTGAGCGGTTGCCCAGTCTTTATACCGTGTGCGCGCGTCGTGCACGGACCACGCGCGAACGGGTCACGTGACCACTGCGCAGCGTTGGTGCTCGCGGCTGTGCCCCTCGCCACTGACATAATTTTTACGTAATATTATTTGTCAGCGGCACCCACAACCTCCCACCGAGCTACTTTCATATAGTGTAACTAGGTGGATACCCGCACTTCGTGCGGGGGTGCAAGTCAAACGCCTCGGTAAGGTCAAACACATCAGCAAGGTCAAACACATTTGGATAAGAAAATTTCTTTCAGATAAGTAAAACACATCTTATTGATTGAAAGTAGCTCTAAGTAACACATCAAGGTAGGTAATGGTATGACCATGCTGCTTGACCAACTCTGGTACCTCCATGCCTCCTCTGGCTCTATTCTGCAATGTCCACACTTTGACCTTTTGATCCCCTTGTTCTTTACTATTCACATACTTCCCCTTTTGACTCTATTCACCAGCCTTCCCTACTTGACCCTTAGCATAGCAAGTCCGGAGCATCAGGAGCTCCATTTGTTCCACTATCAATTAGACCCACATTCCCCTTGTTCTTTTGCCTATTGATTGTTCTTAGTTCTACCTGGCACCCCCTTGTAGTTCCTCTTGTTCCGTATTAGTTACTTACTCCATTTATCCTATTTATTTTTGCTTGCACTGGAATTGCTTACCTCTACCTTCTGACATGTTGTCTCAGCTCTTTGTATAAAACCCAGTCATGTGTGCCTCTGTTCAGCAATCAGATAATCGACTTTGATACGTGACTCCCTTTGCACTGTCTCCGGTTCTTAGACCTGCAAGGCCTCTGTCTCTCTGACCTCCGTCTTCCAACTTGATTTCTCATATCCAACTTAACTCAATTCTTGAACCCTTACTACTTCAGTTACAATACTCAACCTCTTCCAACTTCCAATCTCAGATCTCCAAAATACTTAGGATGATAGTTGGGGGTGCAACATATAAGTTGAAGCTGCAGTCCTTTTAGATCCACACCTGATACATAACAGGTAATGACTCTACACATTTCTCCCATGTCTCATGTCCCCTACCTCACATGTAGTGTGTCCTTGCCTGTAGTGTGTTGTCACACTTTATCTGTCCTCACATGTATTGCATGCTCACATGTAGCATGTCCTCACATGTGGCATGTCCCCACACGTAGTGTGTCCCCAAGTATAGTGTGCGTAGTGTGTCTCCACATGTAGCATGTCTCCATATGTAGTGTGTCCCCACATGCAGTACAGTGTGCATGGCATGTCCCACATGTATAACATGTCCCTCAAGTATTTTGTGTGTAGCATGTCCCTGGTTTGTAGCATGTGCCCAAACATAGCGTGTCCCTAAATTATAGCATGTGTGTCCCCCATGCATAGCGTGTCCACATGTGTAGCATGTCCCTCCATGTAGTGTGTGTAGCATCTCCCTCAAGTATAGTGTGCAAAGTGTGTCCCCAATGCATAACATGTCCCCCAAGTATAGTGTGCATAGCATGTCCTTTGTTTGTAGTGTGTCCCCCAAGTATCGCATGTGTAGAATGTCCCTTGTTTGTAGTGTTTTCCCCTGTAGTGTGTCCCATGTTTGTACTGTGTCCCCCAAGCATAGTGTGTCCCCGCATATAGTGTGCACATCCCCATGCATAGGGTGCGCCCATGCATAGCATGTGTGTCCCCATGCATAGCATGCTTGTCCCCATGCATAGCATGCTTGTCCCCATGCATAACATGCGTGTCTCCACGCATAACATGGGTGTCCCCAAGCATAGCGTGTGTGTCCCCATGCATGGTATGCTTGTCCCCATGCATAATATGCATGTCTCCACGCATAACATGGGTGTCCCCAAGCATAGCGTGCGTGTCCCCATGCATAGCGTACATGTCCCCAAGCATAGCGTGCGTGTCCCCATGCATAGTGTACATGTCCCCAAGCATAGCGTGCGTGTCCCCACCCATACCATGTGTGTCTCCACGCATAACATGCATGTCTCCATGCATAGCGTGCGTGTCCCCAAGCATAGTGTGCGTGTCCCCACGCATAACATACGTGTCTCCACGCATAGCGTGCGTGTCCCCACGCATAGTGTGTGTAGCATGCCCCTCAAGTATAGCATGCGTAGCCTGTCCCAATGGTATGTGTAGCATATCCCCAAGGGCCTCAAAGTGAAGCAAGCAGAGGCTGTTATTACTTATTAACTTTTAGCACAGTCAGGGACATGTATCAATATCTATTTTGTGACATATACAGACATAAATAAAATAGTCAAGGAAACCATATTTAAGCAGCTGCTGTCATTAATTTTAGCAAAGTCAGGATTATCTATTTTTCGAAAAAATGTCAAGAAAATATCCAGTACATGTAAGCTGAAGCTGTTATTAATTTTAGCAAAGTTAGGGTTATCTATTTTTCGAAAAATGTCAAAAAAATGCACTATACATTTAACCTGGAGCTGTTGTCAATTTTCACAAAGTCAGGATAATTTATTGATATCTATTTGCGAAAAAATGTCAAAAAAGTACAGTACATTGAAGCAGAAGCTGTTATTAATGCCCAGCCAAAGCCATAGTAAGCCAGCCACCAGTATAGCCAGAGAGGAGTGGCTGGTAAGTGGCTTTACAGTAAATAAAACAATAAAACAAACCACATTTAAAAGCAGAATTTATTGTCAATAATTTTAGAGGAAACGTATTGATGTCTATTTTCGAAAAAAACCTGAAAAATATTGATATTGAAATCATTTTTTTCAGCAGTCTTTGGATGTTATTTAAATCTATTTTCGCAAAAAATCCCAAAAATATGATGCAATGTAACAATACTATATGATGAAAAAAAAAGGAACCAATAAAATTACCAACACAAATAAAATAAAATACATGGAAATGCATTTAAAAAAAAAGATTACCTACCAATAGAAAGCCAGCCAAGCCAATAGATTGCCAGCCAGCCAAAGCAATAGACAGCCAGCCAGCCAAAGGAGGAGACAGCAGACAGCAGACAGAGCAGACAGCAGACAGAGCAGACAGCAGACAGCAGACAGCAGACAGCAGACAGCAGACAGCAGACAGCAGACAGCAGACAGCAGACAGAGCAGACCAGAGAGAGGAATCACCGGTTGGGCAGGTTCCTGGTGTTCCCTCCTTACCGTTCGGCCTTTATACCGCGCGCGCGTGTCGTTCATGGACCACGCTCGCGTATGCGCGCTCTGGTTGTGAACGGGTCACGTGACCGCTGCGCAGCGTTCTATGCTCGCGGCTGCGCCACTCGCTGCTGACCTAATTTGGAATGCAAACAGTCATGTGACCATGCTGCGCAGCGTTCTTGGCTCGTGTGCTGCTGACAAATTGATGACCTAAAACCTGCCATAAGCGACGCCCACAAGCACCACACGTGCTGCTTTCTACTATAGGAACTAGGTGGGTACCCGCGCTTCGCGCGGGGGTGTAGGTCAAACGCATCAGTAAGGTCAAGTGCATTGGGGAAAATCAAAGTAATCAATTTGCATCAAGTACAATGAAGTAAAACACATAAACCATATCAAGAGAAGTGGATATAAAAAAATCAAGGAGCTCTAAGTAATACATCTTTATATACAATGTTGGTTGTGTCCAAACCCTCCTCAAGCAAGACCTTCACTCTGTTCCAATTGGTCCCTCTTGATACACCAACATACAACTGACCATGTCCAAACACTGGATATCTCAGGTCCAGCCCAACCGTACCCAAAGACTGTCCTTGAGACTTGTTGATAGTCATTGCAAATGCCAAACGCACTGGAAACTGCCTCCTTTGCAGCACAAATGGCAACTCTCCCTCTGATGGCTTAATGATGATCCTGGGGATGAAAGCAATATTGCCTGCACGTGGACCTGAGATGATCCTGACCTCCAACACTCTAATGCTTATCCTCACCAACCGCAACCTTGTCCCATTGCATAGTCCTTGCTTCTGATCCAAATTGCGCAACAGCATCAGAGGCACTCCAGGCTTGACTTCCAAGCGAGCAGGAGGAAGACAGCCCATCTCTATGGAATTCAGATACTCCACAGGATACCGATCTATATCGTCGGAGTCTTCAATGGAATTTGCACAGTGCAAGACCTGAGCATCACCTGGAAACTCCCTAAACACCATGGAATTGATCTCATTGACCTCAGTGTTTCTGGCACAGAGGATGGCACGCTCCAGAAAGTAATTGTCCTGGGCAGGGACGTGATTGCCAATGCCAGGGTATATTTCCTGGATCAGATCTTCAATTCCAGGGCCACAAACCATGTGAGGAGGGAGTGAGAACGTATGATCTAGTGGGAGATCCTTTCCCTGACCCACATTCTGCAGCCATTCTGCAAACCTGGCTCGGTCAGGGTCATTTCTCACCCGCATGTTCTCTGTCAGATGGCGGACCTTGATCTTTGGCCACAGATATGACTTCTGAAGGGTAGCTCCCACGATATCCTCCTTGGAGCCTTTAGGGACAATTGGGAGAGTCTGCTGAAAGTCACCTCCAAAGGCGACTGTGATGCCACCAAAGGGTCTGTCAGGCTGGTCAAGGAAATCCCTCAGTGTCCTGTCAATGGCCTCTATGGCATGGCGATGCTGCATTGCAGCCTCATCCCAGATGAGGAGACTGGCCTGTCTCAGCATGTCAGCCTTGTCAGAGTTCTTTGTGATGAAGGAGAGAGAGCGCTCATGGACAGGAATGGGAATTCCAAGCATGCTATGAGAGGTTGTACCCTTAGTGAGGATAAGGGCAGCCATTGCAGATGAGGCTACTGCAATCACAATGAGGCTCTCCGCTCTACAGGAGTGGATTAGAGTGTTCCATGTGAATGATTTCCCAGCACCACCTGAGCCAGTGACAAAAAACATTTGTCCATCAGGTTTCCCATGAGCATCTCTGGTCAGTGCCGACCGTAATATCTGATCATGCGCTGACCTTTGCCCCTCATTCAGCCTGGGAACCTCCTCATCAGCTATGTCCCTCTCTGCAACAGGGTCATAGTCCCTCTGCTCAGCTATGAACCTGTTTCCAATGAGGGCCTCCCACCCGCCTGCCACCCGAGGCATATCATCAAAGCTGCTCAAGGACATTCCACCCTGCTGGAGGATTTTTTCCAAGAGAAAGAGGCCAAAATCATAAACCTGATCATCCTGTGGATCCTGCATACCATGTCTGATTTGGAGCTGATGTCTGAGATCATCACATATGTGCTCCCTGAAGCCATCCCATAGTCTGCCAGGACCCGATGGATTGCAATGGCCAAGGATGGTGGCAAAGAGATGTCTGAGCTGAGCACCTGTTTTCATGCCACTGGCTTCCTGGAGACACAACCTCAACTCCTGATCATCATCCAGAAGTCCCCTTGCACGACAGGCCTCCTTGTAAGTAGCATATTGTATTCCATCCACCGACCTAAGCTCCTCAAAGGATCTAGCCCCCTTGACCACTGTGAGGAGAGTGCGCACAAAAAATCTCTCTCCTGATTTAGGGTTTGCAAAGTGAAGGCGACCGATGCTAAAGCTTCTTTGGCGTGGTGTCCATACCTTTTCCTGTGCTTGCCAGGTAAAATGCTCAGGAAACTCCACATAGAGCAGATCACGTGCTTCAGGGTAGATATCATTGGCCTCAAAGTAAGCCATGAGCGGTGTCTTTTTCGCCTCAGCCCTTTCCAGGATGTTGTCCACATCCTGGTTGGGATCAAAGATGATTGTGTGATGGTCCTTTTCATGGACTGGCAGTGCCATGACTGCAGGCACCTGGGTGTGGATTTCCCGCTCCAGCAACCTCCAACAGGCCTCATGAGCACTGACATAGCGAGCGTCCAGGTACTGCTTAATTTCATCCTGGGTGCGACCAAACTCCATGGTGGTCCGATCATGGCCCTTGTAGAGATACTTGTGGATATACTTGATACACCTCACATTGATGGTGAGCTCAGGGTTGATGTGACACCAGAATTTGAGCAAGAGCAGAGCAGAGTATGGCACAACCCATCTGTTGTCCAGCATGTCACCTCTGACATTGTGCAGCCTTCCATCATTGCGACGACGATATTTTGGATATCCATCCTCATTCAGACTGGTTTCCTCACAGAATGGCTTTGGGAAGTTTTTCTTGCACTTGCCATTTTCCATGCAGGGTGCGTTTGGTTTCATTTGTCCACAGGGACCATGTGTCATCAGCTCACAGACCAACCGGTAGAGGACAGGATGAGTCTCTGGATCAGGGAACTCTGCCGAAATCATTGAATCCACCTCATGTGGATGTCTGATCTTGGAATCTCTTTCAAACCAGATAAGAATATGCATGTGTGGGAGTCCCCTTTTCTGGAATTCAATGGTGTGCACGCGAGCGACGGTTTCCCCAAAAATCTTTTCCTTGACGATCAAGTCAATGAGGTATTTCTTTTTGAGCTGGAACACCCGCGACACCAGGTCAGGCCTGTCCTGAGGAGTTTGTCCGGGCAACAATGCATCCAATACCTCCTGCCAGTTGGGATTGGCAGTCATGGTAATAAAGAGATCTGCCACACCATACTTCCTTGAAATGGCCAGAGAGTTCTGCAGGTTTTCCTGCATGTCCCGTGTCCCCCCCTGAAATGTGGCAGGCAGAATGGATCTTATGCCCAAGTTGTTTGGATCTCTGTCATTGTCATTGCGATGAAAGGCATCCATCATCTGGTTATACATCTCAGCACGGAGAGTGTGTTGATTTGTTCTGATCCACCACAGCCTGCTTTGCTCTGCAGCGGCCCAAGAGTCTACAATGTACTGCTGGAATAATTTGCCAGCGCGCAGGAGTGTTGTAGGTTCTTCTGTTCTCTGGAAGAGACGATAGGAATGGAACTGAATTTGGGTGACATGCCCACTTCGCTCACGCCCGTCTGGTAATTGGCGATAGCGAATACCAGGTTGCCACCCCAACTCTCCCCTGGGAAAGAGCAAGACATAGTGAAGAGAGGCATAGTTTGGATTCATATCCGATACCCTTCGAAAGCGTCCACCTTTGAGCTGGACAATAACATCCCTAGGTTCAGGGTTGATGCCATCTCCAGGAAGAACCACCGCAATCTCATCCGCAGTAGGGATATTATACCTCCTAGGATCCCTGTGTTCCCTGTATGTGAGCCTAGCACGGATCTCACCATTCTGTCCCTGAGCTCTGAGCCTCTCAGCCGCTTGTCTATATATGGGAACATGAGGATTGCATAAGAGGAGCATTTCCTGCAAGTCTCCCATGATAGTTGGAGACAGACCTGGGTTACGCGTGTTCCTCTGTGCCAAAGCCAATGCTGGATCATATATATAAAGTTGGGCATACTGTATCCGCCTCCCAGGGTTAGGGATGAGAGAGCCATGAATATGATACAGTTCGCCCTGCAGCTTGAGGACATATGGACCACGACCCTCCCGAAGCAAATCTTGGTCAAACTCGGCTCCCAAGGAAGTGAATGCAAATGCAGCATTGTACTGCCTGATGTTCTTGCGAAACTGTTTGGCCTCAGGGTCCTGGCCCTCTAAGAGCCGTCTCAATGGCTGAGGGAGCACTGGCAGCTCTGGAAGCTGCACCTTGCCTTCTAAACAGCAATCACCAAATCTGGGCCGCCGATTTGAGGATCTCAGCAGGCGTTCTGCCATCCAGTGTAATGCTCCACAGTCAGGGCAGGCAACAACCATGGGACCCAGATCATGACGCAGCACATCTGCCTCGATTATTCTAGAGCGACCGAGTGGAATAAAAGGAGGAAGTCGCTGAGGATGCTGCCGAGGTACAGGGTGTGGCAGAAGAGGCTGTGGAGGTGCAGGGAGTGGCAGAGGAGGCTGAGGAGGTGCAGGGTGTGGCAGAAGAGGCTGTGGAGGTGCAGGAGTGGCAGAGGAGGCTGAGGAGGTGCAGGGAGTGGCAGAGGAGGCTGAGGAGGTGCAGGGAGTCGCTGAAGAGGCCGCAGAAGCGCAGGGAGTAGCGGAGGCATTGGTCTTATTGCATTGGCCTGAGCACGCAATGCTGCCACTCCTGCAGAACCTACTACAGGAGGATTAGCTGCCTGTCTACCTCTTCCAAATTGCTGCAATATAGTAGACTGCTCAGCAGCCTGAGCACGCAACTGTGCAATTCCTGCAGAACCAACCACAGGAAGATTGGGAGGTGGCTGTATAGGCGCCTGCCTGTATCTTCTCACGGGCTGTGCTGCTGGGATTGCTGCTAACTGAGCACGAAGGGCAGCCACCTGCTGTCCAGGACTGGGATCAGGAGGACGTAATGGCCCTGCAGCAGGTTGTTGAAAAGGATCAGCCGCATTGCTTCTAGGAGGAGGGTGAGGGATGGCAAAAGGAGGTGGTGGAGGGGGTGGCTGGTTCCGAGCTCTGGCAGCAGCCACAGCAAGGGCACGCGCTCTCCGATCAGTAGGCGACGTCATACGACCCTCCTGCTCCTCCCTCGCCCTTTCACGCTCCTGCTGACGATTTCTCTCTGGAGTAGATGGATCCCTGAGAAATGCAGGCATAAGCTTAGAGGAACAATCAAGCTACCCCACTTCAACTTACATTTGCAAGCAGATGCTGTTGTTGTTAATTTTTCTTGGGCAAAGTCAGGGAAATTTATTAATTTCTAATTAAATAAATGTCAGACAGCTCACACCAGACCACAGAGAAATACATACATACCAAGGAAGGGATGGGGAGTCTGTTTGTTAGGCAAAGTCAAGGGAATTTAATAATTTCTATTTAAAAGAAAAAAAAAAACTGTCAGATGGCTCACACCAGACCACAGAGAAATATATGTACCAAGGAAGGGATGGGGAATTTTTTTGATGAAAATATCCAAGTCTTCTTCGGCTATCCAACTGGAATAATTCTTCCAGTAAAAGGTCCTGGTCCTGGTCCTGGTCCTGGGGAGATGTCTTCTTCAGCCACCAGTAGTGCAAGTCAACACTGAAAGAACTGCAATGCAATTGTGGCTCCCTCTAAGGCAGCCTGGGATGACTACCTGGCTCCTTAGCAGAGAAAAAGCTGCCCCAATGAAGGGGTCAACCCCAATAGTTCACTGCAGAGACCTCCCTGGGAAGAGATCTTTTGTGTACTACACTATATAGGCTATCTATTAATTCAGTCTCACGCAATTTTTATTCTATCTAGTAGTGGGCAGAGAGGAGAGGAGAGGAGGGTGGTGGTGGAGTGCGCAAAGCGGCTGGCTGCGCAGCGATCTGCCAGCGCAGCGCTGCTTTGAGCGCCTGAGCCGGCAGACCGGCGTAAACCGCTCGCGGCTGCGCCGCTCGCACGCTCCAGAACGCTGCGCAGCGCTGGAGCCGGCAGAGTGGCGCAAACCGCCGGTAGGGCCCAGGGGCTCGCGGCTGCGCCGCTCGCGCGCTCCGCTGACAAACTGGTGACCAAGCATTGGTCAGCAGCGCCCACAACCCACTGAGCGCGTTTAACTCTTAGATTGTAGTCTAATACTCTCTCATATGTATATATATCTCTGAGATGTTTAAATATACACAAAATCTTCTTATAACATCTACTATTCTCCTTATAAATACTACTATATTACCTATTAGTCTTCTATTAATCATACGACACCATTTCGTTTGCATTGCTTTGCCAGTGTTTTCCCATGTGACATTGTGAGACATTGGATTGTTGTCCTTTCATTGGCTATAATGTCAGACAAGCGTTACTCAGCATTCGTGTGATTGGGTGTAGCAGGGGTTTGCATATGTTTTCCTCTGTTTTGGTGGCATGGGATGTTGTCCGTCAAATGTTATTGGCTGAGAACTGACACAGTCCTTCGTATGCACTCCTGTGATTGGCTATTTTCTCGTTCATTGCAATTATTGATTAAGGAAATGACTCTATGGTCTCTGGAACAGTTCAATGGAGTTTAACTGCCTTTGCTGCTGCTTGAGGTCTGACATCAGTGCATCCTGGTCATCATATGTATAGTGTACTTCTTATTTTCCATCAATACCTGACTCATTCTCGACTAATCTTCCAGCCATTATATCCATGTAATGTTCTCATGAGCTTCTTGCACAAACATCACATTGTCTACCGCTCGCACTTTTCGCTCGCAATGCTTATAAAGTCAGTGCCACTGAAAAGTGGTCAATGGAAGAATTTGACGGATAACAGGATGTCATCGCTATCGGACCCTAGCCAAGTGCGTAAAATATTTTAAGCCTTATTCTATTCTAAATTCCTCTTTCCAGTTAGTCGTGTCCCACCTCCACCACAGCCACGTACACTTCCACCCCCGCCGCCTTTCACTGCTGTTTTAGACTTCAAGGTCCTTGCAAGATATTCATCGGCATACCCTATGCGCACTGCACGCCCATCGCTGGCTCTGTTAAGCCCTGCCAAAGTGAGAGTGACTTGGGGTATATTACTGGTGGGAAACGCCACTTCTGGGCTATTGATGGTCTGGGAGGCATTCTGGGAGGAAATGATGGCTATATGGGCTTTTCAAACGGCAGCACGAGTGCTGTCAGCGAACACTCTGCGAAAGAGGTGAAGGAGAGGGAGAGGGCTCACCGTCCTCAACCGTCGTTATTTGAGCCCATGCCGGGGCAGCACTTTAGACCACTTACGATCAATGTGTTTGTAGGTGAGGAGCTGGGGGTGAATGGCTGGGCGAAGCAATGGCCAGAGGATGAGGCAAGGAGTGAGAGGGAAAGGGAAAGGGACAGGGAGTGTGAGAGGGATAGGGAGAGAACAGCACCACTCAGAGCATTTTACCCCTTACACACAACCAAGACACCAACCAAGCCGAAGTTCATTGTCACCTGTTCCCAATGGATGTAGGGTGCCTTGGTGTTCTCTTCTCACAGGTAAATCTACTTTAATAAACTTACTTCTTTATTTATTGCGCCAAACCCGACAATTGACATGACATTGACCTTTACCGTTCACAGCGCCAACCTGGTCAGGATGCAGACGTCGAAGGGGACAGAGGGGACGGTGTTTGGCTCTAGCCATGAAAGACGGAGGAAGGAAACGTGGACATTCATTGCCTTTGCATTTTTCGTCTATCTCTTTCCCAATGTATTTTGTGGATAGAACGCCCTCCCCTCTTACACTACCTTTCCTAGGGTCTCCCCATTTAATTGGATTCCTTACAGAGCCGGAGGTCTTTCTTGGGGGGATTACTCATGCACTTATGGCATCTACTGATAAATCGGGTTCTTTCGGATTACTCATCCATTGGTAAGGTTTCTCCAATTAATCGGGTTACATCCAATAAACATACTTCATTACTAGCCAATCCACCCATGCTTCGCACTGGGTCAGTTAAGGTTAACATCGCACAGGGGTAGTTAATAGTATTAAAGAATTATTTGGTGGAATGAAACTACATATTTAATCAGGCTTTAGCAATACCTCTTTGTATACAATATTAAAGAATATGGACTTGTTCCAATTAGTGCAACGTAAAACTGCCCATGGGAAAATACTGCATATTGCAAGTCTACTCCAACCATGCCCCTGTGCTGCACATCAGGATATGCCTGGATGTGGCACAGCACTGGGTAGGAACCGCCAGGGACCATGGGATGAGCCTGGATGACCTGAGACTGCCAGGGACCTGTGGAATAAGCCTGGATGCACTGGGACCACTGCCAGGGTGGATGATACCTGTGCTTTGCCCAGGGGTTAGGTCAAATACATTGGGTAAATGAAACTTGGGTAAACACATCTTGTCACGATTGAAAGTAGCTCTAAGTAACACATCTGGGTAGGTAATGTCTCCACACATTTCCCATGTCTGTGTGCCAATCATGTGTAGCATGTCCCCATGTATGGCATGTGTTCCCTGAGTGTAGCATGTCTCCCAAGTAGTGTGTGTAGCATGTCCCCATGCATAGCGTATCCCCCATGTGTAGGGTGTCCCCCATGCATACCATGCCCCCCATGCATAGCGTGCCCCTCATACATAGCATGTCCCCCAAGTAGCATTTCCCTTGTTCGTAGCATGTCACTTGTTTATAGTGTATCTGCAAGAGCATAAAAGTGAAAGAAATTATTGTAGGGGCAAGTGAAAATAAATAAATCTCAGAAGGTTGTACAATGGATAACAGAGAAATAGACTTATATTTGTAGGCAGGGCTGTTGTCATTATTTTTTAGCCAATTCAGAGAAATCTATTGATATCAATTTTTTAAATTATACAGGATATATGTATTTACATATAAAATAAAATACAAAAACGGATAAAAAGCAAGAATTATTGCAAGAAATGAAAGAAAAAAACACACCAGATGCAGTAATGATGAGCAGGAAAGGTGGGAGGCGATGAGAGGAGCAACCTGGGCTGAAAAGAAGTCAAAAAGAGGTCAAAAAGCGAAAATTACAGGAAGAAACACCACAGATCGAAGTTGATCCTAATAAATATCAAAACAACATAAATATGATAGCAAGACACACACCAGATGCAGCAATGGCAGACAGGCAAGGTGGGAGGCACTGAGAGGAACCTGGGCTGAAAAGAAGGCCAAAAGAGAATAAAAAAGCGAAAATTATTGGAAGAAATGACAGATATGATAAGCAAAAAAAAACACCAGAGGCAGTAATGATCACCAAGAAATGTGGGAGGCAATTAGAGGAGCAACATAGGCTGAAAACCAGTCAAAAAGAGGTTAAAAAAGCGAAGATTATTGCAAGAAATACCAGGGAGAGAAGCTGATCCTAATAAATATCCAAACAACATAAATATGATAGGAAGAGACACACCCGATGCAGCAATGGCAGATAGGCAAGGTGGGAGGGACTGAGGGGAGGAACATGTGCTGAAAAGAAGGCAAAAAGGGTATAAAAAAGCGAAAATTATTGGAAGAGATGATAGATCAGGAAAAAAACACACCAGAGCCAGTAATGACCATCAGGAAATGTGGGAGGCAATGAGAGGAGCAACATAGGCTGAAAAGGAGTCAAAAAGAGATTAAAAAAGCGAAAATTATGGCAAGAAATAGCAATATTTACCATGGAGAGAAGCTGATTCTAATAAATGTCAAAACAAAACAATTATGATAGCAAGACACACACCAGAATGGCAGACAGGCAAGGTGGGAAGCACTGAGAGGAGGAACCTGGGCTGAAAAGATGGCAAAAAGAGGGTAAAAAAGCGAAAATTAGTGGAAGAAATGACAGATATGATAAGGCAAGAACATACAGGAGGCAAGAGTGATGACCAAGAAAGGTGGAGGCAATGAGAGGAGCAACATAAGCATACCATCGCTTGCATTGAATTTCAAAAGTGTGGCCTACCTCATTGCCACATTCTCACCAAATATCAAGCTGATTGTATAACACCTGATGATATCGATGCTGTAATTTCAGATGAACTTCCCTCTAACATTGACGATGCTGGCTTAATAAAAACCCATATGCTCCATAGTCACCCACCTCAAAACTGACCACCTTCACATTACTGTCAGCATGAAAAAAATGGTTTACAGATGTGTAGATTTAAGTATCCTCGCCAACTACAGCAGACGACCACTTTGGATGATGAAGGCCGTGTGTCTTATCATTGTCATCACCCTGGGGATGAAATGGTGGTCCCACACTGCCTTCCATTGATCAGAAAATATCACTGCCACATCAACTTTGAAGCCACAAGTACAGGTCATTTATTCCAATACATCTTCAAGTACATTCACAAAGGTAGCTCTCTTGGTGACTCATCCCTCACTTCTCTCACAAATTACAGGCCCTGATCGTACGTCGGTGCAACTTAAAGATTCGTCCGTGTCTTCAGTCAATGAAATTGCAGAGTTCTGGGACACCAGATATTTATCTGCAGGTGAAGCTGCATGGAGAATTTTGGGATTTCACATCACCTCCAAGGAACCATCTGTTACTGCACTTCCAGTCCACACTCCTAACTCAACACTTTTTCATCAATATGAGCGCACCCATCAATCAACAAGCACACTCTCCAAGTTTGACCATTACCTTTGTCGCACTAGAGGTTCATTTGAAGACAATGACAAGCTTGAGCATGAGTTTGGAGACATCTCCTATGCAGACTACTACCAACTGTTTCGCCTCCAAAAGTTGAACATGAATCAACCAGTTGACCCCCATTTCTACATTGAACGACTAAACATCCATGGCCAGCCTATGATGCACGTCATACTTCGGAAACCTAACAAACCACCTATTTCAAGACTACAGACAGTTAGTCCCTCTGAAGGCGAACATTTCTACATTCGCTCACTGTTATTGCACAGACCAGCTCTGTCTTTCAATGACTTGAGAACCATCAATGGAGTTATACAACCTACCTTTCAAGAAGCTGCACACCTCTCAGGGTTATTTGCCGATGTATCTGAAGGTCACAGCTGTCTGACAGAGGCTGTGGAATGCTTACGCACTCCATGGCAGTTGTGTCTATTTTTCATTCATCTCCTAACAAATGACTGTTGCCCTCTACCTCTTAGCACTTGGAACTCATTCAAGAAACACTTCTCCCGCGACTTCCTACACAGCCAAGGTGGCAACCATGACTTTGCACACACCACTGCTCTCTATGAATTATCCAAGTCCTTGGATGAACATGGAAAACAATTGTCTGACTTTGGTTTACCAGAACCATGCATTCGTGGAAATGAAATCCAACATGAACTCCTGCAATGGTCTGTAAATCCCAGTCTCCTCCACCACTGCTCCCAAATATGCCAGGCATCATTCAACTCTGAACAATGAAATATCTTTGCCGAAATAGAACATGCCGCTGACACTAAAATGCCTTTACAATTATTCGTCGATGGACCCACAGGTCGTGGTAAAACATTCCTCACCAACACCATTTGTGACTCACGACGCTGCAAACAAGAAATTGTATTACCCACCACTACTTCAGCTTTTGCTGCACAGGTTGATCCTGGCGGTAGGACAACACATGCTGCTTTTAAAGTCAGTGAAATTGGATTCCATTCTTTCCTATGAATGCTAACTTTTCTATTTCAAGGTTCCAGTCAACGAACTTTGTGAATTCCTTCGTTCCCCTATTGAACTTGATGATCCACGTGGACAACTATTAAAAGAAGCTCCCATGGCAAACCCTGCAGTTCTCACATGCATCAATGACACCCTTCAGCATGTTATGCAAAACTCTCTCCCTTTTGGAGGAAATATCATCAGCCTTCTAGGTGATTTTTGTCAAACATGTCCTGTCGTCCGTAAAGGTTCAAAAATGGATGTTATTGATGCCTCAATCCACAGTTCACCTCTGTGGAGTGACTTTGAAATCCATTCATTGACAACTCCAATCCGCAATGCAGATGATCCTGATTTTTCTGCCACTGTTGATCTCATAGGCGATGGCCCATCTTCCAAGGTTTCCTTGAATATCATTGAATGTATCTCAACTACAACAGATGTTGTCAACTTTGTCTTTCCTCACCATATATTGGCTAATGCATCTCAATGCCTCACACATTCCATCCTTGCACCCACTGTAAAGAATAAGAGTATCTAGGAGTGCTGTTGAATAGAAATATGATTCAGACTTCGATGTGAAGTCGAATCGAGTATATGGTCTGTTTGATGAAGATAGATTGCACAGGGTATATGCACAGTGAGATAAGTGTAGCACAGATAGATGTATCTCGAGTAAAGACTCATATGTGAAAATGGTGAGTTCAATTGACTGATGAGTATGATACATAGTGCAGCTATTTATCTGTCATGTGGAATGAACTATGATATAAATGGAATGGGATCATAGGTGAACCTATGTGTGCAGCTCAGGGGTTGGTGCGCCAGGTGCTGCGGTGTGTACATGTCATGTGGATTGGAAAGGAGACTGGTTTGATTAAGAGCATCAGATGTGAAATGATTAAAAAGGGGGGGGGGGGGGGGGGGGTGATTAGAGACATCATAACTGAGATATATTTGTTCGAAGGACAATGGAGGATGAATGAAGCGTGAAGGGAAGGATGTGTGTGATGGGCTGACCATCGAGTCGCTCCATGGATCGACACGTTTTGGGCTCGGGCATTGTCTCGGTTCAGGGGTGGATCCATGGGCTGCTGGGTCACCTGCGTGTCCGCAGGGTGATCGGGTGTTATGATGGGTCATGTGGGTGTGTATGTGATCGAGAGGGAAGCTAAGGATTGGTGGCACGGACATGTTGCAGGTAGAGGGGTTTGAATGAGGTGAAGTGAAGTGAAGTGAAGTGAGAGTGAGGTTTTGGATTAGGATTATGACACCCACAAATGCTCAATGTGACATGTATAACTCCATATGCATTCACCGCTTGAACACTCCCGAACACACATATACTGTGGCCGACACTATTAAAGAAACTGAAGACACCAATCTCCTATCACCACAACCAATCCTTGACTATGTTGCCCGCCAAACTCTTCCTGGTTTGCCATGCCACTCCCTCTCCATCCGCCTAGGTGGTCTATATCGCATAAGGCGCAATTTTTCCATTGGGTGTGTAGAACTGTAGAGTGGTTGTCACTCACTTAGGAAAAAACCTCGTGACTGTCGCTGCCCTCCATGTCCATGCAGGTCTAAACTACATTGACAATGAAAACATCCTCTTTCCCCACATCACATTCACATCTTTGTTGCCCACTACAGGCCACACACTTCTCCGCAAGCAATTCCCTTTGTCACCTGCATATGCAACTACTTTCAATAGCTGTCAAGGTCTTACCCTTGATCGTGTGGCCATAGATCTTTCCACTCCTGTTTTCTCCCATGGTCAACTGTACACCGCTTTGTCACATGTGCGCCATAGAGATGATGTCCAAGTTCACTTTCCATCAGGCAATGACTCCACAGAAAATATTGTATATGATGAAATAATTCTATGATTTCCATGTCCGTTACATCCTGGCCGGAGCGAAGCACAGGCCAGGCTTGTATGTTGTTATTAATACTCTTATAATATATATTATATACTTATATATGCTGTATCACATGACCTTTTTGATTAACCTCTTTCCACCAGTTCTGTTTGCTTCGCCAATTCTGCTGCAATCTCCGCCTTCCGATTTCAGAACAGTGTTGGAAGTCAGGCAACTCACATAGTACGCAACATCAAGGGTTGGTCAAGGGTCAGGGAGGTCAGGGGAATTCCTGGTTGATGGCAAGTGGCAAGTGTTGGCACTGGCTGTGAACTAGCATGGTATAATATGGGCCACTGACAGTGGGGGTCCTTAGACTTTTCTCTTTGGATTTCCCCTTGTCAGGTGAGAATCCCCTCTCTTGTATATTCTGGACATTTATATATACTTTGGATTTCCCCTTTTCAGCTGTGTGGTAGTGTGATCTCCACAGCTAGCTAAGCTTGCCCTTACGCCTGCTCCCTAAAACCATTTGCTCTACACATGTCAGGGAAACTCTGTTCCCTTCAATTAATCTCCACTCATCTTTGGATTGTTTGCATTCATCTTTGCTGATGTTTGTCCCCACATTGCCCACACTGCTATTTGAGCGAACAGGATGTCCCCCCTGCCTCGGCACACTGCCTCTGGGCCTCTTTCACCTTCAGTGCCTCCCAGCTTGCAGCACATTCATGTCCTTTCCTGGTCGAAACGGATGTGCCCTCGCTGACCCTGTCCAATTGTTTCCCTGCCCTGTCAATAGTCCCAGATACTGAAGATACAATTCACATTTTGGAGACTGGGTCATCTACAGCAAGCGATACAGACACAGGAACCGATGGGGGAAATACAATGTATATACATAAATAGGCAGAATATACAACAGAATGAGTTCACACCTGATAGTGGGGAAATCATTGAAAGGTCTAAGGATGCCCACTGCCCCAGCCCATATTATACTACGCTCAACCACAGCCAGGGCCATCACTCAGTACTCACCAGTGACCCTGCCCTCCCCTGGCCTCCCTGACACATGGCCAAGCCTGGATGCCACATGACATGCAAGCTGCTTCACTTCTGCCATTGTTCCAAAACCAGAACTGCAGAAGCACAGCTGGTGGAAGTGGAATGGAAGAGGAGTAGGCAGACCTCGGAGTAGTGTTGGAACTGGACAAGGGGGCATCCACTGACAGATCAACCACCATTACAAATCTCATCATCATTGGACTCCTGAGCTAGAAGGGGGTGATGTGATGAGTTATTTATTTTTCCAAAAAGGAGGTTAACCAAAAAGGTCATATGATACAGCATATATAAGTATATAATATATATTACAAGAGTATCAATAACAACATATAGGAATATATAGCAGTATTTTCAAGGAGAATAATACATGTTATTAGAAGGTTTTGTATATATTTAAACATCTCAGAGATATATATACATATGAGAGTGTTAGACTACAATATAAAGTAATAGATACTTGGATAGATACTTCTAACAGATATGAGTAGGAGTATCAGTATGAATAGTTATAATGAGAGAGTATTTGTTAAGACTATGTGTCATACTGTAGTTCGGCTCTAAACCAGAGCCAAACCAGGTCTTCGGAACAGAGGGCTTGGCTTCAACCTCATGGGTTGCACCCACTCAGTGTTCCGCCCTAATTTCTTGAACAGGCTCGGCTATAAGCCAAGAATCGGGAACAGCATCAGGCAGGACAGTTTAGTGTATGAAGAGCTAAGTTGATATCTGAACTGAGGAAACGACAATACACAATTGGGGGGCTTATATAGTAAAGTAGTATGCAGGGTCAGGGGGATCAATAATCGGAACTAGCGGACAAGAGGAACAAAGGGTTGAACATATGGAGAACTAACTAAGAAGGGGAATCAGGGGTGATAGAAAGGTATGCCGAGAACCCAAGGAAAGCCAAGTGCACCCGAGGTTCCTGAGCGAGTACCAAAGCCAAGGTGGCTTTGGGGCCAGACTCGGAAATGGATCCTAACAGTATTAGACTACAATATGAAGTAATAGTAGTTGGATAGATATTTGTAATATATATGAGAAGGAGTATTAATATGAATAGTTATAATGATATAGTGTACAAGCCTGGCCTGCGCTTCGCTCCGGCCAGGGTGTAATGGACATGGAAATCATAGAATTATTTCATCATAGACAATGTTTTCCGTAGAGTCCTTGCCTGATGGAAAGCGAACTCGGACATCATCTCTATGATGCACACGTGACAAAGCGGTGTACAGTTGACCATGGGAGAAAACAGGAGTGGAAAGATCTATGGCCACACGATCAAGGGTAAGACCTTGACAGCTATTGAAGGTAGTCACATATGCAGGTGACAGAGGGAATTGCTTGCGGAGAAGAGTGTGGCCTGTAGAGGGCAACAAAGAGGTGAATGTGATGCGGGGAAGGAGGATGTTTTCATTGTCAATGTAGTTTAGACCTGCATGGACATGGAGGGCATTGACAGTCATGAGTTTTTGTCCTAAGTGAGTGACAACCACTCTACAGTTATTGACCAAGCCACGTGCGATGGAAAAATTGCGCATCATGCAATATAAACCACCTAGGCGGATGGAGAGGGAGTGGCATGGCAAACCAGGAGGAGTTTGGCGGGCGACATAGTCAAGCATTGGTTGTGGTGATAGGACATTGGCTTCTTCAGTTTCTTTAATAGAGTCGGCTGCGGTATATGTGTGTTCGGGAGTGTTTAAGCGGTGAAGGCATATGGAGTTATACATGTCACATTGAGCATTTGTGGGGGCAAGGATGGAACGTGTGAGGCATTGAGCTGCATTAGCCAATATATGGGAAGGAAAGACAAAGTCGACAACATCTGATGTAGTTGAGATATGTTCGATGATATTTCTATCTTTGGATGTTTTATTACTCATTCTTCATACTTTACTGAATCATTACCCCTATTCAACATATACTCGCTTACTTTCACTATTGTCATTTCTCCATTGTTTCCCCTTTTGTACTTTGTGCTCTCACGCTTACTCAGACTGCTCAGTCAGCCTCTACCTACTCCATCACACTGTCTTACATCATTATGACATCATTGTAGGTTGGGGTTGTGTATATAAAGGCTTAGTCTGTCTGTACAATAATCAAGTCAAGTCAAGTTTTAGTCTACCGCTCAAGTCAGTTCCCTCTCAATTCTAAGTCAAGTCCCACCTCTTAGGGCACCAAGTCGAGGCTTTGCCACAGGACACTGGCACTGTCACATGTCACTGTCACACATTATGACCCACGTGTTTCATATCAAGAAGTCAGGTTATGCTAAGTACAGTTATCTAGTCACCAGTTGTTCAGTCTCATCACCTCGAATGACTGCATTATAGACCATCCACAGCAGAAGGACCATTACATGCAGGCTAGTAGGAGTTATTCCTATTGGTGAATATTTACCAAAACATCAGGAGCCCCAAATGCTTGTCAGGGGACACCCTGTTTTCCATTTCCAGTTCCGACACCACACCCAGTTCCGACTCCATGTCCGACTCCGCTTCCAGTTCCGATTCCATCTCCGCTTCCGCATTCGGAAATGATTCCGCTTCTGGGAGAACTTCCACCAGTTCTGTTCGCCTTGCCAGTTCCACTCCAATTTCCAACTTCCACTCTCGGAACAGTGTCGGAAATCAAGCGACTCGCGTAATAGGTGGCATCAAGGGTCGATCAAGGGTCAGGAAGGTCAGGAGGATGCAGGGTTGATGGCAGGTGCCAAGTGTTGTCCCTGGCTGTGTAGCGTAGTATAATACAGGCTCGCTGACATTTGGGGTCCTTAGACTTTTCTCTTTGGATTTCCCCTTGTCAGTTGTGTGGTAGTGTGATCTCCACAACCAGCCATGGTTTCCCTTACAATGTTCTGCTGTCACACAGCTTCCTGCTCCCCTTGTTCTGCTTGCCTATTGTTTCTTGAGCCTACGCTGAACTCCACCCACCTTCAACATGGTGAAGTTGCTCCCAGCCCTGGAGGATCCAATTCCAGATTGAAAGGCTCATCTGCCTAACCTCTACTATATCAGATACATTACTGTAGATGGGGAAGAGCATTATGTGGTGGAACAGATCTTGGATTGCCGGTTCGTACAAGGCTTGAGGGGCTTCGCTGCATTCTTTGCCGCAGATTTCAGAAGCCGGGGTAGAAACTCTTCGAAGTGGCCTTGGCTAGACAAAGTACGCGGGATAGACACGAAGCGGACGCGGGGCTGATAGAAGTCAGATTGACGGGGGGAACTAACCCGATGCGTTGGGTGAGGGCCCTCTCCCACTCTATTCTCATTGAGTTTAAGGTGGGACGACGGGGACAATTCTCATACGCGTGTTCTTACAGGCGTTGTTAAAGGGATAGTACAGCACAGAATCCCGGTTTGGAACTCACTTTGCCAGACGAAAGAACTTTGAAGCCCATGAGCTATGACATCCCTGATCGCAGGATTAAGATAGATTCCGATAATTTCTTCCGTCTAGGGCGGCGACTCAACTTCACGTCACCTTTACCCATCCGTCTTCTCACTTCTGTAGTTCCAGCCTTCTCGGACGAGTCGAATCGTGCTGGTCTCTGTTGACAAGTTTCAAGGGTATACATCCATTGTCACGTTTCCGTTTAAAAGACAGTATCTGCCCATACTTTTGCTGGTCTGTGTTCACTGCTCAACGAGGGAAGGGAGTGGATGGTCATGTGTGGTTCGAAATATTTGGGACAGCGTCAGAACATATGCCAGTGATTCTCAATGCGATAGGTACGTAAAGTATATGTCCTTTATGCCGGATATTAGGTGGAGCTACGGTAATATTGGGTGACTTTCCGTAGCCCTAAAATCCTAAACTCGCAGTTCTAAAGCAGCTTCGCGTGAGAAAAGTTGTAGGTTTAGACCAAGGTTCAAACCGTAAGACCAATTTTCAAACGAGAGTCATAAGGTCCAAGCTGTCATCGGCGTATGCTCGGCATCTCGCTGGCCCGACATCTAGCCAGGCTCCTGGGTCAGCCAGCCGTTGTAGAGTGTGTTGATGTCCAAATTGGGCCAAATGTGATGCCAGCTGTCAGACCTGTCAGTTATGGACTTTGATTATGGCTAGAAAGGGGGTCGGACCCCCTGCATAGATTCAGAGGTCTGGGCGATGGGACAAGGATCGGGCGGAGCTTTAATGTGCTTCCCTGTCACCGGCTAGCTCCCGGCTCGTTGTTCCGAGGCATTTAGGAAAAGGAATTTAGGATTTTAGGTCTACGGAAAGTCATCCATTATCCCCATAGACGTCTGCAAGTTATAACCGCACCTAGGAGTCACTGCGTTTAGAGCGGTAATATTTGAAAATGGAACATTGCCCAATGTCCCTGGGCAGCACACCTATTCAGGCAACGACATATAGACTGTCTATTGCGACGTTAGAGTACTCTGAGTAGATGATATGTACCGCCCTTTTCAACTGTATGAACAGCCCCGGAATCTGGATTCCCGGGCAGACCCATAAGTATGCCAATGTAGGACTAACCTCGCATCTGAATAGCCAACCTTGCTAGGGTATCGAGATTCCCGATCTGTTACGGCCTGGGATAGCCACGGGCAGGTGGTTTTGACTTAGAGAACTCACTGCGTTTAGAGCGGTAATATTTGAAAATGGAACGTGCCAAATGTCCCTGGGCAGTACACATATTCGGGCAACAACAGATAGACTGTATATTGCGACCTTAGAATACTCTGAGTAGATAATATATACCGCCCTTTTCAACTGTACGAACAGCCCCGGAATCTGGATTCCCAGGCAGACCCGTAAGTGTGCCCATGCGGGTCTAACCTCGCATCTGAATAGTCAACCTCGCGAGGGTATCGGGATTCCCGATCTGTTACGGCCTGGGATAGCCATGAGCAGTGGCTTTGACTCAGAGAAGCTACTAGTCTTGATTAATCTCTCACTAGTTGGGCAATTATATATGCGTTTCTGACTTAAGCTTATCGTATGAGATGTAGAGTCAAGCTAGTGAGACGAAGCAGCTTCGCATCTTACCCTCCAACCAGGACAACCACACAGCAGCCGCTATCCAGTTGATCACTTATGTGGATCTCTACATTCACCAGAGGACACTAGATAACTGTGTGCCTCATCTTTGATCTCCCTTGATCGGTAATGTAATTCTCGTTGGGGTCAATAGAACGGCATAGATAAATAACTTACTTGACTGGATAGTGTGCTAGCCTGCAAATATGGCCTCTCAACAACAGGCACCCCCCTCTGGCAATCGCGGGAACCCACATAAACGCGGCTATCGAGGCTCTTCGGATCTCGGTTCTTCAAATTCCACTCGGGGCTACATCACCAGGGGAAGAGGCCGTGCAGTACCTCGGAGCACTGGTATCACACGGAGAGGCCGAGGAACACAGATACACATCAGGAAAAAAAGAGGGTGTTACTTAGCTTTACGTAGCGCACGTAGCACCTTTAGCGTTGTAGCAACCCCCCCTGTCATGTAGCCTTCCGTAGCTGACCGCCTGCCATCGTAGCGCGACGTAGTGCGCTGTAGCACGGCACCAAGCTCCGTAGGGATTTGTAGTCCGCTGAGGCCAGCCGCTACGGGGCACTAGAGAGGCGACGTAGGGGCAGTAGCATTTCCCCATGGCTGCATATTGTGTGTAGTTATGCCCATACAGCGTGTATAGTTCCATAGAACGGCGGCGCAGCCATTGTATTCCGGTGTAGGCATGCAGATAGGGGATAATACAGTCATTGGGATTGGACAAATTGAAGAATTACATATATCAATACGCGCTCTGCACGGGAACGAGGATGCAGCTAGTGCCCTCTAACTATCCGAGTGCTCGTCGTCATTGAGTGCCTGGGCGGCGCGAGCGAATTTGGCGGCATTGAAGGCCGGCTTTCGAGGGTTTGTGACGATGTTCGGGAATCCAGCATGCGCACTGTAACAAGATACAGGAAGTAAGACAATGGTTCAGATATAAACAGGTGGAAAAACACGCACCGTCCATGATCATGCAGGCGCTGCTGGCGACGCGCCAGGGCCTGGCCAGACCTATCGCTGTACGTGCGCCACGCCTCAAGGCCGCTGAGGTGTCGTCGGTAAACCTCGGCATATCCGACCTCGGTAAAGTTGCTACCCTTGACGTGGATGCCAGACGTCCACTGGGATAAGGCATACTCAACCTGGTCGCGATCTGAGCGACACGAGCAAAAATTGCAACGATGGCATCCAAGGCTTCATGGATGGGTTACGGAATCCAGCATGGACCCTGCAGGGTACAGGAAGTGAGACAATGGAGGAGATCGACATAGGGTACAAGAACGCACCGCCGGCCCATGATCATGCAGACACTACTGGGACTGTGCCAGTGCTTGCCCATCCTTCGCTGTATGTGCGACAGGACTTGAGCCAGTCCACATATCGTCAGTATAGCTATCTCCAGTACATACCCCAGCATAAGCAAAATCTCCGGGACTCAACACCTCCTTACCATATCTACATCGGCCAATGACCGAGGTCACTGTCCAGGACAATTTGCAATCTAGTAGAGCGTTTGACGTGCCATGAGACTGACAACCACGCATCCACAGAGCATTTGTAATGTAAACACTATTCTAAGTTTGAAACTTGTCAAGTTCTGACAAGCTCAAACAAAGAGATGCAATAAATGACCCAGTATTAAAGAACGCAAACAACAAAAAAAAAAAAAGAAGAGCCAGAATTATGTTGTAGCAAGAGGAACGCACCAGAAAGATAAGGCGAAGTGGCATGCATCGCAACTCAAAGATCAACGAGGGGTACCGGTGCTGGTGGTGCGAAGAGTATTGGTTGTTTGTTTGCATTTGTTCGATGGGTCACGTGCCTTCGGTGTCTCCCTTTGAACATCGGAGATTGAAGGACTCGAAACTTCGACGTACCAGTGGGTGCATTGCTGATTATCCTCTGAACCTAAAGCCAGTACATGGGCACGGTCAGCTTGAGCGTGTACAGCATGCAACCGGCATCAGCATTGGCTTCACCTCCTTGGACCGTGTAACACGTTGGTGTAAAGCCAATCATTCAGATAATCCTTTCCTTTAGAGACACCAGGTCATGGCTGCAACGTCGGCATCGCGGGCATTGACAAATCCACCTGTTTGGTGGCGTGGCGCATCTCACGCAGATCACCGACGTACTGAAGCACCTGGTGGGCGTGAACGGCATCGAAGTCACAGTCAAGAACATCGACTCCATTCACATTGCCAACAAGAATTTCAATATTTGTCAAGGCCTGTACAGGATCCCCGACGCGCACGAGGACCTTGTGAACACATCGAAGACACCATCGGGGCAGAAGAACCCATTCAAATCGCCGCCGTGCTCCGAGCCTGCTCAAGAACTTCTAGGGCATATTCGATGCCCGTGACATGTCGCTTGGGGATGGGAGAGGCGAGGTCGCGATGTGGTAGTATAGGTTTGTCAGACTCCATGAATACAGAAAAT
Organism: Gautieria morchelliformis; assembly: GCA_015179125.1. Classification (NCBI taxonomy): domain Eukaryota; kingdom Fungi; phylum Basidiomycota; class Agaricomycetes; order Gomphales; family Gomphaceae; genus Gautieria; species Gautieria morchelliformis. The sequence continues at coordinate 52,786 of WHVA01000015.1, read as the reverse complement.
GGTTGATTTTACCCTTGTCCGTAAACCAAAATATCCATGCTGCCAGCCCGTTTATTGAAAATTGACGATAATCCATATTCCCAAACCTCCCTGGGACATGTCTCCAGCCTCGAAAGAGTGGCCACTGGCGGGATGTGGATGGGCATGGTTCTTGCATCCCTGCCAGTGTGTAGCTGCACCGTGGATGGATGTGTAGATAGGTGGTTGCACTCTAGTAGGTGACGGTAGCGAGCAGATGGCTATGGTAGAAAGTGGTCAGTTATGAATGTAACATATGATACGTAGGGATGGTTGAGCACAGAGAACTACATGAACTTCTGTAGCCATGCCCGAAACTACGTGGCTACAGTAAACTACGTCACGGGACGTGCTGGTAGGCGCCGCTACCAGCATTTCGGGTTTTTCTTGATGCAGTCTGCGATATCAGGTCGAGCTCAAGGCTTCAGCATGGCATCCTCCTCGCGTCAGGCCATTCCGGACCCCTTCCTTGACATGGATATTCCAGTACCTAACACATTTCAATTTCCACAACTGGATGTCAGCCCGGAGCTGCGTGAATCAAACCACTATGATTACCCTATGGATGAGTTCTCCTTAGCTGACGTCGATCAAGATTCAGATCCAGATCCATATATAGATCTGGTTGAGAACCCAACGACTGACGTTGTCCCTGAGCCACTGGTACCACAACCATTACCTCATGAACACTGGACTTTTACCTTGCATGATGGTGACACAGACGACTTTGACCTCGATGACATAGAACAGGATGAGCTCGGCCAAGATGATGATGTTGGTCCGAGAACCATGCCACATGCCGGTTCGGCCCCAATAATAGATATGCCCGACATTGTTCATCGGTTTCCACTGCCGCCACCTCGTGTTCCAGCAGCGGAAACATATGACCGGGCCCATCAGAAATGGTACATACGGCTCATTTTATTGTTTGTGCTGCTGCTACACACACACCACCATGTCTCATTCCGAGCATGCTCACTGATTCTCTTCTGCATGTGCAAAATTTTCATTGCACTATTCCTCATCCCTTCTGATGATAACATGCCAACTACTCTGAATACCACCCTCGCTCGACTGAGCATACAGGAGCGATTCATTACGATGGCAGTCTATCCTACATGCCATACCTTTACACCAGCAGTTGCACATCCGGATGAAGCATGCAATGCACAATGCTCGATTTGCGAGCAGGGCCTTTACCCCCGAGTTAGTCCAAGCCCCGCCTCACAAGCACTGCTTGACCGTTCAAGCCAAATTCGGAAGAACAAGCCAAAGCCAAAGCCAAAGAAACCCGTTCCTGTCATATCAGCGCCATTTCGTCCTTTATCGTCACTTATTGCTGACTTCGTTGCACATGAGGGTATGGAAAAGGAGTGTGAAGTTTGGAAGACATTACCTCGAGAACATGGTGTGTATCGTGACATCATGGACGGCGCGATATGGAATATGATCCTCGGTCCAGACGGTAAGCCGTTTTTCAGCCATGATGACGATGGTGAACTACGGCTAGGTGTGACGCTGGGGCTCGACTGGTATATTTAATGATCTCTTTTTTTTCATTTGGTTGATTTAACTGTCTAGGTTCGGTATTACGCGGGCAGAAACAGGAGCCCAGCATTCCTCTGGCGTAGCGTCCTGGTGTGTTGCAAACCTAGGTCCAGGTTTAAGTTATGTTCCTATTTATGTTATCATTTCAGCCTTTGTACTGATTATATCCATTAGATACCAGGCCGACACGCTCTTGGTATCGTTCATGACTCCAGGACCAAACGAGCCATCGGGGGAACAGCTTCAGCACCCGATGTCGATGGTAGTCGATGACCTCATATGACTTTTCTACGAGGGAATCACTGTCCAGACTCCTTCGTGCCCTGACGGTATGTAATTACACATTAGTTATATTTGGTTTCTTAACGGAATGATATCTAGGTCGTCTGGTGCGTGTAGTTCTCGTTGGAATTGTAGCTGACCACCCGGCAATGGTCAAACTTGCTGGGTTTGCCGACAACAATCACGCGGAGGCACCCTGCACAAAATGCCATGTGAATCAAGCACATCTTTTCTCCGATGAAGCCTTAGGAGGAGGTATGTGGTGCGACAACCTAGAGCCAAATAATACTTATTTTATTTAGAATGTCCTTTGCGGGATGGGGAGCAACATTGGCAAAGGGCTGCAGAGTGGAGAGAACTCAAAGGAGAAGAACGAGAAGCCTTCTTCAAGGACAAGGGTGTGCGATGGTTCGAGTGCGCACGCCTGCCATATTTCGATCCAGTTCGAATGACACTCATTGACCCCATGCACAATTTGCTCATGGGTATGTATCTCTTCATTCACATATATATATATTGATTCAAAACTCAGGACTCGTCAAAACACAATGGTATGGAATATGGATCAAAGGGAACTCGGCGCTGCGGGCCTCAACCGATAAAACACCTCGCGAACTTGAGGAAATTCACAAATATTTGGCTGAAGTGAGTCCCATTTGTCAATTGAAACGGTGCCGTTCATGATATCTATGCTTGGTAGTTCGAGTTTCCACCATTCATAGGACGCCTAAATCCCCAGGTCGGTGAGCCAGCAGGCGGCAGTCTATCAGCAGATAATTACAAGGCACTTGCCACTATCTTTGGGGTATTAACAGTAAGGTTCACATGATCATACCATTCACAGTCGCTCATCTCAATGGTAACAAAGATTCCGTTAATCTGGGAGAAGTTTTTGAAACCACCGCTACATGAACTCTCTAAGAAAACTAACAGCTGGCACAAAAATCTGGCGGAATGGGAAAAGAAGCATGGTGATAAGTATCGAGCACAACAGGCAGAGTTAAAGGCAATCGCAACTGATCCATTACACCCATCGCACGCCAAAACACAAAAGAAAAAGAAAGGCAAGCGCCCTGTGGAAGAAGCACCGACGCCACCCAAAAAGCCGCAGCAGAGAATGCACCAGGGGGAAGATATCTTGTTCCTCAGATTAGCAACATCAATCAAGATATTCACATCCAAGGCGTTGACGAATGATGACATCGACCATGCACATTCCTTACTGCTGGATTATCTTGCGGGATTCAAGGAAGTGAGTCAATAGTCACTTAGCTCTAGATATTATTGTGAGGGCAACACTAATGACGAAGCCACAACCAAAGATACTCAAGGAGATAAGAGCCGATACTAGGACAATGACCAACTGTGTAGTGGGTATCCTCAGTTTATAACTCTACCAACGATAGATACATGGGGACTTCTCGAGTCGAGTTTCCTGGACTGGTTCCAGTCCCAGCCTTGGATGTTGGCCACTGTCCAACATGAAGGGTGTAGTCTGGGTTGAGGCATGGATTCGGTTGTTATAGGCAAACTCGGCCAAGGATATCCATTCGAACCAATCATCCTGACGCTGGTTGATGAATAGTCGAAGGTATTGCTCAATCTCCTGATTAACCCTTTCAGTCTGTCCATCAGTTTGGCGGTGATAAGCAGTAGAGGCAGCAACTTTGACACCAAGAAGTTTATTCAGTTCACGCATGAACTGGGAGATGAACTGTGTGCCTCGATCACTGATGATTTCTTCAGGGAGCCCATGAAGTTTCCAAACATGATCACGGAAGAGTCGGGCAACTCCCACTGAAGTTACATCTGAAGTGGTGGGAATGACATGTGCACGCTTTGAGAGGCGATCGACAACAACAAGGAGAGCATCATAGCCATGACTGGTAGGCAGTTCTACAATCAAGTCAACAGACATAACCTGCCATCTACGGTCTGGGATATGGTTTGGTAGAAGCTTGCCAATGGGAGAAGCAGGGAAGGTTTTTGTCCGGTTGCACAGGTCACAGGCCTTCACATATTTTGCAATGTAACGTCCCATCCCAGGCCACCAGTAACTCTGAGCAACTAGTTCAGTGGTTCTCCAACGACCAGGGTGACCGGTGAGAGGCATGTCATGGTGCACTTTCACTATGTCATGTCGTAGTTTTGCATCAAGCGGCACGTACACTTTGTTGTGATAGAGGACAAGCCCATCCTGTTCAGACCACTCTTCTCCTCGTAAATTGCCAGAGGAGCCCAGTTCTTTGAGAGCCTTGACAACCTTTTCATCCCGATCTACACAGTTCCTTACTCGATTGAGGAAAGCATCACCTTCACCTGGGACTAACTGCGCACCAGCCTCTGGGGGATTCGCCTTGATGTGGAACAAGTCAGGGGTAAGTAAGACTTGATTTTGGTTGTCTTCCTCCCCCCGCTTATGATCCACGTGTCGTGAGAGTGCATCAGGCTTGGCTGAATGACGACCAGGACGATGGATCAGCTCAAAATCAAAGCGAGAGAGGTAGAGTGACCAGCGTGCTTGACGACGGTTCAGGTTTTGTGCAGTGCGGAAGTAGGTGAGCTTCTGATGGTCATTGAGAATCTCAATCTTGTGCTTCGTTCCCTCTAAAATGTGGCGCCATTCCTCTAATCCCCGAATCACAGAAAGAAGCTCCTTGTCATGGATGGCATAGTTGCATTCAGCATCATTGAGGCTTTTGGAGACAAACCCCACAGGCCACCATTTGCCATCATCACATAGCTGGGACAGTACTGCTCCTGTGGCATAGGCTGAGGCATCTGTTTCAAGACGGAAATGTTTGTCTTGATCAGGGAGGACAAGGATCGGTGTTGAGGTGATGAGGAGTTTGAGCTTGTCAAAGGATGCTTGCTCCCGGCCATTTGGATCCCAAGACCATTGGGCATCCTGTTTTGTCAACTGGTTGAGGGGCTTTGCAATGTGTGAGAAGTCTTCCACAAATCTACGGTAGAAGTTGATGAAACCAAGGAATGATTTGACTTCAGTGACATTACGTGGTATTGGCCAGTCCCGCACCCCTGCAACCTTGACTGGGTCCATGGCAACCTGTCCTTGAGAGAGGATGAGGCCGAGATACTCCACCTCTAGTTGCTCAAATAGGCATTTTTCAGGTTTGAGGTACAGGTTGTTGGCCCGGAGGATTTCAAGGACACGTCGTACAATCCTACGATGTTCTTCAAGCGACTCTGTGAAGATGAGAATGTCGTCCATGAACACCACCACAACCCCTTCATCGATAAGACTCTTGAAGATGTCATTCATCATCGTCTGGAAGGTTGCTGGGCTGTTCGTGAGTCCAAAGAACATGACTAGAGGTTCATACAGGCCCCTATTTGTCCAAAAGGCTGCCTTCCACTCATCTCCCTCTTTTATGCGTACATTATTATATCCCCAGCAAATGTCAAGCTTTGTGAAGTATTTAGCCCTTCCAGCAGCAATCTTATTCATGATGTCTGGAACAAGGGGCAAAGGATAGGCATTCTTGATTGTTATATCATTGAGCTTTCGGTAGTCTTGCACAAATCTAAGACTGCCGTCCTTTTTCTTCACAAAGAAGACTGGAGATGCCATAGGTGACTTGGAGGGACGGATACGATGGCTCTTCAGGTTCTCCTCAAGGAAGTTATCCACTTCCCTTTGCTCAACCGGTGACATTGGGTAAACCTTTGTGCTGAAGAGTTGTGTACCTGGAGTGAGCTCAATTGCATGGTCCCAGGGCTTTCGAGGAGGCAGTTGGTCAAATGACTCCTTAGAAAACACATCCTTGAACTCCTGGTATGGTTTAGGGACAAGGTCCTCGAAGGATCTGACTGGTGCAGACTTGCTGGCCCGTTCAGCAAGCTGTTGGGAGACAGTCCGGCCTGCGCCAATCATTTCAGGACTCTCATTCACAAAGATGACAAAGGTCCTGTCTCCTTCCTCAAGTAGGGAGCGGGTGTGCTGTATGGGAACCTCCTCTTGATTTACACTCTCTTCTGGAACAGTTTCGACTGTGGGCCCTCTGACAACAGGTCTGCCCCCACATGACTTGGGACAGCGTGTCATCTTCACATCTCCTGTACGCCAGTCAACTTCTGGGTTGTGTTCAACAAGCCATGTGTGACCAAGAATGATGGCAAGTCGTCCAAGGCTCGTGACAGAGAATGTGGCACGTTCCGTATGATCCTCAAAGGTGCAAATGAGGTCGACTTCTTCCTTGATTGAGCCAGCCTCATTTGGGGTACCATCAATATTGTAGACGGGGATGGCACGGGGTAGGGGGCGGGTCCAAAGCCTGTGTTCCCTCACAAACTCCACATCGATGAACATCCCTGTAGCACCACTGTCAAGGAGGGAGTCAATTGCAAGTGGATGCCCTGTGTCAACGGAGTGGACCTTGAGAGGTACTTTGGTGCATCGGCGGAGGTCAGCAGTACGGACATATAGAGGGACTGGAAGGTTTGCATTAGCAACTGGAGCGATGGGTTGGGTTTTGGGCATGGCTGGTTTGGTTTCAGTTCGATCAGGGATAGGAGAAGGATGCATCATATCGCCTGTGATCCCTATTGTACATGTTTCGAGAACTGAAAACCGATTCGTCGAGCAGGGCATGTCTTTCACCGCTGACTGGCCTAAAAACCCTTTCCTTCCCCTTGGACAGGGGCTTCCACCTTCTCTTTGCGTTCCTCTATCGCCGCTGCTACAGATTTAGAGACAATTGCTGCAATGTCTGCCTCTGTGAGGTTTGCACGGATTCGTGGCTTGCGAGGTTCAGGACAGTCTGGTGAAATGTGACCAGGTCTCTTACAGTTGTAGCAGGTTCGTGTTTCGGTGCGGCGGCGGGATGAGTCAATGTCCATAGGTGTCGCGTTACTGGGTGATGCTGTGGCAACAGGAGCCATAGCAGGAGTGTGGAGTGGTCGGGCAGGAGGAGGGCGATTAGGGACATGAGGTGTCTGTGCCTTCCTGACCTCTAACAGATGGCGATGATTGCGGTCAATCTGACAGGCTGCTTCCTTCCAGGCTTTGAGGTTGGATGGAAGAAAGGGCTGGGCGTGGATCTTGTCAAGGATATCTGCTGGAAGGCCACGAGCATAGGCATCCTCGAGTGCCTCATCATTAAAGCCTGTCCTGCCTGCCAGGATCTCAAATTGAGCCATGTATTCATCTGCCGACATTCCTGACGCCATCCTAAGGTCATGCAGCTTAGTGCGAGCCGTTCTGGCACGATCTGGGTCACCAAAGGCCTCCTCCACACGTTTAATAAACCCCTCCAGAGTGGATATAGAGGAGGTGCCATCAATGACAGCCTGTGTCTCGTTGTGTGCCCATATCTCCGCAGAGCCTCCCGTCATGAAGGAAAGAGCATATAGGATCTTTGTGCGTTCATCTGGGAAGGATGCTGGCTGGACAGCGATGGACAACTTGATAGACCTGATAAACCCTTCAGTCTCTGCACGGTCTCCATTGAACTTCTCCGGTTCTGCTGCTTTGATAGAGCGAGTAGATGGAGGGACACTGTGAGGTACTGAGGGCGCAAGGGCTTGAGCAGCAGCAACAGCAGTGTTGGTGGCAGCATTGGCTAAGTGGTCGTGAACGTTAGCAATCTGATTGTGCAGTTCCTGATTCTGCAGTTGAAGTTGCTGCAACTGCTGTGCTTGGCTGGAAAGGAGGCCTCGAAGAAATGGCCCATGGTCACCCAGGGCATCCCAGTATGCGTCTGGGAGTTGGTCAGCCATAGGCTGAGATGAAGGCTAGTTAAGAAAAGTGTGTGGGGTCGTCCTATGAGCTTGATCTTCTGTGAGGGCAACACTAATGACGAAGCCACAACCAAAGATACTCAAGGAGATAAGAGCCGATACTAGGACAATGACCAACTGTGTAGTGGGTATCCTCAGTTTATAACTCTACCAACGATAGATACATGGGGACTTGCCTGTGTAGTGGGTATCCTCAGAGATCAAGCTGAGGAAACGCCACCACACGGGCTACAGTCTTATAGCGCTGGCAAGGCTTACATAATAGGGGAGATGGAAACTTGTAGAAGGTTACGGAAAGTGACGGAAAGTGACATGTGACAGAAGGTGACATGTGACAGAAGGTGACATGTGACAGAAGGTGACATGTGACAGAAGGTGACGGAAGGTTATGGAAACTGACGGAAGGTGACGGAAACTCATGGAAGGAAATAGAAACTTGTGGAAGGAAACACGTGAACCCTGACAATTATCCATTAACACTGCATGCTAGCTGTATGGTGTGGGGGCTATGATGCCAAATCACCACTTCGCCACGCACACTGCTGCTCAGATTCAAGATTACGGCCCAGTGTACGGCTTCTGGTGCTTCCTCGGAGAGCGCCTTAACAAAATTCTCAAAAATTTCAAGTTAAACAACTGGGGAAAAGGTCAGCTCGAGAAAACCATGGTTCGCGAATGGGAGCGGGATCTCCAAGTTCATGATCTCGTGAGCACCCTGGCTTCTTCTCCAGTCTTCATACTGACTACGTGGCACCTAGCTACGCTATGTAACATCTCTATGCGGAATCCAAAATTCCCTCTTGCGTCTTCTCGCATCTCGCGGCAGCACGGGGAACGGTCGAGGTTGCAGCAAGCACAGATCATGACCAGGGCATCATTCACCAAGAGATGGTTGATGATTGTGAGTACCGGCATGCATTAAGCCTTTACGACAATGAACAACTATTCATTAAGCGCTAAGGCGTGATATTATCACACGCGGCCCTATCATCAAGCACGCAGCCGTCAGTAGCACCATGCGCGCCCAGTTGCACACCTACTACAACGAAATACCTGGCAAACGTGTGTGGTATCCAACTGAGGTCGCTGTATCTCGTCGCTCGAACATCCTGGTAGAAGGTGCTACATTTATGCTCATATTCTCCGGGGCGGCCGCCGCATTGTCCCTATCCGCCAAGCTCTATCCCAGTCTCCCCACTCAGCACTCGTCAAGGTCGACATATTTGGCAAGAGTTACCATGGTGAGGTGTTGGATGTCTTTGAACATACACAGCGAGGATATGGATCCACAATGTTTGCTGAGATGCGCTGGCTCAAAACTACTTTGGCGTCACCAGTGACTATTAATAATTGGCAATTATTGTAAGTATTTTTGTCCTGTGATGCTGTTCACTGAATCTCCTGGATTGTTGTCTCTTCAGCCCAGAACACGATGTCGTCGTGTCTGAATACGACAGGTACATGCCGCGAGGTCCAACCGTGCCACCAACACTCATTCCGATGACATGGATCCGGTGTCACCTGGCACGGCTAACCTTCCATGACCATAAGCCCAAGTTATGGCTGACCATCAGCCTTGAGAAAGTGAGATTATTGTCTATGATGCCACGTTAAGCTAATCAATCAATGAAGCAATGTTCTGTATCTTAAACCGGCACTGCTTCCGCATACAAGATGTTATTTGTTAACTACCGCGGTTATACATGGAAATTTTACGTGGTGATACAGGTTGTGAACAGCATGTGACAGCAAAGTGAACAAGAGACCAGGAATCGGACACCTCTGTGAACGGGCAAGATATCGAAGGGTTGACGCCTGATACTGCCTCAGGGCAAACCTTGTGCGTCATTCTCCTCGTCCATCTGCAACAGCGTCAATCCATCGGGCATGGGGAATCCAGGCGGCGTGTGGTCATCACCGTAGTGACCCCAGTCTTCCGTCTCTCTTTTGTACTTCCAGACTCGCTTCGTCTTGAACCAATGCTCGTCGATCATGAAATTATAAGGTGCCATCATTGTCGGTTTGTCCGTACTTCGATTTGTCTGTACACGATGGAACAGGATTTGCTGACGACTCTTGGCTGAAAGGCTAGTCATGCGGAACTTGGATAATTCATGGTAAATTTCCGAGGTCTATGCCCAAAATTGATCAATGGAGAGACAGTTGTAACAGAATATACCTACTGCCTCATCTCTCCATTCGGGCCTGACTATCTCAAGCACCCGGTGGTCTTCAAGCTTCCCCTCGAGTCCGCCATAATTCATAACGCGGCGTTTCCAAATATCCTTGTCCTCTGTGGGAATCTCCCCATCCGAGTCAATGTCCGGACCAGAAACCTCGTTGGACATGTAATCTTGCACCAGGAGCAGCGTCGGATCCACCCCGTACTTATCAGTAAAAGTGTTAACTGCCTGGAGATGCCAGTCTTTCTTCTAAAAGTGAGAGTGGATCAATTTCAAGTGTGTCATCCAAAGAATAACTTACTTGTCCCCGTCGCTCGCGCCAATGGTTTTGCTGTTCATTCTTCAATCGCCGGCTCGCAGCTTTGTCATCAACCTGAGTCTTGTAGGTCGACTGCAGTCCCACAAATGATGTCTTGGCAAGCTCGAGTAGGACAGAGTGTGATACTTGCATGTCCGCATCCAATAAGCTCACTGGACAAGTCAGCTCGTCCTAGCTCGTATGAGATGAGTGTACTATGCTTTAATGAAATGATTCTGACTTACTTTGCTGTTTGCATGAACAAGCTCTACTACACGCCTCAGAAAAAGGGAATTCGTCGCATGATTGACCTTCTCGGCAAAAGCCACATCGAGTGCAGTCTCTCCGGTCTCAGCATCAATGACACGAGGTTCGTCTCCCTCAGCAAGCGGTCCCGGCAAACGGTCAGTAACCTTCACGCCAAGACATTTATGCATCTGACTGCGCAGGACATTCTGCCGCAATTGGAGGCGAGTTGAAATAATACTGCACAGAAAAATCATTGCCACGTACCTGAAGATCGCATCTAATAGTAAGCTCCTGCTCAGTCAGTTTCGCTCTAGTACTTGTCGCCACATGCATTGGGATGAAAACTCTACGAACATCTTGGTTAAGTTCTTCGTCGGAGTTGCCATCATCTCCCCCGTCATCAGTGCTGCTCGTCCTCTTGCGCTTCGTAGGTCTAACCGGTATCCTTGTGCGGCCACGACGGGACAGCAGTTCATTGCGAACAGAGGACACATATGCCGAGCGAGGATCATCAGGGTTGCCTGGTGCCTTGCCGTCAACCCCAAGCTCCTTGTGTAAGTTTTCGCCAAGTTCCCTTATTCCGGTTTTGAGGCCGACATTGATAAGTTGTGATATTTTGTCAAGGAGGATACCATCAGGACCTACACCCTGCTCAATCTGGGAATCATCGCTAGAAGGGGTAGGGCCCGAGTCCTTGCAAGGCTCAGAAGGTAGGTGTACACGACCTTGGCGTGCCTGACTCGTGACTGACGCCAGATCAAGGTCAGGACTTGATGAACGTGAGATGGAGCGACTCGAAGTGGGCTGCGCAGGTACCGAGCATGTGCGAAATGGAGTGGAATATCGGCTGGAAGTGGTAAGCCTCTTCCAGCAAGTCTCTCCAAGGTGTATTGACAGTTTACCTGCCCGCACTGACGCTAGTTACCCCATGACGCTCGTCGGCCCTAGTCAATCTAGGGTCAATGGGAATATTGGTCTGACTGTGTTCAAGAGGCGGTCGAGCTGGGCTGCAAGAATACGTGAGTCACTTGCAATGGTGAAATGAAGGGCCGGACTTACGTGCTTTCAGGGCCTCCAGATAGTCTGTGATCTTGTCGTGCACGAACCTTCGTTTGACCAGGGGTGGCACCACGTCCGATCCCTCCACGATTTCTTCCTCCACACATCCTGCCTGCATTCTCTCCCTCACAATGTCGCTTCGGCTGTGGCTCATCTGCATTACCGGTGCTTTCACCCACCATATTTGCGCTGGCAGCGGCTTCCTTTTCATTTAGGTAAGAACGCTTCTGGTCAACATTGAACGAGGCCCACAGGCGTTGTATATACCCATCGCTCCTCTCAGGGGGGAATGGCCAAGGATCCATCGTGGTAGGTTCCAAGCTAGGTGTTTCTTTCTGTACTAGTGCGGATCGGCAGGTATCGGCCAAATGGCTGCTATTTCAGGAAAAGGTGCTGTAATATTAATATTTAATATATACTATATCTGTTATTATTCAGAAAATTTAATATATCCTATATCCGTTGGTATATAGAACGATTCGAAGCTAGGTATGTTTTCGAACAGGCTGGGACAGATGCCCGCGCGGGGCTCCTTGACCTCTGGATAGCCCAACTAGCCAGTTAATTCCAAAGTTACATGTAGCCTCAAATGGAACCCTGTTCAAGAATCCGAGGATGCGGCCTGTCTGACTCTTGAGCAGTCAGTTCCTTATTTTCCGTAAAGTTCGGTTCGCTCCTATTCGGAGTTCTAGACAGCCGCTCTGTCTACGGCCTTGACAGGTATGTACATAGACCCATTCAGAGACATTCTAGCATTTAAAAATTGACCCCTTGAACGCAGTGACTAGTCTTAATATTTAACTCACTTAGCCAGGAAATGATATTTCTGACCTAAGCCTAAGTTATTGTATGAGAGTCGAGACGTGGCAGCTTCAATATATCTAGGCTAGGAAAATTTATGTACGGTTTGTAAAGTACGCGACCTAGGCAAACACACCCAAATATACGACGTGTCTTGCCCTCCACTACGATGAGCTATGATATATGAGCTCCCAAGGTCTACGACACCTCTGGGTTCAAATGGAACCCCGTTCACGAATCTGAGGGTGTGGCCTGTCTAACTCTTGAGCAGTCAGTTCCTTATTTTCTGTAAAGTTCGGTTCACTCCTATTCGGAGTTCTAGAGAGCCGCTCTGTCTACGGCCTTGACAGGTATGTACATGAAGCCATTCAGAGACATTCTAGCTTTTAAAAATTGACCCCTTGAACGCAGTGAGTCGGCCCTGTTACTTATATTCCCGACCTTCATTCTGCCTGATTGCTTGTCACATCTTTCCGTGGATGGCTCTGCGCTTCGATGGATCTTCAGCCTCTTCGTTTTTTCGCCGACTGAAGCAGATAAATAATTTATATTTCTGATCGGTATGATCGAGTTTGCATCGACGGCTACACTGGGCTCCTGGCACTGGGAACGTCGGGAAGGTGGCTAGTCGAGGAGGTTTCTGCTTCGCTGCATGGTGAGTCGAAGGCATGAGGCTGAGAGATTGCCGATGGGACTGATGAGCGCGATCCCTCGTCCAGAGATGTGCACCTCTTCTGGAGACCACCTGCCCTGCCGCCTTCTATTCCATCGATACTGCTGGTCGTGCCACTGATTGCCTGCGATGAAGCCCCCCTGTCGCTGATGTGGGATATAAACCTGGACATCACGCCATCAACCTTGTCGTTCTTTTGATCTTCAACGGTTGACGTCATGTTCTTCACCAAGTTATCTGATGTCGCCTGGGGAATTGCCATCTCGTCCGCGATCAGTGCGACCAGCTTATGCAATGCCCTCCTTGATTCGTTCCGCATCGCCCTCGCCGCTTGCAGCTCCCCCAGTGTGGCTTCCTTTGCATCTACCGATGCTGCCCTCTCCCGTTCGGCCTTTATCGAAAGTAATCTGGCCCTCGGCATCTCCTTTTTCACAAGTTCTTTCTCCATGTTAACAACAGCACGCGAATGCTCGACACGAGCATGTCCCTCAGCCAGATTGGTCTTCTCCTTCTCTCGTAGCTTCTCGAAGGCCGTGCGTGCATTCCTAAGTGCTGCAAAGGTTGCCTGGGCCTCAGACCGTGCCTCTTCTAATGCGTCGCTTCGTTCCTGTTCCATTACCAAATAAAGCCCTTCTCGCGCCTGTATTGCATGGGATTCAATCTGTCCTTGGACGAGGCCTATCGCCTCAGCCGCTCAGCTGAAGCGAGACACATGAGCTTGGGCCCTCTGGAGGTATTGCCGAGCTTCGGTGCGTTCAGCCCTGGCGACGGACACAAGAGCGTCGAGTTCAGCAGATTTGACATTTACTTTCTCGGTTAACTCTGCGATGTGGAGTCGCTCATAGTGCACCTTATCGAGTTCGTCGGTGAGCCGATCGCCGATTGCGTTGGCCCTCGCTTTAGCGTCCAGGCATGCAGCAGCACAGGTGGCCTGGGCAGCAGTAGCGGCAAACAAGTTGCTTATGACCGCCGCCTGCTCCCGATTGATAACTTCTAATTCTTGCTGCGCCGTTTGCAACAACCCGTCCTCAAGGGCTTGCATGGTTTCCCTCTCTTTCTGCGCTTCTAGCCTTTGCATCCTAAACATGATTGTTGCTCCTCGCCGGATCAACGCCTGCTTTTTCTTTTGAGCTTTCATATTCGTCGTCCAGGCTGATTTCTCCTCATAGAAGAGTGTCTTCTCTAGCTCGAGAGCGTCTTTCCTGGCATTGAGGTTTGTTTCTTTCAGTAGAAGGTCGTTCGCTGATGGGGGCACGCCTGTGACGGCGCGGTTGTGGTGTGGAAGAGCCGCCTCGGGGAGCTGGAAGTTGCTCTGGGATGCGTTGAAATTTTTATCTCTCTTTATAAAGACGACGGGATACATCAGCCATGTTTCGACCAGGAAACAGCAAGTTCCATGCCTTAAAATTGTTCAACAGCTTCCTCTTACAGAAGCGCGCGCCTGATCTTGGGCGCCTCTGGCGAAAAACAAAAATAAAACGACGCACCTCAAGATTTTCTGAATACGCTGTAAGCTCTCGTACAGCAATATTAGTTTGTTGGTCAAGTGAACGCTTCTGCTTTCCATTCCACAATTGGAACTCGCTTCGAGGTCAATTCACCTCAACGTCTTACACCAGAGTCCGTCCACAACGTCTCGGAGACTCAGGTCAAAGATACCTTGAAACTGTGCATTGATCTGAGATCGTTAACCGTGTCAGCCCACTCTACAGAACCGAGTTGTACGAGTGGGGAACACTCCGGGGGCTACAATGCCGTCAGCTTCCTTCACCTTCTCGATGCAGAGTCAACCTAACTCGTTGTCCATGTGCCCTATACACCAGAGGGATGGATGACCACCAACTCTTTAACCACCTTCCAAAGGATCTCTAGTGAAGTCGCCGCAATGAGGTATATCGAGAAATGTGCCTCGGTAGATAGAAATACAGACGGTGTATATCCAAGTTGAACAGACTACATATGTTGCCGCAGCGTCAGGATGGAAATGTTGATGAATGGTCCGGCGGTACCGACGCCATTTCTCCCCCTACAGCATGAAGTTCACAAACCAATCCCAACCTTGAACCCATCCTACATCACGCTCAGTATCACGAAAAATCGCGCCATTCACTTTGCACACGTACAAGCCAGCGGCCATTTCAAACTTATAATCGACCAGAATAAATGGAGGATCGTTTGTCCAAAAACTCATAAGCGATGCCTGGAGAGTTAACTATCACTATGGATTGTCCAAAAACGTTTAAGATAGACAAGATTGCCTGAGGACGTGAGGGATCAAAGGGAGCGACGTTTGTAGAGTATGACCAAACATACCGTATTGCTTCGCCCATTGCGAGAAGGTCACCCACTGCTGCTGTGTGGGCATGTCCAAGACATTCCCGAGGAGGAACTCCCTTGGAGGACCTGGTGGGAAGCGTAAACCTACACACACAACGCCAACTCAGAGTCGTGGGAATAAATGAACTCACCTCTGGGAATTGGCCGACGAAGAAGAAATCGAAGTGCTAACATCAGACTCACCGCCATAACTAGACAATCCGAGCGCATAAGTGAAACATTCCAGAGTGTTGAATGGGGAGACGAAGAGATACTGGCATCATGATGAGGCCCCGGCTCATCTGTTTGTCGAGAATTCACCAAGGAAGGAAGATTGCGGTATGAGGATAACTACCGTATTTTTGTGAGATTTTTCACAGCATGGTTCCCCTAGTAGCTCAAGGACGGGCATGGTGGTGGGGACGCGCATCGGGACGTCAAGCACCTGATCATGGTTGGGCGGGGGCGGCGCCGGCAGGATCCCGGGTGTTGGGAGGATGGGTAGCCGAGTCTGATAACCTACAACAGCCACCACGGGACATCAAAAACAAAAACAATATAGATAGATCAACGGGAGCGGGGCATACGCGGCGGAAATAGGACACAGCCACGGGGACGGAGTGGGAGGGTAAACCGACGGCATGAGCACGACCCGCAACACACAACGCCGGACACGTACCGCTGTCAGACTTTGGGGACACTGCGAGCACGAAGGCTGCATGCAGGGACTCTCCCCAGTGGGGCAACGCGGGAGAGGCGACGCTGGAGGTGGAGAAAGAGACGCCGCGGAAGCGGAGGCGAGGCCGGCCGGACGCGGGTGCATAGCGCATCGCCGACGACGCCGTGGACGCGACGGAGGGCCGGCGGGGGCCCGCGAGCACGTCGCATGATCCGGGCGGAGGGTGGTAGAGGCCCCGGAGTGGCGTCGCGTCGTCTGTGGGGCAGAGGACGGGCCGGCGCGGGAGGGCGCAGTGGGGCGTGGTGGAGGATGCCTGCCTGGCGGGTTGGGGGTCGGGGGCGTGAGGAAGGAGGAGAGCAGGGGGTGGCGGGTGGGAGGAGGAAGGAAGAAGTCCATTACATAGTATATAGCGCCTGTGATCTGCAATTCAAGTAAAGCGCATCATTCCGAGAGATGAGTTGACAAGCGAGAGAAAAGTTGCGAAGCGAGAGAAGAGTCGAGGCAAGAGAAGAGTCGAAGCAAGAGAAGGGTCGAAGCAGGAGAAGAGTCGAAGCGAGAGAAGAGTTGCGAAGCGAGAGAAGAGCAAGGTACGGCGACAGAAGAGTTGCGAAGGCGGTCGTGGACTCGTGTACATAATAGACCGACGTAGGTAGCTGCACCCACCGGCGCACACTGGACTAAAGCCCCCCGGGAAACTAAATCTGAACACTCCATGCACCGATGCTCACATTTATACGCACACCATTGTACTTTTTCTGCGGGTCCGGGAGAATGGCGGCGAATGCGGGTGCCTGGCGCGCACGGGCCACATCTGGCACGTGTGTGTATTACGTCACTGCTTTCTCACGCGAGCGTGTACTTTGGAAGCGCCGCTTCCACACACTCGGCTCACCCGGCAAGGGCAAGGTTATCACTCTCCACGTCGTACGCGCAGCTGGTCCATACCTGCGTGTCTCCGTAGCGGTGATGCACTGAGCTCCATGCACGGTCCAAGGCAAGTCTCGTCAAGCACCTCTGTGGATCCGTAGTCGCGCCCACAGCATGTGCATCAGCGCAAAGAAGGGACCACGACCGCACCCACGCGGTATGCCACGGCGTGCGCATCCCAGGGTTTTCTATCCCGCGATCGCCCTTCCCGTTCAGAATCTTCCCAACAACACACCCAGCCAGCCTCCCAACCCCGTCCCATCCAATACATCCCACCACTCTCAACCGACCGCGCACCCAACCGTACCCGCCCCACCGCCCACAACACCGGAAGCCCCCACAAATACCGCTCCCGCGTACGCCTTCTGCGACGCAGACGCAGCCACCAACGTTCAGCAGCCGAACAACCACACCATCCCAACACAGCTTATCACAATGGTCAAGGCGCGCGCGTACATCCCACTCTCATTCTTCCTGAGCGAGAGTATGGATCGCATAAGACTAGAGCTAGACCTAAAAACCACGAAGTCGATGACTAAGTCCATCCGCTTGATCGACCCTTCCAACTTCATTGATGAACGCCAACTGGATTTCACCTTGTTCAGCGAAGCTTACCATAACTTCATCAGATGTCTCGAATTATGCATGGCACCCGGGTCCAAGCTACCTCTCGCTTGGGCCGAACATTTCAACCACTGCAGCACGGACCCACGCATGAAATCGGCTTTCAAAACGTTCCTTTACATGGATATCAAAATGCGCCAACAGCTCTTCGACAAACCTTTCTCTCCCGACACGCGCAGCACCGAGTATTCTGACGCCTGGCTCCTGGCAGACAGAGAGGTAAACAAAGAGAGAATCGCTGAGATGATAAAATCGTCAGTCCGCACGGAGCTTGCGGTCCAACCACGCGGGCATCCCAACAGGAACACATACCGCTACCAACCATACAGCGCCCCAGGCCCGAACGACGCAAGCAGCTCGCGCCACGGTGACGCACGCCCCCCGATGCCCTTTCGGCCCAAGGCAGAGCAAGACGCGAGGCCTAAGCTCTGTCTCAAATGTGGCCTCAGCAACTCACACATCTCCATTCAATGCACTTCCGCGACCCTCCACGGCCACACCGACTGCAAAACCAACGTCTCAGCCAGGGACAAAAAGTTATTCTACAACACGGATTCAGCCACCGTGTGTTTCAAATTCAACCTCACAGAAGCCTGTGCCGCTACCACCGAGGGCCACCCTCCCCATCGCTGCACCCTGTGCCTCGCAGGATCGCACGGGGCCGCCAGGTGCCCTAGAGTCTGAGCGTTTCAAAATCAAAACCCCGTACATAGCTTCCGCTTTCAGCCAATTACTCAATCAGTTTAACCTTTCTGAACTTTACCCAAACGTTGTACTTGATATCACACAGGGCTCCCCAATCGGCACCCCACCCACCCTCACCGAGACCTTCATTCCCCCCAACATGAAAACAGCACTCGACCACCCAGAGATCATCGACAAGCACTTACAGGAGGAGATCGCCGCCGGCCGGATGGTAGGCCCGTTCACCGTCAAACAAGCGCACATGATCTTTGGCGGACACTTCTGCACTTCGCCTCTAGGCCTAGTGGAGAAGGAACCTGGATCAGCCCAATGGCGCCTCATAAGAAACGCCTCAAAGAGGGATGCACACGGCATGTCGGTAAACGACATGCTAGATTCAGATGACTTTCCGACCCGATGGGGTTCGGCGTGGTTAGTAGCGCAATATGTGAGTACCTTCCTACCAACCGAGCCCCCACCACCCTTCACACAACACACGCGCACTCGCACACATCCCACCGGCAACCGTGCTCACAGTACGCATGCCACAACCAACCTCATAACAGCGACACCCCAAGCCTCCTCACGGCAACCTACGTGCCTCCTCACGGCAGCCATGCACACCTCCGCGTGGCAACATCACGCGCCTCCTCACGGTGACACACGCATACACACCCCCCGATCACAGCCGATCCCCATCTCACCCATACACCCCCCTAGCGGTGTTCTCGCACACACACGCACTCAGCCAAACAGATGCCATGGCACCATCCCCGCCTCATCCACCCACCCATTGTCACACATCACGCTGACACACATCTATCACAGCTCGCCACGGCTCCCCCCGGGACACAGGCAGCATGCCTAGACCTGAAGAAGGCGTACCGGACATGCCCCGTACTGCCAGCACACAAAAGATACATCACCGTATCATGGCGGGATCACATTTATGTGGACCATGTCCTACCATTCGGGCTTGCTACAGCCGGCGGCATCCAAGGGAACATCGCCGATGCAATAGTAGACATCTTGGGCGGCTACGGCTTCAAAGTAAGTCTTCCGTTGGGTGGACGATTTCCTGTTCATCCGCGAACCTGCTGATGCAGCCGCACACCCAGATTTCCCCATCCCACCCTCCCACACACCAACCACGGTGTCCTTCGATTACATCCTGAACCTGGACACAATCACAGACACCACCGCTCCCTTGGGGGTACGGTGGCACCCCGTGAACGTAAAAGGCCACGACTTCTCGTTCATAGCTGAGTACGTCGGCTTCTTGTGGGACTTGGCTGGGCGCACGGTGGTGGTCCCTGAACACAAACGGACCAAATATCTAGGACGCGCGCTCGACTACACAGCCGGTGCCAGGGCGCAACTGCTACCCACAATGAAACTGTTGGGCACCTTGCAACATGTAACCTTCGTCTACACCCTCGGCCGCTCCTTTCTACCAGCTCTGGCTGATTCTATCCCCAAATTCCTAGCCAACCGCTATGCATGGCGGTACATCGAGAGGTGGGTCCGAGCAGACATCGAGTGGTGGATAGACGTTCTCCACCGCCCAGACCTCTCCCGATCGCTGCTCCCACGCACCATCATCGACCTGGACATCTGGGTTGACGCTTCAACGTCGTGGGGGGTGGGCCTCACCGTTGGAGAAAAATGGGCCGCTTGGCACCTCAGTGAGGGTTGGAACTGGGAGGGACGGGACATAGGCTGGGCCGAGACGGTGGCCGTCGAGGTCGCAGCCCTATGGATCCATTCCCAGAACATCATGGATTCCCACATCAGAGTCTACAGCGATAATACTGGCGTCATCTTCGCGCTGGGCAAGGGGCGCTCGCGGAACCCCCAACGCAATGCCGCCATCCGACACATCTCACTTCTTCTCGAACCCATCAACGTCTCACTCAACCTCAAGTATGTGCCCTCTGCGGAGAACAGGGCGGACCCCGTCTCTCGCGGTGAGGCAGGCCCGGCCAACTCGCGTCTCCACCCCACATTTGCCCTCCCAGAGGTGCTCTCACCACTCCTCATCTATGCTTAGAAGGAGAGAAATACAGGCTGAGCAGAGTGCCAGCCCGTTACGCACAGGGGGGGAGGTGACCGACAACACCCCCTCACCGCACCCTGCACGCCAACGCAAGCCACGAGTGTCGCGTGACCCCAAAAACTTTCTTGCACCGTCTGTTTTCCGTCCTCATGTTCTCGCTGCTGATCGCGCCACTTCATGGCTTACTCCGTATTCAATTGATCGTTCTCTGAATTCCCACTCATCCTTCCCACCTGAGCACATAACACGTATGCGTCAGATTTGTTCAAATGGAGTTGTCGCCGGCACCCGCCGAGGCTGGGGTGCCGGCATATTGAGGTTTAATCAATATTGTGACTCGATCGACCTACCTGAAACCGCTCGCATGCCGGCGTCAGAGATGCTCTTGTCCCTATTTGTCACTAATTGCGGTGCCGGCTCAGTCAGTGAATCTTGCATATCGACGTGGCTAGCTGACCTTCACCGCTGGCACCAGCTCAATGACGCCCCTTGGCATGGGGGCGGACTCCTTGCTCTGGCCAAGAGGGGCACCGCCAATGCAGCCCCACTGGCTTCTTCTCGCAAAGCACGCAACCCTGTCACTTTGGCTCACCTCAACCACTTGCGCGACAACCTAGACCTGACCAATTCCTTTGATGCAGCCGTCTTTGCTGTAGCTGCCGTCGCCTTCTGGTCCTGCTGCCGCTTGGCTGAGCTCACTGTTCCTTCGCATAACGCATTCGATCCCGTATTCCACGTCTCACGATCCACCTCCATCACGCGTGGCGTGGCCAAACAGGGCCGCATTTTCACCACAATCCGCATCCCTTACACGAAAACTAAACGATCGCTAGGCGATGACTTGCAGCTTATAGATATCTCCGAGCGTAGTTCCCCTTCCGCGGCGTTTGATCACCACATGTTATGCAATGCCAAGGTGCCACCACATGCACCCCTATTCACCTTCGAGACCGCAGATGGCAGCTGGGCTCCCATGACTAAAACCTGGTTCTTGGAATGCTGCAACGAGTCTTGGTCCTCTGGCACCCTCAAACCAGTCTTAGGTCACAGCTTCAGAATCGGTGGCACATCCCACCTGCTGCACATGGGCGTCGACCCTTGGATTGTCATGGTGATAGGAAGATGGTCTTCGACAGCGTTCCTTTTGTACTGGAGACAGATTGAAGAAATCCTCCCTAATTTCATCAGTGAATCGTTCGACTCTGTATCCTCCCTCACTTCACGCATGTCACAGCTACGCCAAAATCTCCATTTGAGCTAATACAAAAGTTTACATCACGTCTTCACCATTTTCCGTGTGCACAACCTCCTTTGGGGGGCGCGAGTACTGGCCGCCATACTCCCGGTCCGCTGCTACGCATCGGATTGAAGGGTGGTAGTACGGCCTGCCACGTCCTCGCACTCGAGGCTTGTCAGCCTCGGACTCGCTCCCGACACAAACACGTCATGTATGGACGTGTTGTGGGTTGCACGCCCTCAGGGACCTGCAACCGGAAGTTCCCGCTTAGCCGGCAACTTCCGCGGTTCGGTCTTTGGCTGACAAATTCCTCTCCCCCCAAACCTCGGCGAAAACAAGTAACCTCGCGGTAGGTTACCTTGCTTGTCGCCCCCACCTTCTCACCTACAGACCAGCCTCTATTAATCAGCGTGCGGTGGAGGATCCTGCAGGAAAGCAAAAGATCTAATGTGTTTGGGTACCGGTAGATACAGTACATATATATCTAAGTTTGGACGGCGATCGTTGATGGCGGCAACGAGCGAGCTTCGCACCCAAAAGCCTCGTGCTCAAGGGTCGGGCTCGGGCTTGCTAAATCTCATGCCCAGCCCTCGCAGCGGGCTTTCCGAGGGCTGGGCCCGGGTCGGCTCGGGCTCAGCCCGACCCGGGAAAACACTAGAAATGGATGAAACGAATGTGGCACTGCATCCTGATGCCACAACGAGCCACCATGTTTCTAACCTAACATGGGGTTCCCAGCCGCCAGGTGTTGAGCCATTTTCAGGGGATCGGCCTGCCAGTGCGGTCCACGGAAGGCTAATTATAAGGCCACTCCATATCACAATCTGCTTGGCAACTAATGCCTCCTCGACGTGGGACAGGCTGGCTGTAAGAAGAAGCTCTTGTGAGTTCGCCACCGAATGAGCGAAAGGGAACAAGGATAAGTGGGGGCACATTCAATAGTAAAGCAACACCGGAGGTGACGGTGTAACTCTCACTGTATATAATATTTTGTGCACAAGGAGAAGCTATGGTTCCTATAGATGCAGTGACCAAAATGAGGTGTCATCGTTTCAGTGCCAAACACAACTTGGTTTTCGCGCCAACTTGTCCACTGCAGGCGCTATAGATATATGATAATGGACGTACGTCGACTTTTCTGGTTCTTTACATAGTTTTACAGTAAAGTCCGGTATAATCCTTGAAATCCGTGCTTGCTTCATTCTGAAACGCTCAGGTACTGTTCTCTACTAGTGCACCTGGTAGATTTTATATAGCCATGGGAGAAACAAAGAACTTTATCACCTGTTGAATACATATTGGCAATTATGCAAATCGTACTAGCTGTTCTCTGCAAGTGACCGAGCGTAGAGTCCTCATTGGCTGACATCTACACGCCATGATTGCGGCGTAAAGATACTGATTGCAAGCTGTAGTTAGTAAACCTGGATTGATACTTACTAGTGTACTGGAGTCGACGTCAGGTCAGTTACTACTGAGCTACATGACCATAACATGCGTACTTTAAAGACAAAAGCTCAAAGTGATGTAACCCAAACTAGGGTAAAGCCAAAATTAAGGTCTAGACGCACATGCTATGTATAACTTGCAACAGAGCGGGCCGCACCGCCGCGGCCATCAACATGCCGTTCGTGTGGTTCTTACCCCGCATGGGAAACCGTGTTCGGCTCGGTCCCTCGAGTCTCGCTAGTCCGTAACCGTTCCCGAGCGATTGGAAGCCGCTCTGTCGGAAGCATCATACTGACATACCATCCAGCCGGATTGGTGTTTGTTCAAACAGTTACAGCCCGGGATGCCACGGCTGTGTAAGTGAGTTCTGTATGCGTACTCGGTTATTGGTTACTGGACTGACCCTCCTGTCATTGGCGACAAGGAGAGACCGTAAACTGTATTATAAAAAAAATAAAACAAAACCAAACCATATAAGTACGGGGAGGTAGAACGCAGTCCTTCACCTCACTCAGGTAGGACAACAGGCAGCAAGGTCTTCAGTAGTTAACATGGGCTTCAAAACTCTCCTCGCTTTCATCGGTGTCTCCGTGGCATCTGTCAATGCCGCGGCCCTCAAGAGCCACACCTGTCCTGATGGCTCTAGGACGTCGAACACTGCGTGCTGCGCCTTCGTCCCTCTCCTCCAGGATCTCCAAACGAACCTGTGAGCAGCCCCATAGGGTAGCATTTTTTATGGTTGCTCGCTGACCATGCTCAAGGTTTG
The DNA here is from genome assembly GCA_015179125.1 of Gautieria morchelliformis. NCBI lineage: Eukaryota > Fungi > Basidiomycota > Agaricomycetes > Gomphales > Gomphaceae > Gautieria > Gautieria morchelliformis. The sequence continues at coordinate 29,177 of WHVA01000015.1, read as the reverse complement.
GTGGCAACTGTGGTGAGGATGTCCATGAGGCACTGCGTCTTAGCTTCCGTGAGTCTCCAATCCGAAGCACCAATCTCCCTTGACTGATCAGTTTCATTGAAGACGACGCCATTGCGTTCTCGAAGGCTCAAGGACCGTCAGTCGGTGGAGGTGCTGATGGGTCCATGCTCATCTTCCCCGACGTCGAGCCCAACTTCGCCGCGAACGCCGGTATCAGTGACAGTGTTACTTTCCTGACCCCCTTCCTCCAAAGGCACAACACCATCACTGCTGGTGACTTGATCCAGTTTGCTGGTGCCGTCGCCATCACCAACTGCCCGGGTGCACCCCAACTTGAGTTCTTGGCCGGACGTCCCAATGCTACTGCCCCTGCCATCGACGGACTGATTCCCGAGCCCCAAGACCCCGTCGACAGTATCTTAGCCCGTATGGCTGATGGCGGAGACTTCTCCCCCGATGAGGTCGTTGCCTTGCTGGCATCCCACACCATCGCGCGTTCGGACCACGTCGTCCCTGGTTCAATGCAGGTTCCCTTTGACAGCACGCCCTTCACTTTCGACACCCAGATCTTCGTCGAGGTGCTGCTCAAGGGAACCGGATTCCCCGGAAACGGCTCCTCCGGCCTCGGTATGATTCACCTCTGCACCAAGATCTATTGACGCTAATGTATTCTACCCCAGGTGAGGTGGCGTCCCCACTCCCACTGGGATCTGGTGCCGACGTTGGCGAACTCCGTTTGCAGTCAGATTTTGCCCTCGCTCGTGGTAAGCACCTTTCAAGTGCTAAGTGACCCTGACAAACCTGTTCCCAAAGACTCTAGGACCGCATGCACATGGCAAGGCTTCGTCAACGAGCAGGAGAAGATGGCCAACGCCTTCAAGAAAGCCATGGCTAAGATGGCTATTATTGGCCACGACCGAAAGTCACTCATCGACTGCTCTGAGCTCATTCCTAACCCCATCCGTGCGTCGCACCAGGCTGCCACGTGAATAATCATCTTTCCGGTAGAGGATCCGAGTTGATCGTGTCGCCCGTGTGTAGATTCCCTGCCACAAAAACAATAGCCGACATTGACCAGTCGTGTGCCTCCTCTCCCTTCCCGAGTCTTGCCTCCGATCCCGGTGCGACTCAGAGCCTGATCCCGTAAGTGCCTGTCTATGGCCTCTCACGAGGTACAAGCACTGACCATGCGCATGGCAGTAATTGCCCGAACAATGCGCCGACCTGTATCATATTGGCATAGTGGATTGCATACAAGGCCCAACTGGACGCAGCTGAGCAGACAGAGCGGCCAGGAATTCAGTATTTACCTCCAGGGCGATTACACCCTGTTTTCGTTAGTTTGCATAATTGGCGCCTTCCTGTAACCTCTGTGATCTACGTGTGAAATATGGTCAATGAAACAGTCTCAATGTGGTGACCCCTGAAACAGTATAGACGTAGAAGGTTTGAATTACGCTCAGCAGCAATCTTGGATAGCTACGAAGAGGCTCATTAGATTAAAGAATATATCGAGGCGTACCTTTTTGCGCGTGATGCCGAGGTCTGTCATTGTATCCCATATAGTACTAATCCCAACTGTTATACCATACAGACACTGCAATATGCCCTGTATCTCATCCAGGTAGACGTCGGGGAACTCCTCTGTAAGTCAAAGAAACTAGGATATGGAGTGATGAGTACATTTATTCTATGGCAGAAAGACCTGTTACTTGCCTGCAATTCCTCTTGAGTCAGGATATTCCTTCTTTTCCTTTCTTTCCAAGTTCCTGCGACACAACCTCACCAGTAGTACACCATAGATGGAGGATCACTCGACCACACGTTTTGACATGTTCAGATCGAGCGCGATTTCGTCGATCTTCTTCTCCGGCCTGAACCGTTGATATATTACACATTTTTGAAGCTCTTCAGAGTAGGTTTGACGTTGCTATGGGTGTTCAGGCAGAAAGCACGGAATATAGTACAGGTACAAGATAAGTGATGTCACGTGATTACTTTGCATTGCCAGCGTCCTCACATCAGGAAAAAGGCATGGTGATACACAGTCCTACGCAATCCTATGTAGGCTATGTAGGACTTGTAGGAACAATGGCGGTACACATCTCCAAGGGTATTTGCTGTCTTCGCTGACTTGGGGATTGATGGATTCTGCGTCAAAAACGTGTGGTATCATGCCAAGATACAGGTTATCCATCCCACGGAGATTCTTGACTAAAAGTTCCTCCAGTTGCTCAACAGCAACGCGACCACCCTTCCCATCTCCTTTGACAAATCGACAAGCAGTCGACGCCCATTGAAGTGACCTTCAGATTTCTTCACTAATAATTGACACCAGCCATCGTTGGGCCATTTCCGCTCGAGGGCCGTAATGTTACCTAGTTTATGTTTCACAAAGCGGGCGACGGCATCGGCAGGGTTCGGGTCAATATCCTTTAGGGACCTGGACAGCACGTGCTTCTTCCCAAGAAGGGCGTCCTGGATGTCTTTTTCAGCACGCGAAGTGATTAGAACACGGAAGTTGGACGGCAGTTCTGCTGCTTGGTTGCCAAGGACAGACAAGAGACCGTGGCGAGAATCCCGGTCTCCGCTCTCATCCAATGCATCAATAACGATCACCGTTGGTCCGACGGTCGTTAGCCCACGGGCGGCATCTAGAATGAACTTCTGGAACTGCCGATGAGGTATGCGTGTGGTCCGAAGGGCTCTCTTCTCTCCGACCACTTTCGCCAACGAGGCTTTGCGTGGTGGGTCCAGATCAGCCAGATCACGAGCAATAGTGCTAAAGATATTGTCGGGGGATCACTCTGCCGGACGATCGCGGTCAAAACAGTATGACGATCCGAGGCGTTCGAGCCTTGCAAATCGGCGAGCGACCTCGTGAGCAATTGCCTACTTGCCGGCACCTGCAACATCATTCAAGAAAAATATTCGGGGGGTGTCATCGCTATCCTGGTTGACCCAATCGCAGATCTCCCCGATAACCTTCTCGCGAGTACCCGGCAAACAGCCTTTTTTAGGATCGCATTCAGCTCCATCTGCATAGGGCATGTCATTAAGCTGAACTTCCACAGCTGGTTGCAAGGTGTATTAGCCTCGGGATTAGCCTCAGGACAGGCCCAAAGTCAGATAACTCACGGAGGCTGCGGACGGCCTCCAGAACACGAAGTACGTTGATTTCGGTATGAATGACGGCGCGTTCCTGTAACGCCGACCTGAGTGCGTTGAAGGTTTGCTGGTATTGTGTGACCGTGGTGTCAACATCCGACCGTAGATTTTTCGCGGTTCTTTTCCCTGAACAAAGATCATCAGCCATGGCCACCTGACACAATGGGTTCAACATACAGAAGTTCTTGTTTTGGGCATAGTCGCGGATAAAGTAACTGCACTCTACCGTCTGATTCGTCAAGGATATGATAATTGGCATTTGCGATTCAATTTCCTTCAACGGCTCTGCCAAGCCGATGAACGCATACGTGTCTCCACTGAGTTTCGCCAGCTCATTGATGCTATTGTCCCGGTCCCTCTGCGCAATGACCGTCTGGGCCAGACGTCAGATATGTCAACTCAGCTGGTGCATGGGATAGATCTACCTTTGACACACTAGACAGGATAGACCATGCAATTTTTGCATAAGGATGGGCCTAGAATCAAGAAAACCGTGTACATGAGATGACCTGGGAGACCGCCGACGTTTGAACCATACCTCTGAGATCCCATCCACGATCTCGGTAAACAGTTTGATCTTGTCCAGGCGTGGATCCCAAGCCACCATTGTCAGGATGACAGTATTATTGGTGGCGGAAATGATGCCGTCGACGACATTCCCTGCGTCGATAATTCTGGGCAGCGCCGGGTTCATATTATCGATCACTTTCGTTCCGCTGACTGCTTCGCTCAACCGGGCCTCCCGCGCCTCGTCGGACGTCGCGAAAGACGAAATGGTGAAATCTAGGACAGTCTGAACCTCATGCATCTTCCCTGCCTTGTCTGATTTTTGTAGTTTGAGAACAACCGCTGCTGTGTTCGATTAATACACGTGTATTCCGTCGATGAACGAAAAGGACTGATCTCCGGTTGCTCCTTCTGCAAGAAGCAACTCAATCCTTTCCTTCGTACCGCCTATGTAGTCATCGTGTCCGATGGTATGATGCCCATATACTTCAATTTCCAGCACAGAAGACCGATTCAAGTGGAAGCTGTGGATGGACTTAAGATAACATTGAGACAATAACACTGGAATTAAACGCACAAGTAGAATGGCCCATTCCACGACACGGTATTGCCCCTCATAGCTAAGTCGGTCTCCTGGATATCCTTATTAGTGATGGGCATGGCCTGGCCCAGGCCGTGGGCCAAGCCAGGCCGGCCGGGCCAAGCCAGGCCAAAGGCGTCGGCGCAGCCGGCTCCATGGCCCGGCTCAGGTTTTGCCAGGCCAAAGCCGAGCCAGGAAGCCGTGGCCTGGCAAGCGCCTAAATACAAGATCTTCGGTCACAAAAACGGATATGTCTGCTCTGATACTGGCAGCGAATATTATTTTTTTCGATGATAGCGTAGTTACAGTCTCCTTATCCCTTACTCTTTACCCCACTTGCTATGCCCCGCCCTCGCATCGCTGATTCTGATAGCGAAATTGAGGCAGTTAACGGCGCCGACAGTCACAAGCACCAGACGTATGGTGAAACCCAGTGCGGCGTTGCGTGATCGTTAGGATCCCCTAACGATCAAAAATGTCCCGCTCATGCTGCTTCTCCTCCGCGCGCGCGACACCTCGAGCTTCTTCCTAATCGCTGCGCGCTCCCTCTCGCGCTCCTCGCCAGTCTTCTCGTTCTCACCTTCGCCGCGCTCCCCGTCCTCCTCGTCCGCGCTGGACGCGTCGATGTCCATGCCCGCGCCTGCAGCGCCCAGCTAGCCGCGCGTCGCCGCGCTCCACAGTGCTAATCCGCACGCGCTTCATCTGCCTGCCATCCGCGTCCCCGTGCTTGGCCTCTGCGACCCGAGCAGCTCGTGGCCCGTCCCCGGCGCCCCGCCGCGCTCCGTGCGTCGCGGATGCGCACTGTCCGGACCGTGGGGTTATGCTCTGCGCGATGGGCCCGGGCACGCGTCGCAGTCACAAGCACCGGACGTGTGGTGAAACCCAGTGCGGCGTTGCGTGATCCCCTAAATGTGACCCGGCAACGCATCAAGAAGACAGGTGCAGGAGACAAAACAGCCCCGATGATATCATCGACAACGAGGAGGAGCTTGAATACCTTTTGGTACGCTACATACAATATAAGAATGATATCTTGTCTACAAGGCTATTCCCCACCAACAGGCCATGGCCCAAGCCAAGGCCAAGCCGGAGCCGAGCCAGGCCAAGTGCTAATGGCCTGGCTCAGGTTTTTAGCAAGCCAAAGCCGGGGCGAGCCGGGCCAAAGCCACGGCTTTCAGGCCAAGTGTTCCCGGCGCTCAGGTGCAGCGCCCGTCGATGTAGCTCCGTCTCCATGCATAGATACTCGGCCGTATTCGTAAGTACAGCTGGTCCGTGTCTCAGAGGCAACGCGGCTACATATCAGGTCGTGCCTTGCAGTGAGTGAGCTCTGTGCTCCTCCTGGGCAAAGTTTCATGGATCCGTTGTCGCGCCCACAACATGCAGTAAGGTCCAGGATTTCACCCAGGCGGTCTATCCCGTCCTTACATATATGAGGTCATACATGCAGCTTTAGTGCCCAGGTATCCACAAAGCAGTCCGCTACCAGACCTCCAAACGCGACACTTGTTCCCCAGGTCCATCTCCCCTCCCAACCGTTCCACCTTGCCTAGACCCACCAATGCCCCACGTCTCGTTTCAGCAGTACGCCCTCGGTGGACAGCGACCATATAGCCCCCAATGACTCCTTCTCCAAATTCTGTCCAGCCCCGAGAGCGTCCATGGCCAACTTCGTAATCGTCCAGTACCAATCCGCCCGCAAATGGCTCATCCACCGTTCCCTGCCAGCGTGGACAGTCCCTCTATGAACCAGCAATCCCGCTGTCTGTACATGTGTTTCACCAGCCCCGTCAGCCGAAAGGCAAATCCAACCACTTCCAAGCCCCATACCCAGCACAAGCCCCAAACCGCCAAAGACTAAGACAAATCCGCCTGGAGGCGGCCTTGCAAAACATAGTCCCTAATGTCACCAACAAGCCCTCGCCCAATCAATATCAGTCAGATTGGTGGCGGGGAGGCTAACGGTCGAAACAAACTCCTAACAAAATTTGACGCTAGACGGTCTTGTCCGACACCGAATCTAGCTGCAAGTGACTATGCAAAGGTCATTCATTTGTTCCAGGATATTGACCCGTATGCAATACACGACAGCAGTTCGCCAGGGGCTTGCTACGTCAAACCATTGTGCGTGGGTGTCACTGTCGAGGAAGCGGGAAAACATTTCAACATTTTGCCGACGCCACTTTGCTTGTCACATTCGCTGTATCTGCTAAATATGTTATTTCAGGAGCTGTGGCGATGTCTTGTCATAGGTTGCCTCATCTGGTCATCCTGCAACATGGAAGCATGGATAAGAGGTTATTGAGAGGACACGAGCACGTTAGCGAGTCGCAAGTTAATGACAAGGTGAAGCAAAACAAGGGACGCACGAGAAACGACACTAGGTGGCCTTCCTGCCATATTTATTGCCTACAGGGTAACCGTATGACCATTACACTGACACGCACCATACTGGCAGGCAGGACATCGACAGTACACCGGACGTGACCCTCGCCTGGCCAACGGTCCATCACGCACAACAGCCTGCGGAGGCCTGAATCGAAACCATCAGAACCAACGCGCCGGATTCTGCCTCGGCTATTGATAGGGACTCGTAGGCAGTGGAGATGGAATAGGGAGGTAAATTTCTGTAAGCGAGGTGTTCAGCATGGACAAATAATAATATATTTGGGCGTGGTGCAGTGAAACGAGAGGGCGTGATCGTGATCTAGGTGAGCGAGCTTCTGCGGCGTTGATTGCGGGATAATATTTAGTGAGCAACGATGAGCGCTGTAGCGAAGTGGTGACGTCTGACTGACCACGGTCACAAAGGGTGGCACTAAAGGTATTGGGACGGTGTTAGGGTATATTCGAGGGTGCGTATGTATTGCAGGGACGCCCAGGTACCTGGACGTGGGGGCTGGAACACCTCGAGCGCGGCGCGAGTTATGCAGCGTGTGTCCGTGTGGGTGCTGCGATGATACGCGGCGTGTTCGGTCTATTTATATACAAAACAACTCTTCTGTCGCCGTACCCGTATCTCGGTGGGACGGTCTTCTTGTCACGCTCAACTCTGTCACAGGATCCCAGCGCCGTCACCAGTCACCACCAATCTTCTCTAAGTCTGCCTCTGTTAGTGCTTCTTACGTCCACTCCACTCCGCGATCTGCCTTTGCTGTCTGATCCTCAATGACCGAGTGAACATTTCGGGGCTGATTGCATTGCACGGGAGGGGTGGGTATGACTATGCCCGGCTGCGCCTTCCCACTCTTCCTTTCACCAGGAGGGCGCCGCCTTTTTATGCTCTAGACGATGAGTTTCCCTTGGTACTTGCAGTTGCTTCATGCTCGCAACATGCTCTCGCCATGCTTGCTGGTAAGTGTATCGAAAACTGACCAGGGTCAGATATAACACCGATGCAGGTCTTATCACATCACCCAGCAACTTCGCAAGCTCTCTAAGTTTGGATGCAACGTCGGCGTACCTAATCTCGGCATCATTGATAGGGACTGGTGGGTGCCACCTCCTGTAGGTTATACATCTAACGCAACTACAGGGATCCTCAGCCTGGTTCCAGTGTCCCGTCTAAAACTCTTCGGTGTTTATTATCTTGGAAACGGTCTAATATCACGTAAGAACAATTTTGGTTTGGTGTTTGTGTTGGCGGTTAACACCCAGTACTTGTTGGCACTAGTTTCTCGACGCTGGCTACTGCAAATTCTATACTTTTACTATCTCTGAATAGCTTTTAGCATCCTACCGTTTTCGTCACTGTGCAGATCTTTGAGGCTTTGTATAGCAATGCATATTCTCGTCCACTACGCTGTCCGACGGTGACCATTGCCATCCCCTGAAACATATGGCAAACTTCTCGGTAAGATATTCTCTGGTACTTCCAAACCGACTAATCAACTGATCCTTTTACGACATGTACAGCTCTTGTTTTTTCCATCCTATAAATGTTTTTATCCTTTGTTCCATCACAAACTCTGAAAAAGACTGTTCCCGCCAATCATCACAGGTATCGGTAGTTCTCTCGTCGATTTCAGCAATGTCCCACCACGCTTGCGCGGCGGCCGCTGCCATGGGGCTCTCTTGAATTTATCGGCATCGGGGTCTTATCGTTCTCACGGAGTTGTTTGGGTCTCCTTTCTGCAGAATATCAGTATTCTGCTCGGCCTGGCTGCTGGGTGTATTGTTGCGGGTGCAACTGGCTACATCGATGGTCTAGCATTAGGGCTGCGCCTGCGATTACCTTCCCGTCGTACGCCGCGTCTAATTACTGTAAAGTCTGGATCTACAAAGCTACCCTACGTAAACGGCAAGGGTCTACACATTTAAGATTGTAGTCTATGCGCCTGCCATTCTCCCCAGTCAGTGGTACGCTCTGTTGTCTGACATCTTATCTACTCTCAAGTTTCTGCTGGACAGTGCTCGCTGTGTACTGTAAGTAAACTCGCAGCGTTAGCGCTGTGCAGATACATCGGGCCCACAGCAGGATGGTTTCAGAGGGCGGGTACGCAGCGAGGGTGCGGGACCAATGCGACCACTCTCGTCGCCCAGACCGTTGGCCCTACGGTCTGATACGGAGGCGCCCCTCCAAGCGACTGTGTGCCTGGGTCAGCTGGGCGGTTCAGAGAGGAAGTAGCAGGTCTGACAAGGACGAGGAGAGACAGTGCGAGGACCTTAGATTCTAGGGGAATTTCTAAGTTGGAGCCCGAGTGGCGAGCTGCAAGAAAAAGGAAGGGGAACAGGAAGGAGCCTAGCAGCTGCATCCCTTGGGGTGCGTTCTCACTAGTGTTACTCTTTGCGTTCCTGTTGTGTCTCTATCTCCCCATGGTCTCTTTTGCGTTTCCTTTGTGTCCCTCTTTGGGTTCTCTTTGCGATGTGTGTCTTATTCAGATGTTCCTTTGTCACGTCCAATTAGTGACGTGTGGGCAATGGCCGGTTGAGATGTGTTCCTTTGCGATACGTTCCTTCGTGAGTCTTGACGCACGTCTCCGAGTTCCGATATCCTCCGATACGTTGCGCGCCACTGGAACTTGTGCTGTAAGCGTGTGCTAATTTCTTACTTTTAAATTTTGAACGATATTCTTCACTCAGCGTGATAATAAGCACGTCTAACAGCAGAGATCAGCGACACTTTGGGTCACACAGCGGACATGTATGACAGACTGACCATCGACGCGATGCGGGTATATTTGTAAGGGGCTGTCTTCGGCGGAAATGGTTTGCGGACAAGCTAAAGTCATGGAGGGGACTGAGTGTCAGTGACTCTTAGGTCGGTAGCCAAGCGACGCCCAACAAGCTAAGCGGTAACTAAGCGGTAAGCAACCTTGTTCTGAGCCGGATGCAAGTCCCTATGGTCAACGCGCTGGACGCTTCGAGTAATGCAGGGTGAACGGACACTCGCCGACCACTGGTATGACATTATAGCGCCATCGCGTGCATCTTGGTTCCTTATCCTGCGACGCCCACCGCCTCAACATCGCTATTACTTGCACTCTCTTCTCTACTCGACCAGCGCACATCCACCACCCTAGCGCATATGCCCTACGCCTGACAACTAAGCTCAGTGTCTGCTTTCTCCCATCAATAGCATCCGCGTACGGCTTTCTCGCGGCTCGTATGTCCCTCTCCCGCTGCCTTCGATTCCCTCCACCGCTTCGTAGTGCCTATCAACAGGAGATGCAGAATCCGTCGCATTGGGACGCGAGCGTGTGATGGCATCGATCCAGAAGTCAGCAGAGCGTACCTGCCTGCCCGTATGGTGGGTGTCTGTCGATGTCTGTCACGGAAGGTCAGCACCATGAACGTTCTTTGTATACCATCGTCACCTCAGGCACAGGTCTCAGTATACCGACCCTTACATAATTCACCGGTGTGCAATGCGCTGCCGAGACCGGTGAATAGAAAAATGGTTGAATTCCAAGATCGGAGCAAGCGCCGCGTGGTGCGCTTCTGCCCGATCGACAGGTTTGGCTTGGCAGCTTCGGGGCTTCTGCTTCCTACATAAGCTGATGCGTGCCTCCTGGCGTGGCGTGCCAGCGAAGTGGCCTGCGCGCTTGACGTGAATCAGGGCATAGTATCAATGCCGTCCCCGATCGATCACTTCGATCACAATCCTTCGGTTGTGGGTTGTGTATATAAATAGACCGATCACGCCGCGCACGCTAGATTACATAAAGCACCTTGTCCGGACACTTTCTCTCCCCGTCCGGTAGTCTGGCGGCGAATGCGGGCTGACTGCTTCCCCACGAAGAGCGCTTGCTGGATCTGTGCACGCCAACAACCTCAGCCTTGAGCATTGCAGCGAGGGTACATCAACAACGGTCAAGATACAAAGCCAAAGAGCAGACAAAGATACGGTCAAGAAACGATCAAGAAAAAGGACTGAGGCTAAGACAAAAACACTGAAACACTGCAGGCTGTAGTATTTCAGTGTTTTTGTCTTAGTCTCAGTCTACTACACGACACTCGACTTTACGTCAGAAAACAATATCAGAAGTGCAGATAAGAGACTTCACTGCTGCACCGAACCAATTCGAAACAGAATGAAGCCATATCCTCGACATAGACCTCGCTCCAGTGTCCGAAGCTCGCCGATCCAGACAAATAATAACGCCGGCGTGGCGCACTGAATTACGTTTCCGAACGAAATCGCAAAGCAGCTCGCCTTTAAGTAAATCCGCGCCGTACAAGAAAGTTACGTTCTAGGCTCATTGACCCCTCCCTCGCTTGCCACCAGTGGTCTAAGTTGTGTGGTTCGCTTCGAGACGCTTTACCTCGTCTGAAGCACAGGAATTTGGGCTACAGAGAGCTTCAAGACGGAAATATCGGCTATGGTGACCTCTGCTGAACGATGCGTGACTCAAGTGCAGTGAGTTGCGCGGAGGGTAATGAATAGGATAGATGGGAAGGGGTGGGGGTGGGAAGCTGTAAGGAGTGTTCATCTCGAGACCCGCCAGCAACACCATTAATCAGAGATATAGGGCTGGCTGAGAAGAGTCACATCACTAAGTCAGATTCCATCGTTGTCGGGTAGATGAGACCGATAATACCTTTGTCTGTGTGGGTGTGCTTGGGGTTTTGACCAGATAAAGCATCTATGGATCCAGTGCGCTCGCCTACCGATAAGAAATGTGTCAGCTTATATCCCACTGCGACTACAGTGGAATATAAGCTGACACGTTTCCCTCAACAGGAGGTTCCGATGTGCCAGCCTGACATCTATGGATCCAGTGTGCTCACCTACCGATAAGAAATGTGTCAGCTTATATTCCACTGCGACTACAGTGGAATATAAGCTGACACGTTTCCCTCGACAGGAGGTTCCGATGTGCCAGCCTGTGGCATTGCCAAATCGTCACCTTCCAGGTGGAGGTAGCCATCAGTATCAGCCGTTCTCGCAAGCGGCGTGGGAGCTCGGCTGTCAGCCGTGGGAAATTCTGGAGGCGATTTGGACCCATGCTGTGGCATAGAAGTAGACGACGGACCGTCGGGACCAGGTCTAAGGAAAGCAAATTCCCTTGCGTCCTCTTCAGGGTCAAGGTCAAGACGACGACACTTTCTGAACGGTTTGGTCACACGATGGAAAGCTGACAGCTCAGCCCCTTCGTTCTGTTGCTCGGTGCCATCTTCATTGATGCTGACCTCAGGGGTATCCAGAAGACCGCGAGTCTAATTGCCGAGTGTAGGCTGCGACAGGGAAGGATAGGGAAGCTCGGAGGAACCAATAACTTTGGCCCTGGCAAAATCACGCCAGTTAGTAATGCCCGCCGGGCGGTAGCGGAAACAACTCACGGAGCAGCCACGCCAGACTCCGCAACGGCTTCCGTGTCAGCATCCACTTTGGAATTCTTCCCACGGAGGACAACACTGACTATTGAATGTCGCTTAGCGGCCTCTTCATAGTCCAGATCAAGCCGACGCTGCTTTTTCAAGGGCCTAGTCACGCGATGGAGAGCTGCGAGCTCAGCCCCCTCATGCTGTTGTTGGCCATCTTCGGTGACGCTGATGTCGGGGGTCTCCACAGGACTGCATGTGCGTTTTCCAGCCGTGGGCTTGGATGGTAAGGCATTGGGAAGCTCGGAGGGATTGATGCGTTTGGCTCTGGCAAAAGCATGACAGTTAGTAATGGCCGCCGGGGGGTAGCGGAAATAACTCAGGGAGCAGTTACGCCAGACCCCACAGCTTCCGTGTTTGCATCCATTTGCCATCCTTTCCATGGCCACTCCTGTCGTTGTCTTCGGGCGGATGACTAATCACGCTGGACATAGATGGATCACGGGCTTCCTCGCGATTATGCAGCATCGTCTCCAGTTCAGTGACACGAGCCTTCAAACTGACATTCTCCACCGCCAGCTCTTTCGCTTGGATTTCCAGGCCAGCCACTCGAGCCTTCAATTGGGTAACATCCACCTCGGATTTCTGACATTCAGCTTCGAGACGTCTTACCTTGTTCTGAAGCACGGGAATTTGGGCTACAGAGAGCCTCAACACCGAAATATCGGTCATGGCGACCTCTATCGCGGATATGCGGGCAGCGATGTTTGGGTCCTCGAGCTGAATGATACATGACTCAAGTGGAGCAAGTTGCGCGAAAGATAACGAGTAGGACGCATGGGAAGGGGTGGGCAGGAAGCTGTAAGGGTTGCTCATCTCGTGACCCGCCAGCAACACCATTAATCGGAGAGAGAGGGCGGGCTGAGAAGAGTCACGTCACTAAGTCAGATTCCATTGTTGTCGGTTAGATGAGATCGATAATACCTGTGTCTTTGTTGGTGTTAGTCTTGCGGCCAGTGGTGCCAAGGGTGATTACCTTGGTCACGTGCCTGGCCCCACTGCCACCCACAAGTACCGGTCGACCTTTTCCAAGACGGGCCTGAATATCCTTGGCCTTCTTGCGGGTTGTACGAGCAGAACACGGTGCATCGGTAACAGATTCTCGGCGTTAGGCTCAGATGGCTGGAGAGCCGCTATGTTGGTGGAGACCTCAGACGCCTTGAACATCTGAACTGAGCCGACACGGCCCTTGTGGGGAGGCTGGGAGGCTACCCGCTCAGACGGTGCGCGAAGTGGGCGAGGAACATCCTTTCCACTGGGACTAGGATGAGACAATGTCTCGTTCAAGGATAACACGATAATAAGCTTACTTGACAAGGTCACACAGTGCATTTATCATCTCATTGGTTCTCATGTTGGCCTTGATATTGTTGCCTAGAAGAAATATCACGGTCTAGGACGATGATCATTTTGGCCAAGACAAATCGATGTCTACCCTGCATAGTTTCTGGATATCAATCCGCGATTTGTCGCGGACTGAGATCCAGAAACTATGTCGCCGACAATGACTTGAGGTTCTCTCGGTCAGGTATTTGATACATCGTAGTAGCTGGTGGGCGGTTGATGGTAAGAGATGGTAGGAGGATTCGACTAGCTAGCGTGTCGATGTGTGTCTTGTTTGACACGGTGGAGCGTTGTGATGGTGATGGTTAAAGCTAGGAGTAGAAACAAACGCGAGCAGTCACGTGACTTCTTATATATTGTTGAAACTCCGCTGACATCGGTTACCGTAAGAAACAATGATTGGCTGCTCATAAAATGTTTCTTTTTTCACGCGTATTGTCCACTCTCTTTTACTCAATTTTCAACGTACAACTAGGAGGCACGGCTGCAAGTTGTGGATGTGCCCCGCTAATTTTCATTTCGGCCCCATTACAGTTAAATGTAAACCGGATTAGCTTTTGCCAGCCATCGTCTTGGTTCCCTCCAGAAAGTGAGTAAGTACAAGTTGATACTGTGAAATAATGATCCTGTGACGCACTGATACTTTCGGGGAGTGCCCCCTAATAATGTACCATTTGGTGTGGCCATGGTTTTTCTTTCGAGGACTGGTCCAGTATAGTGAGCAACGAACAAACATGCACCCACCTAACGGGATCTGCCTTTGATCGCCCATGTTCGGCCGAATTTTCGGCGCTTTCAGGTACAATTAATCTTGGGGAACAAATTTATCTGGAAGCCTGTTTCTTTCCTTTGTGAACCCGGCAATCTCCACGTACGCGATACTTCTACATTTCTGCCGGCACTGTGACTCCAATCGCTATCAGCGCCACGGTTTCAATCCACAGTGTAACGATGTGTTAGCACTAAGATTGTCCTTATTAAAGGTTTATTGGTTTGATTTATAGTCGGACGGCTTCGTCACCAACATCCTACCCTTTCCTTTCGGACAACGAGCTGTGAAAGTCCGCCCATTTTGCCAAAAATTCAAACCATGCTGTATCCTCGTGTTGTCCAAGTCGCGCAGGTCGCGGCCCACCCCCATGCGAACGTGGGCCAGCGGAACCCCAGGTGGGGAAGTACTCATTAGAACCCATTGAGCATTGCAATCTCATTAATCTGCATTTATCTGAATAGAATACTTGAGCGTGACATGTAGCGGCGTTTGTCCTGGTGGATGTTTCATGTTCGTGTAGCGGACACAATCCCCGACTCTCTCCGAAGGAGAGGGAGGCCTGCAACACGCAAATATGCGGCACTCCACTTACGCGGAACTATTCCCCTTCATTTCATTCGTTGGCTTATCCTATTGGTTTACCCTCCGAGCCCTGTGACTCATCTTAGGGGGAGGTCGACCCTTGCGGACTTTCCCGATGCGTTTCATCATTTAACCTATGGCCATCTTTGCCGGTTTGCCGCACTTTCGCTTTCAACCGGCGAGCTCTGTGTTCTTTACCAGGGATTCCATTCCACGCGTGCTCTGTAAAGAGCTTTCTTCGTTGGCTCAGCCTGACTTCTGCTGCTCTTTGTGTTTCCTATTGGCCTGTCGCACCCTTTTCTGCGTTTTATTCCTTCCTTTCCTTACTTTACCTTTCCTTTCCTGGCGAAGGAGTGGCCGCCTATCTCCGCGTCCTTGATTTCCCGCTGCTTTTCACCATGCGATGTTTGTGACGGTCTGAGTTTAATTCCTTCTCTTGCGGCGAATTTGTTGGCTGGCCGTGACTCATCCGAGGGGGGAGGGTCCATGCCCGTGTCTCTCCGACGGAGAGGGGTAAGTTTTATATATGGATAACGATGGGTTGCTGTGAAAACGCCCTCCCCTCTCCACCCTCCCACGCCGTCCTTTCTTAGTCTGCCTTCACGCCTTTCCCAAATGTCCTCTCCCGCGCTCGTGAGTTGCGCTTGAAAAGAATAAAAGTTTCCAATAATACTAAGTCAAATAGATGTATGATTCAAACTTCAAAGTGAAGTCGAATTGAGTAGAGGTCGATATGAGAGACAACAATTTGCATACGAAGATGTATGCAACAAGACAAAAATACACACAGATGATGTGCGTCGATATAATGCTTCGAATCAGTGAGTACGATTTGACTGACTGGTACTATACATTCGACGTGCTTTTAACTGATGTATGGAATGAACTAGGACGAATGTGTACGACTGGCATGAGGAGGTGCGGATGATGGTACGGGATTTGTTATACCGGTAGCTGCGGAATGTATGTGGATTCTAACGAATGGGAGTAATGGAATATGGTGTATGTTCAGAAGCGAGTGATATGGAATATAGAAGGGGAGAAAAGAAAATGGATATGAGTGACCGGCGGGCTAGCCGTCGTGCCACTCCATGGATCAGATTCGTTCGGGCTCGGGGATACATCCGTGGTCTGATGCATCGACTGTTGATATATGACCCTTCGAAATGATGTAACGTGTGGGCTTTTGTGGGTAGGAATGGTACTGAGGAGACGGGTTCGTGTTGATGTGGATTGGGTGACTGATGTGAACGCGTGTATGATGTGTGAGCTGCGGATATGGTGTTTTTGTGGATTAAGCAAATGATACTTCGTGACTTCACAACAGCACTTCCTATTGTCGCATGACTGTTCGCTGCCTGACAGTATCGTCCCTGTTACCGTTGGCTTATATGATGAAACTATAATTTTTAAATGATTTAAAGTCGTCCATAAAATCGATTGTTGATACTTGCTGCAATGGTAATCCATCGTGGATGTGTTTTAACAACGATCATCGAATTCTGTCTCTGGATTTGGCAATCAAGAAGGACTTACTCGCGTGCTTGCGTAAAGTTCGTCCTCGTCGTTCCTACATTAATTTTCCAAGGGAGGACTTGCGACTTATTGTCGTCGTATTTTTTTATGATCACTGTCAGTATTTTGGGAATTGTTCTATCGCAGACTTGATTTCTCTTATTCGCCCTCTTGCTGTTAAATGTGATGTCAGTTCACCTCAGTCCTATTTGCTAGGTAGTCTTTTTGAAGCTACCTATGGTCAATGCATCTTTTCGCTATTGCGTCAGCCTCCTACAGACTTTCCGCATAGGACAGACGTTAATTCTGTAACATTGCCATATAATGATTTGTTTTCGGTAAATTTTTCCTTTTCTTCTTGTGTGTTAAATACATCAGCTATCAAGACGAGTCTTCGAGGTTTACATGTGTCAAGAAGGCCTAACAATTATGCCTCGTTGGTCGACAGTCTCATTACTGTTTTTCGGGAACATTGTGATGCTCTTCGGCAATATGATCACTCTTCTCTGGTGCAGGTACTAATGTGTTATGAACCTTTTCAGACACATTTTCCGTTACAACGAAAAGTAGTAATTGATTGTATTTTGCGTCATGAATATGGTGTTGATGTGACTCATGTCATGACTCACGATAGTCACCGATCATATCACGGACAGATTCAAAAAGAGTTACGTACTCAAATTCGCGATGGTGTACAGAGAGAAGCTTTTGATGAAAAGTTGGCAGTCATAGCATCTTGGCCACAGACTGTTTCTGCCTCGGTTATTGAAGATTGCTTGAGGACATATAGGAATGAGACCTGGTATGTCTTACCATCTTCTTGTGCTTCCTGTGCACGTGCTCGTGGAAGCCAGCGAATTTATTCAATAACTGTGCATCCTTATGGGCAGTTGCCTCACAATTTGTCCATCCTTCGTGCTTCAGATCCTTTTTTGATCGAGTATTTTAATCGGACCAATCATGTAGATGTCTCTTACAGTTCACCTGTATTGAACGGCTTACTACTATGGAAGGCAGCGGTATCTTTTCATGACAGTGACCAATCTACAGTGATTAACTTATGTGCTGATTGTTACAATGCTCTGGGACGGGCAAAAATGCCACGATTTGCATTGGCTGACAACTTTTACCGTGGTCAGTTACCTCTTGAACTTCAAGACCTGACTTGGATTGAGGAAATGTGTTGTGCTATTTATCGAACTACTGCTCATGTTACTCATTTGTATGAATCTTCCGATGGGAAAGATCCATTTGTGTATCATGGTAATACCTGTGCGCGTGAGATGAATGTTATTTCTACAGGAAATTCATTGCCTCGTACCATTGGTGATATAAATGCCGTCTTATCGGTGGTTTTTGTTGGTCGTCAAAAGTTTGATCCTCATAAACTTGGCATGTTCTTTCATGTGTGAAAACACAAAGTTTGGAGTTTTTTGATGTTTTTGAAAAAGAATAACAAACTGTATTATGATATGCCATTGTCTCTTTCTAATTTAGAGGAGTATCCTGAAAATGATAATTTGCCAGGTATTGAAGAAAGAGTTGTGTATGATCATGACGGTCATCCCAATGAGGTTTTTGAAGAAGAAACAGCGGGATTTACTTCTCATCCAGCAGGTGGTTCTTCACATGATGTTGGACAGATGGATTTTATGCTTGAAACGATGGGTTTATCGGATCCAGAAAATTCTCGTATGCCTGCACGTTCATTTGTGGCAGCGGCACTGCGTAACTTAATTCCATGTGATATGTCTGTCCCTGATCTTGTCATTGCTCATGGTGATGCCCTCAATGAATATAACAATCCTGCTTTATTGCCTGGAATCTTCCCTACTTTATATCCCCTTGGTCTTGGTGGTTTCGAAGATGACTCATGTGTTAGTCCTGTCGGCTTTCGCCCCCAGGCAGAATATTACCTCGATTTGGATGATCATCTGTTCCGATATCATAATTTTTTTATTTTTGTAGTGTTAAATATATATCAAACACGCTTGAGTCACTTGCATCCATCATTCACTGTCCGGCATGAGAACTTTGGTAAAATAGCCGAGAGGTTTTGTAGTCTAACATCTCAACAGCTTGAAAGTTTGGCTACTCATTTAGAGCATGAAAAGGATTCAGAAGGTTTATCAGACAGTGATCGTGTCGGTCTGGATTTGTTACGTCATGTAAATATGATTTCAGCCCATATTCCTGGTTCTGAAAGTTCAAAATTATATGCCCGCAGTTGTATCCGCAGCTATTTTGGACTGTTTGGGATGCCACATATTTATCTAACACTAAATCCTTCTGCAGCTCATAGTCCTATCTTTCAGTTAATGTATGGAGATATTAATGTTGATTTGACAGCTCAGTATCCTACTTTGGTTTCTACAGGTGAATGTGCTCTTATATTGGCGAAAGACCCTGTTGCTGCATCAGATTTTTTTACTTTTTCTATGCGGACGATTTTTGAACATTTATTTGGATGGGATTATAAAAGTAATACTAGTTGTACAGCGGGTGGTATTCTTGGACATTTACAAGCATGGTCTGGAACCGTAGAATTAACAGAACGTGCTAACTTTCACGGTCATTTTTTGATTTGGTTATTAGGTGGTATTAATCCATCTGAGTTACACAAAAGACTTAGAACAGATAGCGATTTCGAACGTCGTTTTTTTGCTTATTTTGAATCTATTAGTTACCATCATCTGCCAAATGTAGATTACGAGCATGATCCTTATTATGAACCTCGTATTGAACGGCCACGTTTACTCCCAGCTATGGATGCATTACCCTTTGAATGGCAAGAGTGGAATGAACATTTCGTATACGAAATAAAAGCATGTGGATAAAATTCCCAAAATTTGCGAACCTTGTATTGCTGCAAAACAGCATCGCAACCCCTTCCCAGGGGCCAGTAACAACCGATCCTCCAAACCGCTCGACCTCATCGTATCTGACGTACACGGACCTCTCCCAGTCAGGACGTCATCCGGACACAGATACTGGGTAACCTTCACAGACAACTGCACGAGATACAGATGCATATACCTCTTGAAAACAAAGGACGAGGTCTTCGACGCCTATCTATCCTATGAGGCGCTGGCGGAAAACCAACTGAACCTGAGAGTAAGGAGATTCAGAGATGACAAAGGAGGCGAATACATCGGCAGAAAATGGGACGAATGCTTCCAACGCTGGGGAATAATTCATGAGCACACAACTAAAGGCACCCCACAACAGAACGGGATCTCCGAGCATACCAAGCGCACCCTCATCGAAGGAATGATAGCGCTACTGCATCAAGCTCATCTCCCAGCTTCGATGTGGGGGGATGCTCTACGACTACTAGTTTGGATAATCAATGCTACAACAACGTCCGCATTACCAGACATGACCCCATATGAGGCCTGGCATGGCCAAAAGGCCAGACCTTGGGATGTTGGGCGTATTTGGCTGCACTGCCTATGTCCATGTACAGAAGGATGAGAGAAATGGACTAGAACCACGATCTCGGAAATGTATCTATCTTGGATTCGAGGATGGCTACAAAGGGTGGCGCTGCCTTGACCCCACCACAAAGCGTTAAATCATATCACATGACATCATTTTCGATGAATCGGAGTTCCCGGGCCTCTCCACCAAAGCCTCCGACTACAGCTCACTCCTACCCACACCTGCTCCATTGGAGAGAAATGTCGTCACCCTGCTAGATGCACCAGACCAAAATCCCAGAGATGATGTGCTCGCTCCCGAGCCCGATCCTGCTCCTGACCCTCCGGGGGACCACCAGCCTGACCCAACTCCAGACCCAGTCATCCCTGCTCCACCTGAACCAGACCAGGCCCTGCCTCTACCGCCAGTGCCTGCACCCATCGATCAACCCCGTCGCTCGAGCAGAGCCATCTCACGGCTAGACTACCGGCGCCTTAATGACCCATTCCTGAGACCGAGGCCACCGCCTGATCACGACGACCCGGGCCCTGAAGGGGGCGCAGCAGCCAGTGCATCAATTATTCAGGCCTTGGAATACATATACAATGAGTCTGACATGGCTAGAGCGTATACAACCTCACCAAACGAAGTTGAACTTGCATTCAATGCCACAATAAAAGACGACCGTGTCCCAAAGACATTCGCCGAAGCAATGCAGCGCCCTGATGCACCAATATGGAGAAGTTCAACTGACGCAGAGATCCAAGCACTCCTGAACAACGGCACTTGGGAGTTAGTACGGCTACCACCCGGAGAGAAAGCCATAGGCTCACAATGGGTTTTCCGAATCAAACTCAACTCTGATGGAACGTTAGACAAATACAAGAGTCGCCTAGTTGCAAAAGGTTATACGCAACGGCCAGGCATTGACTACGACGAGGTTTTTGCTCCAACGGCACGATGGGCGGCACTACGCACCATACTAGCTCAAGGAGCGCTTCAGGGAGCATACATTGAATCCATAGACATATCCAACGCTTACCTGAACGGAATACTGAGCGACGATGCCCAGATATACATGGAGCAACCAGAAGGCTACCATCAGGGGGGTGCGGACTGGGTATGCAAGCTGAAGAGGGGACTCTACGGACTGAAACAAAGTGGGAGATTGTGGTACGAGCGACTCGGGACAGTGCTGGAAGGCTTGGGATTCAAGCGCCTCCAATCAGACCCGAGCATCTACGTCTGGACAAGTGATGAGACCAAAATCATCATACCCGTATTTGTTGATGACTTGACGCTGGTATCGAACTCAAAGTCAGAACTCGACCGAGTGAAGAAGGGATTGGCCAAGGTATTCAAACTGAGGGATCTAGGTGAAATAACGTCGCTGTTAGGTGTGGAGGTGGATTACAACCGCTCACAGAGAACGCTGAAGCTCACACAAAAGCAGTACATCGGAGAAATTCTCGAGAGATTCCACATGTCAGACTGCCGCCCCGTGACCACGCCGATGTCCCCAGGATTGAACCTAAATGCAACCATGGGACCATCAACGCCTGAGGAGATAGAAGAGATGCGAGGCCTACCTTATTTGAATGCAGTCGGAGCGTTGAACTATTTGGCCATCGGGACCCGCCCCGACATTGCCTACGCCGTTGGATGCCTCGCATGGTTCAACTCGAATCCGGGCCCAGCTCACTGGGCAGCAGTAAAACATCTCCTTCGTTATCTAAAAGGGACCACTGATTTGGCACTCACTTTTGCGCCAAACAACTCTACCGAAGCGTTCCAGACATGGACAGACGCCAATCATGGAGGAAACCTGGATAACAGACGGTTGACCTCAGGATTCCTCGCTAAAATCAGAACCGGAGCTGTCAGTTGGGCCAGCAAACTACAGAACATCGTTACCCTATCCACGATGGAAGCCGAGTTCATAGCAGCGGCATTAGCTGGAACCGAGATCATCTGGCTGTGCACTTTATTGGATGAGCTCGGCTCAACAATAAATAAACTGTCTCACCTCTGTATCGACAACCAGTCCGCTCTATCCGTTGCCAAGAATCCGGAGCATCACGGACGAATGAAGCACCTCGATCTACGGTACTTCTGGCTGCAGGAGAAAGTTGCGCATAAAATCATCCAAATGGATTACGTACCTACAAAGGACATGCCGGCGGACCTATTAATGAAGGCCTTGCCTCGCGAATCAGTGGAACAGCATCGCTGAGCCATGGGACTATTCTAGGGTGGATTGCCCGCGTCAGGGGGGTGTGTTGCAGCAACGTTGTCACATGACACGATCAACCGCTTAGTCAGACATCGTGCTGTACAGTACCCTGAGTTCGGAGTGTAGAAGCCTTCCTTGCTTCTTCCTCCGAACTCAGGTAAGTAGCTAGTCCCCTAGCGTAACATCAAGACTTACTTGCTTCTTACTCCGAACTCAGATCGGAGTAATATACCTGTACTGCGTTTAATACGAGGTGATGTTAACCTGATTCGCAGCGGCAGGCTCGAGGAGAGGAGCAACGTTGCCGGATGGACGAGTGGAGTATTACGGATTTAGTGGCTGCGTCAGGATTTATGTGGTGTGTGTCCATGTGGGTGCTGCTGCATTATCAGGGTTTGCAGCTCCCACGTGTTCTCGGCGTCCAGTTGAAGCGCGCTTCAATCGTCACGTGGCTCCGTACGTATTGGTCGTCTTCACAAGGACAGCTGGTCCGTGTCTGAGAGGCAACACGGCTACATATCATGTCATGCCTTACAGTGAGTGAGCTCTGTGCACTGCCTAGCCAAGTTTTGTGGATCTGTTGTCGCCCACAATATGTGCATCCCCGCAAGTAAGCATTTCACCCACACGGTCTGTCCAGGTCACACATGCAGCTTTGTCGACCTGTTCCAACATCCAGTGCCCAAGTACCAACCCCAAAGCAGTCCGCTCCCAGACCTCCAAACACGACACTTGTCCCTCCGGTCCATCTCCCCTCCTGATCTTTCCAGCCAGCATAGACCCTCCAGTGTCCCACGTCGCCCCTCAGCAGTAATGCCTCAGTGGACAGCTGCTGCATAATCCCCAGGGACTCCTTCTCCAAATCCTGTCAAGCCCAGGGGGCATCCATGGCCGTCCACTTCCGAACTGTCCAGTACCCATTCGCCCGATGGCTCACCCTCCACTCCCTCCCAGCATATCCCTCTATGACCCCGCAAGCACGCTGTCTTTACAGGTGTTTCACCAGCCTTCCAAGCCTCATGCTCAGCACAAGCCCCAAACCTCCACAGACTACGACAGCTCTTCCTGGTGGCAGCCTCACGAACATAGCACCACCCCCCTAATTGTAGCTCCAAAAAGCCCTCGCCCAGTCATCTGCGGCCCAGTCGCATGCCGAAGATCGCGGCATGGCGCTATGGCAGTGTCTTCAGGTGTCTTCAGTATCGCCCCATGTCCACCGTATTCCTTGTTCGTCTAATGGCGCACTGGGATGCCACAGTGTAAACCGATTTGTCCCGCACCTTCATGCGCAGGATGTCGACTACATCCCGCCACCCACAGACAACCGTCGCACCACCACATTTGCCATATCCTCCCCGGTGACGTCCTGGAAGGGCAATGGCGACATGGATCTCGAGAATCGCAGAAGTCATAGACGGCGACGAAGTCGAGGAGGAGGTCAGCTACCCCATCTCGTCTCTTAGTCCTGTGCTAAATTCCTCCTCGCAGTCCAAGCTGCCTAGACCACCTCACGTGCGGACACATCAACCGACTGACCGTCGCATGTGGCACCCCAGATGCATCCCGTTGTGCATATGCTGAGGGTTGACGCCTGGGTATGGTATGCTTTGCGCTGAGTTTGGCTGGCAATATGTAGCTCGGTGCCACCGTATTCGTTGTCGCCATCTCTCCCGAGGGGGGCTAGTCACCGCGGCTACCACGACACTCGTGCGCCTCTGGGATGTCCAGATGGGGCAACCCGTCAGTCGCCGAGCTGCTGCTAAGACCAAGTACTACTATGTAGCAGGAAGTATGAAGAATGGACGCCATGGGCACTAACACGGAGCAGTAGCTGATGGACACACGAAGCATGAATAGTGCGACATCGATCCCTGAGGCCTGAGGAAGGCGATTCGACCAGGCGAGGTCTATCGATTTCAGGTTATATGCGCCACCTTCCAACGACGGTACACATTGGGCATGGGAGTGATCGGGCAGCAGCCGCAGGATGTGGACGTCGAATTGTGCACCACTTCCCGGGCGGCCCTGGGGGGGTTACCGTTATTTGTGCGTGCTACTCGTTGCGTGCGTGGCTGTGATGGGTGGCTGAACGTTGGGCGTGGAGGCGGATTCGGATATGGGATTGGGATGGTGCTGTGTGTGGCGGTATGTATGGCAGGGCTGACAGGCGATCGTCACGCGTGCTTGGGCTGCGTGCTCAGGGCATTGCGAGGGATGTGCGCTTGGGCCAATTCGAGTGATGCGTACTGTGCCAGCGGGGGACGGAAGCCGGAGGAAGCCCGCTTTGTATGTCAGTATTCTCGCGGTCGGTATGAGGTGTGAGATATGGCTGGATATGGTACCGTGGGGTGGTATTGCAGATGCATCTACAGTGAGCGGTGAATTAAAAAAGAAGTGCAACTAATAGAAAAAGGCAACGGGTTCTAAAGTTAGTTACCACTTGTTGAATAACTGGAAGGTATAGTGATTCGGATTTATGCTCGTGGCAACTACTCGTTGATGGAAAGGGACGGCCGGGAAGAACCATGGGGTGGTATTGCATATGCATCGCCAGTGAGTTGTGAATTAAAAAAGAAGAGAACTAATAAAAAAGGAACGGGTTCTAGAGTTAGTTCCCATTTGTTGAATAACTGGAAGGTATAACGATTCGTATTTACGCTTGTGGCACCTATCGATGGAAAGGGACGGCCAGAAAGATGCACTGGGACGGATACGAGGACGACGGCGATCTGCTGCCATGGCATGCACGGTTCCGCTGCATATGGGCATGCATATGTGACCATGGATCTATCCTAGCAACCGCACTGCCGCCGCCGCTGCGTCAACACCACCGTCTTCTTCCACCCACCGTCTTCTTCCACCCACCGTCTTCTTCCACCCACCGTCTTCTTCCACCCACCGTCTTCTCGAGGGCATACGCTCCGCTGGGCGAGACAGTCTCTCAGAGACTTGGGGAGACCCGTGCCTGAACAAACAGTACCCCCTTGATCGGACGGTCAGGTACTAGCTTTTTCATCTATATTTGTAAGACGGGCCAATCTATGAAATAAGGATGTTTTGTGTATTTTAAGGAGTTTGGGTGGCAAAGTGACGCCTAAGGCCGCCGGGTGAAGACGGTCAGCCTGGGAGACACACTGCAGCAAATGGATCAGCGCCCAGAACGGTGTCTACATGGCTCGTTGCGTGACTCACCGCAGTTCGCCAGGTTCGCCATCCTCCTCAAACCCACTATTTCATTCCAGCAGTTAGATGTCCGTTCACCACCATCCGAACTGCCTCTACATGTACACACGTTCCTCTGCAATGCACTGAGTTTTGGCAAGTACGGCAAGGAACGGGGATTGGTTTACTTTGTGGACGTGTTGAGGGTGTCAGTAGGATCACTGTTTGGCTGCGGCAGTCTCAGCCGAGTCTCTGGGAGTCTCCAGGAGACAGTCTCGTGCAGCGGACCCGATTCTCTGGTCTTCTCAGCTACACCACATATATTCATTCGCCATCTTCTAATTCGAATACGAATACGGAGCTGGCTATCAACTTCAAGTTCCCAGCGACTTATCACCATCCCGCTGCCCTATCTAAGGCATGCATCCGCACCGCGCCGCAGGGGGGCAACATGTGCAGCATGGGGTTGCGAGCCCTAGAGCTGACACTCGTGTATTGGAGCTCTGGCGGAGGTCGCTGGAGGAGGAATTGTCAAGGTGCACCAAATCCTTGTAGCCATGACTACGGTACATGCACATTTACGAAACCACAGCTCTCAGCATCATACATCTAATGGATGCTGTCTGCCATATTACAAATGAAAAGATGGGCAGGGTTAACATCTATAATTGTGTGCAGAGGTACAAGTGCTGGCTTTCCTAAGAACAGGAGACCATTGTGAAGGAGTCACGTATTGAAGATTCAAGATACATTGGGCTTTATAGGATGAGCTGGATGCTAAGGCGGGAGTAAACCAGTTCCGTTCTGAGTGGAAGTGATTACGTTACAACTACCTCCGAGTTTTATTTCCCACGAGTCTAGCTCCAAGAAAATGGCCATTTATGTGAGCATTTTCCTTCCTGCCTAGACATTCTTTTTTGGCCGGCCTGTCTTTCCTGCCCTTTCTGAGCGTGCCCTCGCCTATTGCTCTTCCTGCTCTTCGTCATACTCCGCCATTGGCAGTATCTGCACATCCATTATATTGTTCCACCACCTCATCTGTTCAACCATCTGCTCCCATGAACGTAACAGTGCTGGCAGCTCTCTGTGGAGCAGCCGCGATATTTCTGCCTGACCCTTTAGTTTCACGTCCTGCATCAGAGCCATGGCCCGCAAGGTCCCTGCAATGTCCATTAAAGGACTGACTATGCTGAATCGGTTGAGTGTCGCAGCTTCCGATGTCCCGGTGACAGGAAATCCCTCCGCTCCTTTTCCGCATATGGGTGGAATCGGAACCGGCTTTGGCTTGGCAGTGTTAGGAGAAATGTGTTCCAAATCGGCAATTTTCTGTCTCTTTCTGTCCCCCACTGTATCTGGGTCTTCATGTGGCGACTTCCACTTCTTGCCAACATCCAGAGCTGCGGGAGTTTCCCGCTTGTAGCCAGCGATCCGAAAATTCAACGTAACCTTCAATATCTGCTCTCCAACTGCATCTTGCATGGGGACCCCCTTAGGGTCCTCTTCTGGAATGTATCCCGACCATGTTTCACAGTTGTCCGGAAGTTTGACTCCCGGAGTTTCATCCCCAAGCCGCTTGTATGCCCTTGTCAGTTCCGCAGGCATCCAATACTCCCGACCCACCTCTCGTCTGGCCGCATTCTCAGTGGCAGCCTTATCCGGAGTTCCCTTTTCCCTTGCCGCCTCCTTGCGCTTCCGCTCATCCTCATGTTTCTGCTCAGGCTCTTGGTCCTGCTCCTCTTGCACCAGCCGCTCCTTCTCGTCGTGATCCTTGCGCTCTTTCTCCTTGGTTTCCTTCTCCTTGAGCTCATGCTCCTTGCGCTCGCGTTCCTTCTCTTCATGGTTCTTGTGATCCTTCTCCTGGTGCATCTGCTAAATACGAGACATGATTCGGACTGTTGGAGTTGCAACATGGCTTTAATGTCACACATTGTCACGTCTCCCTCCTACCACCACCACAAGCATTCTGGCCAACTGTAGCGTATGTGTGGTCCAATGTCGCACTCCGTGTCCAAGGCCGGCACTGCATTGATGTTATGTATCAGAAATCCCAGAGGTCGGAACTAGAAAGGTCAACGGCTTCAACTTATATGTTGCACCCCTGATGAACTATAGTCCTAAGTATTTCGGATTTGACTTCCGGATGTCGGCGAAGGTGGAAGTCAGGAAGAGAGTGCTGAGGGTTGGAGGTTGGAGGTCGGAAGAGGTGGAGGACAGAGTATTGAAGGCAAGGAGAGAGACAGAGCTTGCACGACTTGCTGTGCTAAGAACAGGAGATGGTGTGAAGGGATTCACGCATCGAAGTCGATTATCTGATTGCAGAAACGGAGACATACATATGGGGGTTTCATACAAAGAGCTGAAGCAACAAGTAATAGTGTAGTACTGAGCAAATTCCAGAGGGAGTGGGAATCGGGTAGACATATGGGGTAAGTAACCAATGCGGAACAAGGGGATGACAAGGGGGTGCAGGGTAGAGTAAGAACAATGGCAAAAGAACAAAGGTGCGTAAGTACAATGGGCATCGGAACAAATGGAAATACGGAAATGGTATCTTGCTGTGTTCAGGGTTGAGTATGGAGGCCGGTGGATAGAGTTGACCAGGGGTACTGAAGAACAAGGGGTTGAGGTTGTAGGTTGCGGCTGTTGAGGTTGTAGGTTGCGGCTGTTGCGGAATAGAGTCAGAGGTGCTGCGGAGGTGTTCTGGAGGTGGTGGAGATGGTTGAGCGGCATGGTCGTAACAGTTAACAAGTATGGAAGGATTTGTGGCTTGAGGGGTGTCAATCTGAGCAGAAACTGCAAATCATAGATGTCGTTCACCATGCTGTCATTTGAGAACAATGTTGAGCATCGTATAAGACCTGCCAACCACGACGATGAGACCTTCCCCTCAAATCCTGAGTTGGCTACCTTCGTTGATCAACCGTTTCCACTTTAAGATGGCCCGGAGCATTTCGCCCGCCTGCGTTGTTGGAGCCTTATATTCAGTGTGTGAATATATGAGGATGGATCACCCCCTCGGTTTTTCCTCCAGTGTGCTTCATAGTCACATGGGAGGCACTGGCACCCAAGTTCTCGATGCCATTCCTCCATTACCTTTGTTGTGTGCAGGTCACCCTACATGCGTACCCTTATGGGGGGAAAAGATTCCGTGTAAGCACTCAGCGCAGTTGGTGAAATAAACTGGTTCATGACACCAGGGCAAAGGCAAGGGAATGCCAGATATTAATAGACAGCGACCTGCAGGCAAAGCAAAGCACGCTTCTCACCCTCTCGGAACAGGAGCTAGTGGCAAAATCCAACAAAGCCATGGACCAACTAGACCGTGCAGACAACAGGGACGGGGTGTGTTTTGTGGGGGCCAAAAAGCTTGCGAACGGAGGGATAATTTTTGAGTTGCACATGGCAGCTGTGGTAATGTGGGTACAAGCTCATAAGAAGGAATTTTTAGAGAAATTCAGTGGGACAGCAATTATTAAAGACAGAGCAGTATCCATCATTGTGGAGTATGTGCCGCTTTCTCATTCACCAGAAGCCTTTGCAGAGCTCCAAAAGATTGAGTGTGGCTTGATGCTACCGGACAACACCCTCATATTGACAAGATACTGGCACACAAGAACTATACAGTGGCTTGTATCACAAGGGCAACAGAACTCAACCAATGTGTGGTATTCTGGTGCTACATAGGGACAGTGTAAGGTAAGTGTAATATGGAGAACCATAGCACGGTTCCCAGGTTCCCACACAAGAACTATACAGTGGCTTGTATCACAAGGGCAACAGAACTCAACCAATGTGTGGTATTCTGGTGCTACATAGTGACAGTGTAAGGTAAGTGTAAGATGGGGAACCGTAGTGCACTTCCCACACAAGAACTGTACAGTGGATATATAAGGATACATTGGCATTATCTATCTACTCCAATAGTGTGCATTGCCTTAGTGTAAGGTAAGTGTAATATGGAGAACCATAGCACGGTTCCCAGGTTCCCACACAAGAACTATACAGTGGCTTGTATCACAAGGGCAACTGTCAGGGTTCACGCGTTTCCTTCCACAAGTTTCTATTTCCTTCCA